>CM062811.1:280079732-280642488 GCA_031772625.1 Pinus tabuliformis
ATTTTGGGGCCATGAGAATCTGATAGCAGCCAACAAGTTTCTTCTTCTCCTTCTCAACCATCTCACCACCATCTTTCTGCTTTTCTTGATCTTTGCCCTGTTCCTTGCATGCACTACTGTTGAAGTCTTGACACCGGGATTGCTGTTCTTGGGCATCAACAACATTATTAGGTTTAATGGACAGTAATTTTCTCACAAATGAAGGCCTGGGTTTGACAGGATTCCCCATCAAATCTCTGAAACCCACAGCCCCCCAGTTGCAGGGATGAATCTGTTCATTCTGTGAAGATCTACTCCATCAAGAATCATGGTGCCAAGGTTGAGAATGCCCTGTGGGTGACCAGAAGGACGACGGACCTGCAGTGCCAAGAAACTCATCCCACTGAAATCTGTGCTCCCATAGCCCTTGAGGAGAGTGGAAAGCAAGACCCTCACAGTGCCTAGCAGGGTATCCATGAGGCAACCCATGCAGTATATCTCCATCATCATAGCAGAGATTTCACAGTGGAGAAAACTCTCTTCCACTCTGAATATGGCCTTGTCGTTCCAAGTAGGGTTTGCGCCCCCTGTTCTGTCAATTGCGTCGTCAATTTTTTCTCGAAATTGATCCATACAACACAGTAGGTCTACATCATGCCAACAAGATGCATCTCCTTCAGATCTTGAGCTGAGATGATGTTAAGCTCCAGCTGTGTGTAAGCTTCCCCCATGATGTAGAGTGAATTTAATGCACAAGGAAACGCAATATTCAGAGACCATCCTGATTGAAATTACAGGAGAAGAAACGCCATGAATGAAATCTTTTGAAATCTAAACATTGTATAGAACTGACTTATAAGACAAAACACATCATAGACTCTCTAGCTCATGATGATGAAAGCAGATGGAAATCAGTGCAGAAGGCCACCCCAAATGGTCATGATCGAAGCCAAGAAGCAGAAAAACCCATTCATAGATACAACAATAATGGAACAAGCAAAAACAAATTTGTACCAAATCCATTTGTTGTTTCATTTTAGGATTTTATTGTTGTGATTTCCATTTCAAAACTCCATTACTTCACCTGCACCTATAGTCTCAAGCTCTCATATTCATAAAAACAATGTACAAAATTTTTCTTGAGTTAGTTTTAGATTATAAAATCTACCCATTTCAAAACTCCATTGCTTCACCTGCACCTATCTTCTTAGAATCTCATATTGATAAAAGCAATGTAGAAAATTTTGGTTGTTAGTGTTAGACTATAAAATCTACCGATTTCAAAACTCCATTGCTTCACCTGCACCTATCTTCTCAGGCTTTCATATTGATAAAAACAATGTAGAAAATTTTAGTTGAGTTAGTTTCAAACCATAAAATCTACCCCAACTTCATCTAATGGGCTTGTAATATAGCCTTCTTTCCCACATTTTCTTGATTATAAAATAATGTCAAAGTAAAACGAGAGTTAGAAATATTTTTCAACAATAGCCACTTGCATCAGCTGATTATTATCTCACTTGGTTTTCATCCTTATGGCTTAATATGGACGGACCATTTTCTGTAAGATTAGAAAAGCCTTGTGAATCCTTTAGTTTCAAAGTAATTCTTTCAGATCACTTGCCTATCTATCTCGAGTCTAGACCTCTCAAACGAAGAGGCCTAAAAACATACCATTTTCATTTGAACAGCTGCAGTTTGGAAACCTAGACATAGAAAATAAAATCCAATATTAGTGAAATGAAGACACTCACATTACATGAACAAAAATGTGAAGTTTCAAAGTAATTCTTTCAGATCACTTGCCTATCTATCTGGAATCTAGACCTCTCAAACGAAGAGGCCTAAAAACATACCATTTTCATTTGAACAGCTGCAGTTTGGCAACCCAGACATAGAAAATAAAATCCAGTATTAGTGAAATGAAGACACTCACATTACATGAACAAAAATGTGAATCCTTTCTAAGAAGCTTCAAAATGTAAAGAAAAAAGCGGAACAACTAGGTTTTTGTAAACATATTCAAAAGAAACATGAACTGGAGATAGAGATGGTTAGTGTTGTAAAAGAAAAGGAATTGATATTGTGGCTTGAAAACGACAAATGCTTCCTTTATACTTCAATTGTCAAGCATTAACCAACATTCATAAGGTAGGTGCTTCCATAGACTCTATCTGATCATGTGACCAACCAACCCAACTTAACAGCCATGACAGCATCACCAGCCCACCTTTGGGCAAACCACTATGTAAGAAAATTAAAACTTGGTGGAAACTGTAGCAGCAAGCCACTTTCACCTACCCATCTTGTCTCTCATGGCTAGTCTTCAAATGAATAGAGGAAAGATTACCGAGTCATGAACTTTTAAATGAGGGCATATTATCAAAAACCTTGAATGAGACTCATGAGAATCTATAAAAGAAAAGAAGAAGTTAGACATGCCTGACTTAGTGGTTGATACAGTGCTTAACCACATTAATCACCCTCGTTCAAATACTGGAAGGTATAAAGCCCTGCGTTATTAAAAAGTTCATGAGTTTGATAGGGTTCAAATTCAAAAAGATAAGAAAAAGGAGGTATTCTGTAGACAGAAGTCAATAATTCAATGGCTTAAAGATGGTGGAAGAAGCTGTGCCCGTTTCCTTAAAACCACTCAGAATAGAAGGGTTTATAATAAAATTTCTGTAATAGAATACCAGACAACACAGTAGTAACTCAAATCTGCAAGGAAATCTACTTCAACCTCTACTGACGATGCCGGTTACTGAAGAAGAAATACAGGATGTTGTTTCCCCAAGAAAAGAATAAGCCTCCTGGGACTGAATGGGTTCCCAACTCTATCTTCCTCATAATATGTGGCTTTTAAATAATGTTAATCTTCTTGGAGCAAAAGAAGAATCTACGAACTCTGGCAGAATAATGGAATTTCTACCTTCCTGAATGCCCATCGCAAATAATGAGGGAGCTTTAAACTGGACTATTTTAGACCAATCTCTTTGTATAATACTTCAATACAAGATTATCGCCAAGGCCCAAATCTAGTCTCCCTCCTGAATTGTTAATCAAGTTCAGGAGGGGTAACGGTATGTTTCTCAAACTTGTCCTACGATTACAAATCTTGAAGCTTCCCACTAGCCATGTCGGATTCCCTCTTCCTGCATTTAGACATAAGGTAGGAAATTTAGCATCAATCACTGATAACTCAGCAGCAAGCTTGGCAATTGGACGAACAGATTTAATCCATGGCTGGCAGAGTTACAAATATCCAATACATTTTCTGGATTATACCATCGTATCCAAGGACTTTATGGATTTCTCTTTTTATCAGACCAACGTTGAATATTTCTCTATCCATGAGATTGCAACTAATATAACCCATGTTGAGTAAAAGGCATAATTGTTTAACATTTGTTTGAAATTGGAGCCTAAATTTCAAAACAAATTGCGTGAACAACACATTTAAACTTCAATTTGAATTGAGAACTGGAGAGAATGGGAAATAATTCACAGCAATGGCGTGCAAGATGATGCCATATGTGGTCTGACTTAAATTCAAATATAATAGATAATGTTGTTTTGGAGACCAACACACCTATTCCGTATGATCTTGTTTTTTTTTTTTCCTGTATAAAAACTATTCTATTAAAATTAAAATTAATTGGTGTTGTATTCTCCACTTCAAAGGCTGATAATATTAGGATGTTTGAAATTTAAAACTGTTGGATCAAATGTACATGTGTGATTGAAATTACCACAATTTAACAATTATATCGGAGTCTCTTTGCATTTTTTTGGGGGAAATTACTAATTTATTTAATATTCACAAGATGAAACTATACTGATTTCAAGAAAAATAACTATTACCCTCATTATTAATCTCTTTGCAGTTTTTGGGGGAAATTACTAGTTTATTTAATATTCACAAGATGAAACTATATTGATTTCAAGAAGAATAACTACCACCCTCACTATTAATCATTGATACTGATTTCAAGAAGAATAACTACCCACCCTCACTATTAATCATTGATACTGCTGATTGATAAAAGTTCACATTAGCCAGCCCTCTTAACTTTGCGGGGGATCCAAACTGTATCGTATTAAGAAAGTAGGTCTCTAAAAAAACCTTAAGAAATTAGCACTGCAAAAACAAAACCCTTAAAATACGACAGCTAGAATCCTAGAAAATCCTACAACCCTGCATTAAACACCCATTTATCAAACCTACAAATACCAGTCAAGGACAGGCTGAATTAGTAACAGAGAGCATCAGATATATGCTCAATTGAGCATCAACCCCAAAAGAAGGAAAATCACATAACTAATCAAAGTAATCTTGAACCTTTAAAGCATAATAATGCAGTAATTAATGATAATCGCTCTGTTCTAATACATACACAATCCTTCTTATCATTTGCTATCATCACAAATAAATCAAAGCCAGTGTAAGCTCAAGTTCTTACCATGCTGATAGGGAAAGAATAGATAATGATTTGAAAATTTATGAATATGGTGAGCCTGGTCATTTTGTACGAGAATGGAGGGTTAGGAAGTGGTCGCCATCGGGGTCTCAGTCCTCGATACAGGTGTAGTTCAAGTTATGGTCGTCGTTGTCTAAGACGTTGATGTTTCAAACCTATATGGGGACGAAGTATTAGCAGGTCACCTCCACCTCGTCATGATCATCGAGTTCAACCTTGCGATCATGTCTCATAGGCAATAGCAGCAGCAGCAGTGGGCTCATTGATGATTCTCATAACATTCAAATCGGAGATTGCCGCTGCGTCATTGGTTGCCTGCCTTTGAGAATCATTGAAGTGTGCAGGAACAGTGACCACAACATTCTTAACAGTGGTCCCGAGGTAAGCTTCTGCAATCTCCTTCATCTTAGTTAAAACCATGGAAGAGATCTCTTCGGCTGCAAAATGCTTCTCCTCCCCTTTGTATGTTACAACGATGCTGGGCTTATCGCCATCCCCTGAAATGACCTTGAAAGGCCATAATTTCGCATCGCTCACAATGGAGGGATCAGAGAACCTCCTACCAACCAACCGCTTTGCATCTGCCATAACATAGAGAACTGATTTAGATTGAACACAAATGCAAATTCTACATAAACAGAAGAATCTTACAGATGCAAATTCAAGCCTTCATATCAATCACCTTCAAAAAACTATAAGCTGAATTATGTCCATCCTGGTTCATATTCGAGAATGAAAGGGGAATTAATATACAACAACTGAATCACATATACAGAAATAAGCAGTGGAATAAACTCCCTCAAAAGAGTGACAGAGATTACTAACCGAAAACAGTGTTGATAGGGTTCATGGCGACCTGGTTCTTGGCAGCATCTCCGATGAGACGCTCTGTATCAGTAAAAGCGACATAGGAGGGAGTGGTTCGATTCCACTGATCATTGGTGATGATTTCCACCCTGACGTGCTGCCACACTCCCACACACGAGTACGTCGTCCCCAGATCGATTCCAATCGCTGCTCCCTCGCCCATATTGACACTCTCACACACAGAACGCAGAGAGGGAGTTAACTTACGAAATTGGGCCGAGAGCGATCGAACGCAGAGAGGGAGTTAACTTACGAAATTGGGCCGGGAGCTATCGAAAATGTCATAAAAACAGAGTACATACACCTTATCATTATCTGCACAAGGCTACGCATGCAGGGAAGAAAGACATGAAGAGTCTCTGCGAAGAGTCTCATCGCTAGCCGAAGAGTCTCATCGCCAGCAGGCAGTCTCTGCGATGAGTTTCATGGCCAGCAGAAGAGTCTCATCGCCAGCAGGGCAGGCCTGGCCTTTCATGGCCCATTACCATGGGAAAAAAATTATTTTTCTATGAAAAAACAGATTAAACGAACGACAGAAAACACTCCAATCATCTAACACACAAAATCAATGGCTCAGGATCGCACACGTCACATTTTAGGGATGTCTTTCTCAGAGGGAACGCCTTACGGCGTAATGATAAGAAAACCATGAGACAAATGAAAATATCTCACTAATTCGGAATTATTACATACATAAAAAAAATTGGCCTTTAACTTCTTTTAGCTTCAACTTTTTGACTCTCAAAATATACAATTAAATTATTTAACCAACACCAAACATCTTAATCTAAAATTCATCATACAAATTCAAATAATAATATGAAAATTTAATTTTTATAATATTTTAGATAAATTAAATAAAATATATTAATTATATAAAACAGGAATATTTTTCAAATAAATAAACAAAATTACAAACCAATCAACCATATGGAACAACCTGATAAACCAATCAACCATATGGAACAACCTGATAAAAATAAGTAATTGATACATTTTGGAAAGTGAACGATGTAAAATTGATAAAGTTCAAAATACAGTATGCTAAAATTGTGGAGAGATCTATTAATACATAAGATGTGCCAAACAAAAAATAACAATATCAATATATATTTATGCCTGAGTGAAATCTTTTACTAATAACCTCTTTCTTCGAAAAGGGTTTGCTTTTTAAAAAGTGACTAAAACTGCCATAAATTAAAGGAGGAGGACTCTGTATTCTTAATATAAGAGCCAGAGGTGAAGGAAATTTTCTTCGAAAAGGGTTTGCTTTTTAAAAAGTGACTAAAACTGCCATAAATTAAAGGAGGAGGACTCTGTATTCTTAATATAAGAGCCAGAGGTGAAGGAAATTTAAAAAAAATCAATTGAAGACCACTTTTGAGGGTTTACCAAAACTTGGTATAGATTTATCAACCAATATTGAGATTGGAAAGTATTTTAATCACAGATCTATTAATTTATATTGACATTAGGAAATCATTAAAGGTTTTATTAAGAAATTGAACACATTCAACTTCTAGATTTAGAAATCTAAACCCAGTATAATTGACACTGACAATGATTAACAGTGGTAAAACGTTTATGGTTTGTTGACATTGCAGCAATATTCAAGTTTGAAGTTAAGTCATTGCATTAACTATGCCCTGTCTCAAACAAAACATCAAGTCATTATCTTAGCTATGCCCTGTCTAACCAGTAAACTTCAATATAAGCACATTATTTCCATATCAGTTTGCCACTGAAAATGTTTTAAAAAATAGATAAAGAAACTTGGCAGTGAGCAGTCAGAAGAGTATGCCCAGGAAATAAATATGCATTCTTGACATAATGAGTGTTAGATCTCTTCATTGACACGTTTCACTTGGCAAGTTACAAAGTATCACCATAATGAAGGAGCAACAAAGACGCAGTGATGAACGTTATAAAACCTTACAAAAAAAGTTTCATAGCAAAACATGGAAAGCGGCTTTCGTTGCAGAGCCTTATTGGATTCGAACTCTGAACTCCTGTGAAGAAAGTATATTTATATATACAGAGGAGAGAACCAGAAACGCTAACTAAAAGGCAATGCAGGCTTTGTGTGTTGCTTGCGGTCGGTAGCAGAGTCAGCCAAACCGAACACATTCAAACAAAACCCCTTATTGAGCTATGAAAAATAAAGATCCTCTCTTCTCCTCACAGAAGCTCCTTGCGCAGGCGAGCTGGTTGCACTACGTGCCTCCCCATCAAGCATTTCGTAGCCCCTCTCAAAGCCTTCCGCCAAGCCTAGGAAAAAATAATATATCAGAACCTAAATCAGATTTGAAAAAACAAAAAAAAACTTCTGAAAAGAAGTGAAGGGTTAGCTAAATCAGTTTTCCCCAATTTAGGTGATTATTTAATTAGTTTCTTGTTAACAAATACTCAATTTAAATCTTCTTGATTCGACGTCTTCTTGATTTTCTTGATTTGTAGTTTCAATCAGGATACACAATTTCGCCAAAAGAAAAAACAGATTGACAACATGAATTATGCTCAAATTAAAGTACAGATTGAAAACATGAATTCTGCTCAGATTAAAGTTTCTTTACCTTCTCTGCAGCTGCAGAGATCAAAGCATATGTGTTGATTTGGGCGGCCGTTAGCCTAGAGTTCTTGAGGTTCCCAACGGATCTCAAATGTGAGCCAAACCCTGGTTTACGCACAGTCCCATTCAGGGAAGTTTTCCATGTAACAATTGAGTCCAACTCTCTTGATGAATTGACATTGAGGCAATAGCAGCAGCAACAGTGGGCTCATTGATGATTCTCATAACATTCAAATCGGAGATTGCCCCTGCGTCATTGGTTGCCTGCCTTTGAGAATCATTGAAGTGTGCAGGAACAGTGACCACAACATTCTTAACAGTGGTCCCAAGGTAAGCTTCTGCAATCTCCTTCATCTTAGTTAAAACCATGGAAGAGATCTCTTCGGCTGAAAAATGCTTCTCCTCCCCTTTGTATGTTACAACGATGCTGGGCTTATCACCATCCCCTGAAATGACCTTGAAAGGCCATAATTTCGCATGGCTCACAACGGAGGGATCAGAGAACCTCCTACCAACCAACCGCTTTGCATCTGCCATAACATAGAGAACTGATTTAGATTGAACACAAATGCAAATTCTACATAAACAGAAGAATCTTACAGATGCAAATTCAAGCCTTCATATCAATCACCTTCAAAAAACTATAAGCTGAATTATGTCCATTCTGGTTCATATTCGAGAATGAAAGGGGAATTAATATACAACAACTGAATCACATATACAGAAATAAGCAGTGGAATAAACTCCCTCAAAAGAGTGACAGAGATTACTAACCGAAAACAGTGTTGATAGGGTTCATGGCGACCTGGTTCTTCGCAGCATCTCCGATGAGACGCTCTGTATCAGTAAAAGCGACATAGGAGGGAGTGGTTCGATTCCACTGATCATTGGTGATGATTTCCACCCTGACGTGCTGCCACACTCCCACACACGAGTACGTCGTCCCCAGATCGATTCCAATCGCTGCTCCCTCGCCCATATTGACACTCTCACACACAGAACGCAGAGAGGGAGTTAACTTACGAAATTGGGCCGAGAGCGATCGAACGCAGAGAGGGAGTTAACTTACGAAATTGGCCTGGGAGCTATCGAAAATGTCATAAAAACAGAGTACATACACCTTATGAAGGCTACGCATGCAGGGAAGAAAGACATGAAGAGTCCCTGCGAAGAGTCTCATCGCTAGCCGAAGAGTCTCATCGCCAGCCGGCAGTCTCTGCGATGAGTTTCATGGTCAGCAGAAGAGTCTCATCGCCAGCACGGCAGGCCTGGCCTTTCATGGTCTATTACCATGGGAAAAAAATTATTTTTCTATGAAAAAACAGATTAAACGAAGGGCAGAAAACACTCCAATCATCTAACACACAAAATCAATGGCTCAGGATCGCACACGTCACATTGTAGGGATGTCTTTCTCAGAGGGAACGCCTTACGGCGTAATTATAGAATATAATGTTCTTACTAATTTTATTATATTTTAAAATATTTATATTTAGAAATTATAAATATATAGGTATTAATTAATTGGGAATTAAATATTGTTTGTATTTTGGTAGTTTGTATTTTAGTAAAGTTCGTCTAAAATATTATTATTATCTTTTAATTTTAAGGTCATGGCCAAGCCAAACACCAAATTAAAAATATGTTAATGCTGTAAAAAAATTGGTGTCATTTGGATGTGTCTATAGAAAAGTGCTTTATAATTTAGAGTGAATTAAATAGCATTAAGATATTTACATTGAATATATATATATATATATATATATGTGTGTGTGTGTGTGTGAGAGAGAGAGAGATAGAGTTTAAATTTATGTTTTTGAGTTAAAATTAAAAGATTGTTAATTTTTACAATATGTCAATAATAATAACAAAGATTTGTTTTTTATTATGAATTCAAGTCTTGGAAATATGACAAAATGTTAATTATTTTGTAACCAAAAAAGTCAAAAATATTTATTTATATTCCCTACTTATTAATAAGTTAGAGAAATAATTGTTTTTATTAGTTAAAAATAAACCCCTCAAAAGGCATCATATGACTATATTTTAAATGATGAAAAATAAATAATTCATTTTCCTTTTACATATCAATATTTAAAAAAAAAATCATCATAATTCCATCTTAAATCTAGATTTATAAGTACTAAAAATACAAATATTTAATCATTTAATATGAAAAATAAATACATAATATATAAAAAAATAATTAAAAAAAATTAATACTTCTCCATACTTGATAAATTAAGTTTAAAATAATAGATAGTGCTTATATAATAGTTTGTAATATTGGGAGATTTACACTTTATTTTATAAATTAAGTTTAAGATAATAGATAGCACTTATATAATAGTAAATTAAGTTTAAAATAATAGATAGTGCTTATATAATAGTTTGTAATATTGGGAGATTTACACTTTATTTTATAAATTAAGTTTAAGATAATAGATAGCACTTATATAATAGTTTGTAATGTCGAGAGATTTACACTTTATTTTAGAGACTAATTTAATATTTAATTATTTATATTTAATGTTTATTTTATTAAAATGAATGGTTTTGAAAATTAAATTTATAATTATAAAAATATAAGTATTTTGTCAAACAATGATTTTAATGAAAGAGTTTTGAGGCTCGGTGAAAGAGTTAAACACGTACTCTATATATACTTCGGTGAAAGAGTTCTGAGGCTCGGTGAAAGAGTTAAACACGTACTTTATATATTCTTCACATATATTCTTCAGTGAAAGAGTTTTGAGGCTCGGTGAAAGAGTTAAAAACGTAATCTATATATTCTTCACATATATTCTTTGGTCTGTGGGCTGCGGTGGGCACGGGCAATCTACAGTCAGGTTTGTTGATATCAGGTGCACACACTCCTTATCTTTTTCTTTTTCTAATACATATTTGCTCATATAATTTCAAGTATGAATTTTTCACCACAGTTACCAAAGATTACCAAGGGCAGACCTAGCACAGTTACTCTACAAGGCCTTTATGAGTATATAGTGTCTTTAGAGAAACGTAGAGAAGAAAGAGAAGCCAAGCTACAAAAAGAGTTAGAAGCCATGCTGGAAAATAAATTTGCATCTCTTGAAGACACAATCCAAAAACAAATAGAAAATAAAATAGAACTACTGGAGAATAAAATGGAGGCAATGGAGACTAGATTGCAGGTTATAGAAAAACAAAACCAAGATACTAACAAACCATCCCAGCAAGGAGATGCCGATACTTTAGAGAATCTTAAAATGAAAGACATAATTAAAGAACTATAAGAAAAAGTTAATAGCCGCCTCACCTTAAATAATGTGGTAGATAAGTTAGATATCAAACCAATTAAAGATGAAATGAAAAAATTAATAGAATTAGACCACGAACGTAATAAAAGGGCCTTGAAACTTATAATCTTTGGTTTAAAAGATGAAGTACATGAGGATACTTTAGCCTTAGCCTAGACAGAATTACATAATAGATTACAAATTGAAAAAGTGTGTCTCACAGAAGCAATAAGGTTGGGGAAATTAATCGAGAATAAAGGAAGACTAATCCGCATAAAGGTGAGCTCCACTGATCATAAGTACGACATACTTAGTAAAACCTCAAGTTTAAAAGGAACGGGAATATTCATAAATGAAGATCTCATTCCAAAAGATCAAGCAGAATTAAGAAAGGAGGTTCAAAATGTAAAAGAAGCTAGAAAGGAAGGAAAATGGGCAATAATCAGAAATAGAAAAGCCTTTATTCGAGATAGAAACCAAAAAGATAGTAATCAATAGCAATTAAACATGCTCCGGATCCTTTCTTGGAACTGTCGGGGCTTCCCATGGAACAAAGGCCCCAAGCTAAGTTGGATTTCAAATGATGTTGATATTATTTTGCTTGTTGAAACTTGGGAGCACAAAGAATCTAAGGTCCCTAACATAGATGGCTTTACGCTATGGTCTACCTGGAACAAGCGATCCTCCCGTAGAGGCATTGGGGGAATAGCTTGTTACATTAAGAAGAACATCTCCCCCCATGCTAGGATTTATAAAAACGACCCTCACAACCAATATAGTTGGATATAGATAAGAGACATTAATAGTAAAAAGTCCTACATAGCAATATGTTATTTTCCCCCCATCAATTCTAACTTCTATAAGAAGAAGAATCTAGACAAAACTAACCCTTACAATGGTTTAGAGAATGATATTTCTAGCTTAAGGAATGATGGTAATATCCTTTTAATAGGTGACTTTAATGCTTGAACTTCAAACAACCAAGCTATTATTCTAAGCAATCATTCCAACCCTTATCCTCTTTGGTTAGATGAAGACCCTACTCTGGCTAGTAGGTACAAAAGGAGCTCTGAAGACCTTGGGGAAAATTTGTTTGGGTCGGAGCTATTCAAGCTCTATAGTGCTTAGGATCTCATAATTTGCAATGGTCTAAAGAAGTGGCCCAATTCCAGCAAGATGACCTGCATCCATGGACTTGGTAGCAACGTGGTAGACTATGTTATTTCCTATCTCCCATTATACAACGAAATAATAATTTTGACATCTTAAACGACCACGAACCTGACTCTGATCATAGGCCTTTACTTATAACTCTCAATTTTGTCATGGATATAGTTCCCATAGAAAATAATACTTACAGCCAAAAGAACTTAATATTTGATAGAAATAAAAATGATCTCTTTCTAAATGAATTAAAAACTAATTTGCTTCATTTATCTAGTATAGACAACATAGAAGACCTCTATCATAATTTTACTACAACCCTCTCATATTATATTAACAAGTTCTTAATTGAAGTTTCAAATAATAAAAGAAATAGCAAAACCAATCCATGGTATGACAAAGATTGTAAAAGTGCGAGGAGAGCAATCAAGGAAGCTGTTGATGAATCTCTTAAAATGGACAAGATAAAAATATACAAAGTCCTAACTAAAAGGAAAAATAGGCAGTACATTCGTCAAAGACAGGAGAATCTCTTACACCTCTCTAAGGTAGCTCCTAAGAAATTTTGGAGGCAGATTCTGACTAGGAAGACTAAAGATAATAATAAAATTGCTCTTCACGATTGGAATTCCTATCTTAAAAAGCTTTATGAATCTCCAAATGTCATGGATAATTTGGAAACCCTGCTTACAACGAAAGAAGTTTTCTCTTTAGAAGACATTAAGTTTGGGGTTAATCGCCTCGCTAATGGGAAAGCTAAGGACATTGAAGGTTACCAGGCGGAAATCTTAAAAATTGGAGGTCTTGTCCTCATCCCCCACATTCACAAGCTTTCAAATCAAGCAGTCAAGCAAGGGTTCCCTAAACCTTGGACTGAGAGCCTCATTATCCCTATTTTTAAAAGTGGAGATACAAATAACCCTTCTAATTATCGGACGATTATGATCAACCCTCTCTTAGCCAAGTTATATGGTAGTATTTTGGAAAAGAAGTTAAGCATATGGCTTGAAAGTGAAGGTAAGCGGGCTAAAGGCCAAGCAGGTTTCAAAAGGCATCACTCAACAACAGACAACCTCATTATGCTTAGGATCATTGCGGAGGAATGTCGTAATGATAAATCCAATTTATTTTGTGGCTTTGTGGAATTTAGAAAGGCTTTCGATACAGTTCCTAGATACAACCTTTGGAATAGATTATAAGAGCTAAAGGTTCCTCTCGAGTTAAGAGTTGCCGCTATAAGGTTATACGAGAATGTAATTGCCAAGCTAAAGAGCAATGAGGGGTGGTCGAAAGATATTAAGTGTAACATCGGAGTTAAATAAGGTTGCCCCCTCTCCCCTACCCTATTTGGCATTTACATCGATAAGCTTGAAGGCTACTTAGAGGAAGCAGGATGTGATGGCACGATCTTAGCTGGGATAGTCGTCATCCTTCTTCTCTATGCTAACGATATTGTTCTTTTGGAAAGGTGCCCATCTGATCTTGATAAGCAACTCAGGCTTCTTAAGGATTTCTGCTCTACCATGGGTATGACTGTTAACACTGACAAAACAAAAGTTATGATTATCAAATACAAGAAGGACACTTATGCTAATTTTATGTATGACAATAATAACTTGGAGGAAGTGTATTCTTACAAGTACCTAGGAATTGATATTCATCACAAGCTCAACTTGAACCATAACATTAAGAAAAGGATTAATGGGGGGTGGAAAGTTTAATTTGGTCTTGAAAATAATTGTAAAACAGCAAACCTCATAATGTGGGATAAAAAGAAGTTCCCCTTTGAAACTTTAGTCACTCCTGTTATCTTATATGTCTGTGAGGTTTGGGGTTGCAACATCTCCAGAGAATCATGGAGAAAGATTGAGCAAATCCAGAAGCGTTTTATAACTTATAACCTGAAAATTAAAATTAATACACCCTATCCTATTCTCCTTATAGAAGCAGGTCTTTCCCCTATTGAGAGCCTAGTTATGATTATGTTTCTGTTGTACAAGCACAAACTCAATAACATAGATGATCATCGACTTCCTAAGCTAGCTTTAAATTCCAGCCAAAACCACCTAAGGCTCAATCGGGGGTGGCATAAAGACACAAGGGCTTGGTTAAACTATTGGGAGATCAATGAGAATGATGCATTGCAAGACATAAATAACATTAAAGATATTGTTATTTCTAAGTTCAAAGAAAAAATGTGGTGTGAGAAAGATTTAGCGGCTAAAAGAAAATTAAGTTATTATAAGAAGGTCATCAACCCCACCCTAGAAGATCAAAAGTATCTCTCTATTTTAACTAGCTCAAAGAATAAAATTAATATAACAAAGATTAGAACGAATTCTCATGAGCTCCATAGTGAAACA
Source organism: Pinus tabuliformis (assembly GCA_031772625.1). Taxonomy (NCBI): domain Eukaryota; kingdom Viridiplantae; phylum Streptophyta; class Pinopsida; order Pinales; family Pinaceae; genus Pinus; species Pinus tabuliformis. Next base: position 280,094,434 of record CM062811.1, read on the forward strand.
GGTCATTGGGCAGTTCCTAAAATGCCATGGATGGAAAGGATCTGCCATATATGTGAGAATAGGAACATCGAGGATGAAAACCACTTCCTCTTACAGTGCCACGCGTACAACCACATTAGATCTCAGTTTCACAATCTTTGTTACAATACTGACCTTCCTAGCCTTTTACAATGTCAAAATTATGGTGAGCTCGGAAGGCTTCTCTCCAAGCTTTTTGAGCATAGGAATAAAATCTTAAATCAAATTAAATAATTTTTTTTTAGGTCTGATAGACCAATGTTTGGTCTCAGGGGACGTTAACCATCATCATCATCATCATCAACATAAAAGATAAGTTGATTGTGATAAAAAAAATAAAATATTAATAAATAATATATTATACAAAGAAGCACTTTTTAACCTAAAATTAAATTTATAATTATAAAAATATAAATATTTTGTCAACCAAAAAATTTAATAGTTGTTGTGTGGCATAAAAGATAAGTTAGTTTTGATGAAAAGAATAAAATATTAATAAATAATATATTATATGAAGAAGTGCTCTTATAATTATGAAAATAAAAATATTTTATCAAACAATGATTTTAATCGTTGTTGTGTGGTATAAAAAATAAATTTGTTTTGATGAAAAGAATAAAATGTTAATAAAAAATATATTATATGAAAAAACGATCTTTAATTCAATATGGTGTAGATGTTGTAATGCATTGGCGTAGTCTAACGAGGCGAAGGAGTTGCCCAGAAAATTATGGAAATTCTGGTCATATTTAGAGAAAATCCGGCAAGGATTTTTGTAAATCCAAGTTATAGTTGTTAAACTTCAAAATTTTAGGTGTCCTAGACATTTTTGATGGTGCTGAATCCATTTCCATCATCAAAAACACGATTTAAGCACTCCCTCTACAAGGATTTTTGAAATTTTTTTGCGCGGATTCCGGACACTTTTAGCCGTTCGGGCAATTCCTTCGCCTCGTTAGACGATTCCCTTAAAATTTTGACTCAATTAAAATAAAATAAAACTAAATTAAATGAAATTAAAAATTAAATTAAAGAAAATAAAAGACTTAAAATTCTCTATTCTATGGTTTTTTCTTATGGTATGCTTAACCCATGTATTTTTCCCATGGTGTTCTATTTTAATGTGGCTTATTTAAAGGTTGATAATTAAATTAATCTAGATCCATCTTAATTTTGGATCTACCAAGGGCCAAGAGAGATCAAATCTCTCCCTTGAGGTGCAAACCTCTTTTAGAATGAAAAGATATTTGATCTCTCTCACTACTTAATAGATCCAAAGTTAAGATGGGTCTATGTTGGTGATGAGCCCCAATTTTGGTACAATTTGGGCTCATTTTTGGCCTATTTTGCTTGCTCAAACCATTCATTTTTATTGTTTATGCATACACTTCTTAGTTTATTCATGTTGTTTGTAGGAGAAAGGATAGGCACTTTATCTACGTAGCTAATGCATTGTGATTCCAGGTTTTGGCATTAAAAGGGAGCAAAAGACAACGAAAAGGTGGCAAGGAGACAACGAGTTGGCATTGCTGACGTAAGGAGAGGTTGTCCACGGTCTTGGGGGACATTCCTCGTGATCCTCACCAAGAACTCCGAGCCCCACTCCATCCTCCCTCTGAGCTTAATACACGGCCAGCTATTCTACAGGAATAGCAGTTCAAAACTGCTCTACAGGAAACAGCATTTATGATCATCCTACAGGATCAGCAGTTAAACTATAGATTGAACAGCCGAGCTCCTAGAATCATGGATACTTGTTGGAGCATCGTTTTGTATAAGTATAGAGGCCTTAGCCTTGGTTAGGTTGTTGAAACTCTCGTATTACTATTGTAATTTTGGAGCACAGCTCAATTTTCGTTCTCTTTTGTAAGCCAATTTGGCATGTTATCAGATTATGAATAAAGAAGGCCACTTTTGAGTTAGTTCTGAGTTTTCTCAAGGAGCTATAGCTCTCAGGTTAGGGCCCAACCTGAGAGCCATAGACCTCCTCAGTGTTGTAATGCATTTACCATTAGTTCCAGCACTTGAGTTTGTTTAGTTTCCTATGCAATTCGGATTTCCAGCTTGTTAGTTTAATTGTTTTCATTAGCATAGATAGGACTGGTATGATGCTTTGCTTTCAGTATTCAAGTTTGATAGGTTGGTAGAATAAATCTCTTGGAGCTCCAACAAAAACAGGTTGTAAAGGTTCACTGCCATCTCACTGTTTAGGATTGGGGTGTAGACCATGATCAGCCACCAAAAAGAACAGCAGTCGTTTCATCTCCACGCAAGCTGCCACATGAACGTTTGTATTGAAGATCCATTCATACATTCTCGACATTGATCCATACTGCACTCTCACGCATTAGTTTCATTTCTTGTTTTCCATTTCGGATTTATAGGTTTCATGGCATAATAGGTTAATGAACATTTTGCCTGCCCCGAGCAAAGTAGGCCATCGGTCGATCAGCAGGTATACTCCGGGGCTTAAGGGTAACATGGGTTCCGAAGCAATATAAATACTCTAAGAAACCACTGTTCTTTATAGGAAGACGATTTCTTTGGGATTCCTTCCTATTTCAATTCTTGTTTTGATGCACAGGTCATTTGTTTCATTTACACTGCCCTTTCTCAAGCCACTTCCTTCGTCGTTTTCTCCATCCACCTGCAAGTTCTATTCACCTTCTATCTCACTCACTTGCCCTCCAACTCTCTCATTTCACGTACAGCTCCATCTCCTTCACTCTCGTTGATTCCACCTTTCCAAAACATCAACCCATTGCATGCACCCTTCCTTCGTCTGACTTTCCATTTCCTGAGACATCATCAGGTCCATCTCCATCTCCCTTAGCCTCCCACACCACTCCAACACTCCATCAACTCCTAAAAACCTCCACGGCCAATCATCCTGTAGATGTGCACAGCCATCCTGTAGAAAACAGAGTATCTTGTAGAATCCCCTGCAGCCTCCCTGTAGGAGGCCACTCACTTCGTTGTCGAGCTTCTGAATGTGAGGGACCTCTGTGGATGGGTGCTAAGGATCCCTAGGGACCTTTCCTAGCCTCCCCAACCTGTCCCACACTTTCCTTCCTTCTACATCCCACCTGCACAATCAAACCCTAATTAGGCCAAGTTCACACTCATTCCACACACCTAAAGGAAAAAAACAAAAACACATTTCTCATGATGCAAGTAGCTTAGACCCATGCATTTACACTTGTTAGAGGTAATGACAGCATTCATAAGAGTTGCATCCACATTCTTTGCATTATAGAGGATAGACTAGTTAAATTAGGGTTTCATAGATTCACATGCTTTAAATTGCTTTTGATTCAGTTTGTCAAGTAGAGTAGCCTTCCTTTGAGTTAGCTTTCGTCCATCATTGATAAAGCTTCTTCTGTGAGCCTATAGAAGTTGGCTTAAGCCCTAGCGGACTTGTGCCAGCTGACCAAGTGACAGCTGCGACAAGGGCTAGTACTTGTGCATACAGCACCGTCGCTTCCAAGTTTGTACGAACTACCGGGTTGATAAAATTAAGAGACAGGAAGCCCCAGGAGTTGTAGCATTATTGCTACAATACTGGAGCTCACCATCTTTTTGGCGCCGTTGCCGGGGAAGCGTCAGAGTATTAGTAATTGTTGCTTTTCTTCTACTTTCGTACTCTTACTTCTGCTTAGTAGTTTATTTCATTTCCATTCTGCAAAAGTAGCTTAGTATTTCCTGCTTTCATAGCTTAGCATTTCCTGCTTTCATAGCTTAGCATTTCCTGCTTTCATAGCTTAGCATCTCCTGCTTTCATAGATTAGACTTTCGATTCTGCAAGTGTAGATTAGAATTTCAATTTTGCAATCAATCTGTTTCATTTTTGCAGGTGCACAGAGAAAAACAAAAGCAATCAAAAAAGAGAATTCTTTTCCATTTCATGCCTCGTAGGAACCGAGATAGATCAGGCAAATTCCTACCAAACACCCCCACCACATCACTTAGTCACCCTTCACTCTTCGGTGGTGACAGTGATTCAGAGGAAACTATAGGTGAACATCCCAAGACATACCGAAATCCTATAGAAGAAGAAGAGTTAGAGACCACTCCACCTAAAGCTATGGCTGACAATAGAGAGGATGAGAGGATAGAAGGAGCTTTCCCCATCCGAGAGACCAATGGTGAGATGAAAATGAAAAACATTAGCCCCTCTGCTTTGCCTCACTTCCATGGAATGACCACTGAGGATCCTGATACCTTCCTATTTGAGTTTGCTGTCCTCTGTAGGACCTATGACTATACTGAGGATGAACAAAAGCTAAAACTTTTCCCTTCTACTCTCAAGGATGCAACACTACGCTGGTTCATGGGTTTGCCTGGGAATAGTATCACCACATGGGCTCAGATGCAGCAAGCCTTCAACACCAAGTATCGGAATTATTGTAGGTCCAAGGAAACAAAGGGGGAAATCTTTCGGATGACCATGGGAAACGATGAATCTTTAGAGGACTATGAGGAAAGGTTCCAACTCAGTTACAAGCGGGCCAGGTGCACACTTGACCCTGAATCCCTTAAGTTGGTTCTGCTCCGAGGAGTACCTGAAGATCTCTTAGATACCCTTCACATGTTAGCTGGGGGGGACATTTACCAACTGCCTTATGAGGACATCAAGACTGTGTTTCGAAATCATTCCAGGGCAGCGAGAAAACGAGGTAGAGGAAACCTCCTCTCCACCGGTGTCCCTTTCTCCAAACATGAGCTTACAAACCAATTAGAAGATCTTAAGAGTGAGGTGAGACATACCATTGCCATGCAGCTGGACACATTCAGGATCCAGCAAAAGAAAGAGGAAGCTGAGAGAGCCTTGGCTGTCTTCTGTCCTAGGTGCACCAGAAGACACCCTAAGAACGAATGTCCATTGCATTCGGTTGAAGTGTGTTTCGTTTGTGAGGAGGACCACCCAACAAATCAGTGTCCAACCTTGCCTGGGTTTAAAGCCATGTACCAAGGAACTGAAGCCCCCACTGAACCTCTCTACTTCATCAACCAAAGGAGGCCTCAAGGATCTAGACCTTATCAGCAGGGGATGCAAGGGGAATCTCAAGCTTATTACAACCCCAACCACTTGACTCCCATGCCTTCCTGGGGTCCCCTGCTCATCCTTCCTGGTCCATGCCTCCTCCATGGTCTTATCCACCTCAGTATCCTACTCAACCTACTTCTCATCCATATCACTCACATACCCAGTCGCAGCCTCAATGGAGTGCTCCTCAGTCGGGGTGGAGGCCCCAATACAACACTCCTCCTGCCATTCTGCCTCCACCACCAGTTCAACCTCAGCCTTTACCTCCTGCTCCTCCAAGGCAACCTCAGATGCCTGCTCAACCGAACCCGAACCCCAACAATAGACAGGCTCAGCAGGTATATACTGGGGAGACCTCATGCCCTACCTATGCTGTGGAGATCCAGGAGATCAATCTTAGATCTGGAAAGACTCTTCCAGATCGCCAACCTCCTCCCCCAAAGGATGAGGAAAACCATCAGGAGAGTGAACCAAAGCCTACTCCACCCTTTCCTGAGAGACTAACAACCACCACACAACCGAACCCAGAAGAAGATGAGCTTTTGGGTGAGCTCAAACAGTTGTGTGTAAAAATCCCACTTCTCCAAGCCATCAAGGATGTGCCAATATATAACAAGCTGATTAAGGAGAAGTGTTTCAAACACCCAGGCAGACGGAAGAAAGATGCCTCCACTATCAATGTCATAGGACAACTGTCTGACCTTATGCTAGGACAAGTCATCTGCCCAAAGTACCTAGATCCTGGAAGTCCTGTAGTAGATGTACACATCAATGGCACCATTATCCCCCACACCTTGATTGACCTGGGGGCAGCCATCAATGTGATGACCAGGGATACCATGCTTAAACTCAATCTCCAGGGTTCCTTGAGAAAGACCTCGACAGTACTGCAGTTAGCAGATCGCTCCACCGTGACTCCCGAAGGGATTGTGGAGGATGTCTTGGTCTCAATTGATTCTTGGGAATACCCTGCAGATTTCCTAGTCCTGCAACCAAAGGCCAAGCTTACTGGATATCCTCTCATCTTGGGAAGGCCTTGGTTAGCTACTGCAGATGCTTACATAAGTTGTCGGGCAGGAAACATGACCATCAAAAATGGTCCCATGTCCAAGCAGCTAGTCCTATACCCTCCTGCCCAACCCTCTTTAGAGCATGATTTACCACTCTGGTTGGAGGACGGAGAGGAAGACGAGGTGTACTCTGCACCTTTGTGGACCCTAGATACCGCTAGAAGAAATTCTCCTACCGAGGATGATCTAATTGAGACCCTGATCCAGAATCCACCTTCCAGTGCACTATCTTTAGAGAAGTTGGTGGAGGATGCCCAAGCTAGCACCTTAGTGGACCTTTGTACAACCAGCCCTGTCACTCCCAGAGTCAAAAGTGTGGAGTTCTGTTGTGGGGAAAAGTATCCGACTCGGAATGACCCTATCCCTACTCTAAGGGTGATAGTTCCTTAGCAACAACTGAAAGTAAAGCTTTGATATTTTCCTTTATGAAAGTACAGAGAAGGAAGAAAAGATTGACCAACCGATGTCTTTCGCTTTTGTCGATCCTGTCTTCTATCTTTGCCTCTTGTTCCCAGCTCCTTGCTCCCTTTGCCGGTCCAGCTACACAAAGATCCTGCAAAAACAAGAGAGGGAAACTACAAGAAACATGTACTCATAACTGATGCATGGATTAGGATGAATCAAATATACAGATAAAAACAATACATCATTGCAATACAAGTATATAGGAGAACATCAAAGCTTTATTGATAGAAGAAAAAGGTTCTGAGAAGGTTACAACCATAAATGGCTCCAATCCAGCAGCACCTCCCCAGCAGCAAGAAATCTCCTCTTCCCCTCTATAAAAGCAATCACCCAATAACTCTAATTGTAAACCAACAGCACTTCCTTACTTTGCACAAAATTCCAGCCTCCCTAGACCTCATAGAAGAGCTCTATATATAGGAGAGAAGAAGAGAGGATGAGTCAGCTTGAGACTGACATAAAGCTGCCTTGTGTCCTCTCCTTCTTCAGTTAAACTTCAATTCTTGAGTCCACTTGGAGATCCTTGCTTACACATGGAGATCAAGTACCTCTTACTCATCACAGGGCGAATCCCTTGAACCAAGTGTCAGTTTGGAAGCTTCCTGGGCAGTTGACACCTTGCAGAATGACTGTGCCACTTGGCCAATCTCGCCCAGCGCAGGTAGCCTTCATTGGTTTTGACTTTCAGCGCAGGTACAAGGAGGAGCAGTTGACATTCAGCGCAGATGCTCAGTGGAGCAGCTGACATGATCCAAAAATAGCCTGTTTTCGAGTGTTTTCAGGTGGAGAACTGATGGGAAGTGCTGTGGTTTGCTGACCTTGTTCTTCTAGGGGTAAGAACAACTTGATTAGGGACTGAGGATCCCTGTAATTATTGACATTTCATGCTCCATGCTGCGAGGCACAAAAATGTCTATAACAGTTGCCCCCTAAAGTATGAGGCCATTTATCGGGTGAAATGCTTTATCTAGAGGGTCCGAAGTTCATTCAAGTGCTGAGAGGTGCCCTGTAATACAATACAATACAATACATTATTTTTCATTCTGTTTTCATGATCTAGCTGAGGCGGGCATTCCCATGCTCAGCTTTATAAATACATTTTGGTACATAGAACAGACGATCGTCTGATGGTAGACTGATAATTCTCTGCTGAAATTATCATCCTTTGAGTAGGATGATCATCTGCTGCAATGATGTACATGACAAATGCTTTTATATTTCCTGAATATATATCGCAGCCCGGATGGATGAAACTAGATCCGGGGTCTTCAAACTCGCTCGATCTTCACTCTAAGTACAAGTCGATCCATGTGAGAATTGCACTGAAGTCGAACATGGAAAGACATCGCTTGATTACCGGTCAATGATGAAAACCGTTAACAAGCGCGAGAGGAATCACCGATAATGATAATGACCCTCAAGGTACTGCAGTACAATTCACGTGGCGTGAATAAAGGACTTGGCGTCGAACGCCACGTAAAATCTTCTGGTCGAAGGTCATTGATGTATACCTGTCGCCGGAAGTGAGAAACTTGCCATTGAGGCATGCAAGCTTCAAAGTACTGATGGGGGTGTTCCTAGATCAACTTCTTGGATAATGAGCTGAAGTCGACAAGAAGCGATCCGTCAAAGGAGGGCCTTAATGAATCCCACATCAATGACACGGAACGGAGCTAATGATTTTAGTGGAGGTGAAAACAAACTGTGACATATGATTCAGGGTGGCAATCATGAATGGATGAAGGATAATGTATGGCAGTGGATGGGACACGGTTGACACTTTCAGAATGACCTCTCTTGAACATATAACGACACTGATGCGATGGATCGGTAGCATTACCCCAAAATGTGGATGGTTTGGCGAAGACCATGGTGATGAGACCGGTGAATGAAACAACCCAACCCGATGTGGTACGGAAGAAAAGTGTCATGTTCAAGAGCGACTTGCTACCATTAAGCTTTGATGTTCTCCCAATTTTTCCCCAGTCATTTCTGACCAGTACCTCTTTATTTTTGTCAAGCTTGAGGAGGATAACATATGCTTGTTCTATAACCTGCCCTTCGGGCAAGCCCATCGCTATGATTTAACGAGCTTAGCGATAGGGAAACTCGTTCTCGTCTAAAGACAAGTTTGTCGCTATTTAATCATTTTAACGAGTCTAACGACAAGGAAAACTCGGTCCTTTTCATTTTTAGAGAGTCTGAAAAGGTACAGAAAGTTAACTCCATAATTCCTTTTTCGTCATCTAATCCCTTAAGTCCGAAAAAGTATAAAACAATACAGAAGGGATGGGTGTTCGGTACTTTTAACGAGCCGAACAAGACAAGCGCTCGATCTTTTTGTGTAATAATCCCTCAGGTCCAAAAAGATTAAAGTCTAAATGAGGGATAGCTCTTCCGGTCCTTTTAACGAGCTGGAAGGCCAAAACTCAGCAAACTTTTCATATTTTACGAGTCAGAAAAGAGCTCAAAGAGGACTCGTCTTTTGAGGAACGAGTGATAAACAGGGATAGCAGCAGATTTCAGGTACAGGTTGGAATTTTCCAATCGCGGCAGTGTCACAAGGATGGCTAGGTGAAATCACTCTTCGCAGCTGTTCCTCAAAATGGGTAAACAATCATATGGGGGTGAACGACCGGCCAAATGACGGTGGAGGTGATGGATGAAAACACGACCAAGGCTTTTAAGGCTGATAAATTTACGATCGCAATGGTTATTTACCGGGATAGGTTCATTTTTTAATGAGCTTGAATGCGCCAAAACACTGCTCAAACTTATGTTTATTTTTTAACGAGCATGAACTATGTGCTAAAACTGCTCGGAGATAAGTTTGCATGCCCCCAGCATAATAATGCAAATCGAGGTGCATGCCCCCCAAGCTTCATTGCATTCAACTCGGTGGTTGGAATGAAGGTTTACATTTGAGAAAGGGGATTTGTTTCATTTTTTGATGAGGTTGACACAGTAAAAGAACTATCCTCATGACTCCTTGTTTCATTTTTTAACGAGGTTGACACGAGATAAGAACCGTGCTCGGTGCCGACAAAATATCTAGGAATCTTCCGAATCCAACCAGAAGATTGGATTAGATTTCATTTTGTAGGTTTCCACCGTGGCCACTCCCGCCAGATTACTTGGAGGCGGTAAGGCGAAAGTACCCATTAAGGCAGGGTCTTTTAGGAGACCTACTCCGATATTTTGAAGCAAATGATTCCTTCCATGGATCATTGGAATGCTTCCTGTAACTTGTGAACTGTTGGGGAGAAAAGTTTGTTGGTCGACGATTGTAATTCCTTCTTGGAAGGGAAATGCAATCTTCCTGAAGTAGGTCGACACAACCGCGGCCATGGCATAGATCCAGGGCCTTCCTAGTAGGATGTTGTAATCGAGGTTTCCATCAATTACTTCAACATCAATTCCTACTGTTTTTCCCCCCAGTTCAACTTGCAAGTTACTTAAAATCCCGTATGGAGTGTATGATTGTCCATCAAATGCTTTTAACGTCGTTGACGATTTCGACAAGGGTGGTGAGCCTAAATCTTTCCAGCAACTCATCGACATAAGACATGTAGATGCCCCCTCATCAATAATTGTTCGATGAACAGTTTTGTTGAGGGCTTTCACTTGAATAAGGAAAGCTAGTTGAGCTGGTAATTGCGGGTCATATCCTTTATGATCAAAGGCCACAAGATTGGAATCCATTGGGCCAATCCCACCTATTGCTGATAATAAAGCTTGCTCTTGGGAGGGGTAATTTTGTGGTACCTCAAGTGTCGACATAGTGGACGGCGATTGGGCCAGGTCCTTTACTATATTATAATTCTGTGCTTCTTTGGCACGAGGATTAAATGTCGATTTGTGTACTACTCCCTTTGGCGACTTTATCATTGGCTCAGGAACGATGGGTGGCACAACTTCGGTCAAAGTTGTTGTTGAACTACTAGGTCGTTCGTTAACCTTGTTGTTCGACAGCTTTGGATTCCCGTAATCTTTATTCCTTGTCAAAGCATTATTCTGTTGCTTTGAGGTAGACAACATAAGCACTTGGGATTCGGAAGCATTTTGATTAGCAACCATATTTTGACCTGGATTAGGAAACGGATCAGTCAACACAGCTGAGGTTTTCAGACTCTTAAAGAATCTTTTAAGCTCAGCTTTGCATGGACAATCTGCTGTCCAATGATCCTCATCGCATATATGACACCCCGAAGGGGGTTTCCCTTTTCTCCCTTTCTTTTTCTTCTTGTCTCCTGGTTGCTTCAGTTGTTTGCCCTTGTCGTCCGACATGGCACTTACTTCCGAGGCAAGAAGTTCTTCATTTGCATTTTGATTCGAAGTCTTACGGGTTTTCTTAGACGAATCCCGTGTTGACTTTGCATTTGCAGTGCCAATCACACCATCGCCGGCATGAGAGTCACTATTTGATCCAGGAGGGGGAGGAATTGAAAATTCCGGTCTAGGGGCGTCAGGTATCTTGTCATAGAGCGTACCAGACTGAGTATATACTAAGTCTAAATACTGGGCACGAGCAATAACTTGCTCCTCTGTTACGACGCCTCCCTTGGTCACATCTTCTGTTATAGCAGGAAGAAGCGACTTTATAAACCACTCAGCTAAAAGCTGATCTGGAACATAAGTCTTTACCATTCTGCGACGACGACGCCACTCATGTATATGATCTGATATATGTGTGGCCGTTGTCTGCTTGAAATTGGTTAAGATCTCGGTTCCAGTTTCGTACCTTATAGGTAACTGAAAGTGTGTTAAGAAAGTCGTGGCTAGGGAACTAAAATTGTCGAAAGAGGCTCTAGGTAATTCAATATACCATTTAGCCGCCAGACCAGTCAATGTCCTCTGGAAAAGGCGAAGCCTTATCGAATCATCATTCAAGGTATTCGACGAACACCACAGATGGAAAGTCATCACATGATTCGACGGGTCTTCGCCAGGATTTCCATTGAATTTAGGAATGTCCGAAGGAAGTTTGTGAGGAATCGCTGGCCACCAATGGGCATAGGCGATTGGATCATTCGTCAATCGATGTAAATCTGGTAATTCTAGAGTCGCCACGAATGGCAACTGCTGATCTAGGTTTGGCGAGGCGTACCCAGGATACGATGGAATCGCCTGAGCAGTAGGCCTTTGCATACCAGCGTAATGCAACTGATGTTGATAGGACTGATATGGCTGGTGGGCTTGGCCACTGTAAAGTGGTTGATTTAACCCATTCTGAATATAGGGTTGCCCACTATTTGCAAAGATCTGTCGCTCAGATCCCTGGTACACCTGTTGAAACTGAGGTTGTTGGTATTGCATCATCCATGGCTGCGAAGCCATGTTTTGCTGTGCGATACTAACCGACGGACCAAGATGCGGGGTTATGGTTCCCGTTTGTATCTGTGTCGTCCCGGCAGTTGGCGATTGTGGTTGTGTTGCAGGGTCAAGGGGCTGTTGCATTACAACTTGGGGTTGACATACAACAGGCATCGATTGAACTTGCGACACGGTTACAATTGCTGGCGTCGTCGGGATGCTAGACATAGGTACACATTGTTGCATGGAATATACAACTCTCGGTTGTTGGGGTAACATAGGCACCCAACCACTCGTCGTAACTTCAGTCAAACCTGAATGCGGTTGAAAACTGCCGTATGGGTATCCTCCCGGAGGGGGAAGTGAAAGGGCATATTGCCCCCCATACGGTAACAATCCGGAGCTCAAGGGTATAGATTGCCTTTGAGAACTGGATGGTCCAAACTGATTTCCAAAGGGATCAATTTGTCTAGTTTCAACATAAGAATTACCGGGTATTATACCGGAAGAACAAACTGGAACAGACCAAGTTGTCATAATAGTCCCTGGGTGGACTCCTTCTAGCTGTTGAGAGCTAGTCGGGACAGCTGGTATGCCGGCAAACATCGTCGGAGTGATAGCAGGAGCTTCTGCTGTCGCTGTGTCATTTGGCACAGTCCTAGATGTCGACGGTTGCTCAGACATTTTAAGTCTATCCAATAAACTGCCTAACGATTCTACAGGAACTTCCACTGGCGATGGACAAACTTCTGATGCAGAAGGAAAAAGAGTGATGCCTACTCCAAAATGAGTTGGAGTATTTGCTTGCTGGTCCTCTACGATTTCCTCTATTGCAATCAGACCAGGAGGAAAAGGAAGACCGTCAGGTCCGTAAAAGATTTCTGGTGCCGAAGAAGGGGTTGCTTCGACAGCGACAGTTGTTTGAGCAACAAGACTCTGTGGACCGGTTTCAGATGGAACTGGTTTAGTTATGCAAGTACTTGTTCTCAGACTAGAATCAGTACAACTGTCCCTCTGTTGCTGTTGAACTTCTTCAATAGAGGCAGGGATTCCAGAAATATTAGGAGTGACCAGAATCTCAGATGTAGTTGGAACTGTTGTTCTAACTTTAATGGGAGATTTTGACCCGGTCAAGCGAGTTTGCTTCGTCCGTACTACTCTCGATTCCGGAGACAAAGACGGTTGACTCGCGAGTCTCCTCGAACGATGGAGTTCTAATTGACTTTCCTCCACGGTTGCGGATTACTCGATCAACTAAAATACAAAAAGGGGAATTATGTTTCCGTATTAAATGAATTTTATTAGACGCTTTTAGACACAACTTTGCTTTTTCATGTTTTAAGAGTCGAGAAAAAGCTAAAGATGACTCTAGTCGCCTTCGATGTATTAACGAGCCCGAAGTGACAAATGCTCGGTTGGACTTTTTCAGTTATAGAGTTCGAAAAAGGCCAAAAGAAACTGCTCTGGAGATCTAGGCAGAGGGTGTGCCAAACCTTTCGCGAAACCACAGAATACGTTTTACGGTACGGGTGGTCGATCTTCGTGAATGCTGTGTTCACTGCATCGCGATCAGTAGGGCGGCCGACACGGCTTCCTAAGGATAAAGGATAAATGCCTATAGGGGTCTCCCAATATACGCGACGGTACGCGGGAGCACAAGTCCGTATTAGTGCTATCGTCCCTCAGGAGGAATCACCCACCTTCGTAGAGATCGACAGTCACTACGTTTAACGACGCCGGAACACGTCTCTACCTAGACCTCTATTGTGAGCGTTATGTTACAAAGCGTTTTTAGATTCATTCAATATATTTTAAGTTGATCTTGTTTAGCAGTTTGTCTTTCAGGATCACCACGAGATGTATGGGTACAAATTCCTAAATGCAGCTAAAATGATAAGCAAGCTTTACAATCTTTTTAGCTTTGAAAATCCTAACTACTGAGGGGAGAGAAAAACATAATCTTTCCACACAGAGCACAAAGCACAAACTAATGCACTTTCTCCTAGATCAATCACGCAAACTTATCAAAAAATGCAAATGCAAGATGCATGTATTTCTTTTCTTTTCCCTTAATGTTGATGTAAACAAAAGGAAACTGTCGTATAATTTTCGAATTCAATTTGAAGCGTAAACAAACAAGTTTTGTCTAAAATCAAAAGACGCCTTACAGGTACTTGTTTCGACACTAAAAATGTATGAATTCAAACCATAAAATGAAAAACAAACAAACTCAAACAGCCATGAACAGTAATAAAACTAGCTCTTAAGATCACGACGACACTTTTACAGTTCAAGATCTAAGAGGCCACAGCTATACTGGTTTGCTTTTCACAATGGGAAACTGTAACTGAAACAAGAAATACTGAAAGAACAATCACAGTTTCATCACACAACTGAGGCGGAATAATGTCAAGGAAAGTTAGTTTACAGCAAGTACAAATGACAAGCCATCAGCAGCAAAATAACAGTGAAAACAGGGCCAAGACTCAGTGGGAAACCTCAGGAAGACATAGCCTAACTGGTTCAGCGCAGGCTCTGGTCTGTCAAACTGACTCTCAGCGCAGTTCCCGAAGGGAGTACCTGCGCTGAAATGCAGACTGCCTTTGGACAGCCTGCACTGAGACACGAGAGTTGCGTTTACAAAGGTTTCCGGGTCATAAAAAGCTCAAAAATTCACTGTTTTTGCTGAAATAAAAAGCTATAGGTCAAGTACAAGCTAAGGGATGATCAAGAGGATGAAAAGCTATCACAAAGAGCACAAGAGTCCTTGTGGATCAGCTCTTCAAATCATAAACTTGCTCAGAAACTGAGCCAGAGCAGCTGCCCTCTACTTTGCAATTGAAGGAATCAATTGCAGTTCGATTTGGTGCTCTCCTTGTTTATGAGATGAATAGCAAGAAACACAATAAACCAACAAGATACTAGGTCCCCAGTGGAGTCGCCAGTTTGTTGTGGGGAAAAGTATCCGACTCGGAATGACCCTATCCCTACTCTAAGGGTGATAGTTCCTTAGCAACAACTGAAAGTAAAGCTTTGATATTTTCCTTTATGAAAGTATAGAGAAGGAAGAAAAGATTGACCAACCGATGTCTTTCGCTTTTGTCGATCCTGTCTTCTATCTTTGCCTCTTGTTCCCAGCTCCTTGCTCCCTTTGCCGGTACAGCTACACAAAGATCCTGCAAAAACAAGAGAGGGAAACTACAAGAAACATGTACTCATAACTGATGCATGGATTAGGATGAATCAAATATACAGATAAAAACAATACATCATTGCAATACAAGTATATAGGAGAACATCAAAGCTTTATTGATAGAAGAAAAAGGTTCTGAGAAGGTTACAACCATAAATGGCTCCAATCCAGCAGCACCTCCCCAGCAGCAAGAAATCTCCTCTTCCCCTCTATAAAAGCAATCACCCAATAACTCTAACTGTAAACCAACAACACTTCCTTACTTTGCACAAAATTCCAGCCTCCCTAGACCTCATAGAAGAGCTCTATATATAGGAGAGAAGAAGAGAGGATGAGTCAGCTTGAGACTGACATAAAGCTGCCTTGTGTCCTCTCCTTCTTCAGTTAAACTTCAGTTCTTGAGTCCACTTGGAGATCCTTGCTTACACATGGAGATCAAGTACCTCTTACTCATCACAGGGTGAATCCCTTGAACCAAGTGTCAGTTTGGAAGCTTCCTGGGCAGTTGACACCTTGCAGAATGACTGTGCCACTTGGCCAATCTTGCCCAGCGCAGGTAGCCTTCATTGGTTTTGACTTTCAGCGTAGGTACAAGGAGGAGCAGTTGACATTCAGCGCAGATGCTCAGTGGAGCAGCTGACATGATCCAAAAATAGCCTGTTTTCGAGTGTTTTCAGGTGGAGAACTGATGGGAAGTGCTGTGGTTTGCTGACCTTGTTCTTCTAGGGGTAAGAAAAACTTGATTAGGGACTGAGGATCCCTGTAATTATTGACATTTCATGCTCCATGCTGCGAGGCACAAAAATGTCTATAACAAGTTCGGGCCTGAGAGAGCGTTAAAGATCAGCTCCTCTCTATCTCCTTCCCAGGAGAAGGAGTTGTGTAGCCTATTGGCCAGCCACTTAGATTCTTTTGCTTGGAGCTATAAGGAGATGAAAGGAGTCCACCCCTCAGTCTGTACCCATCATATATACATCAAAGAGGATTGTAAACCAGTTAGGCAACCCCAGAGGAGAATGAATCCAGCCCTTAAGGACATTGTCAAGGAAGAATTGCAAAAACTGTTGGATGCGGGATTCATTTACCCCATCTCAGATAGTGAATGGGTGTCCCCTCTAGTGTTGGTTCCCAAGAAGAATGGGAAGTGGAGGATCTGTGTAGATTACCGGGAGCTGAACAAAGCTACCAAGAAGGACCATTTCCCTCTACCTTTCATAGATCAAGTGTTGGATGGACTGGCAGGAAAGAAGTTCTTCTCTTTCCTGGATGGGTTCAGCGGGTACAATCAAATCCAAATCAGCCCGGAAGACCAAGATAAGACCACCTTCACTTGTCCTTGTGGTACCTTTGCCTACCGAGTCCTTCCCTTTGGGCTATGCAATGCTCCTGCTACTTTTCAGAGAGCTGTCTTGAGCATCTTCTCGGAGTTGGTCCATGATGCAGTGGAAATCTACATGGATGACTTTACCCCTTATGGGGCCAACTTCCAGGAAGCATTGTCCAACTTGGGAAAGGTCCTAACCAAGTGCATCGAGATGAACTTGTCCCTTAGCCCTGAGAAATGTGAATTCCTAATGACTGAAGGGACAGTGTTAGGCCATACCATTTCTTCCCAAGGATTGCAGGTGGATCCAAACAAAATTGCTCTCATCAAGAGGGTTCCACCTCCTCAAAAAGTAAGGGATGTCCGGAGTTTCTTGGGATTAGCAGGATACTACCGGAGGTTCATTAAAGACTTCAGCAAGTTAGCCTCACCATTGTTTGGTTTTTTGGCAAAAGATGTGGAGTTTAATTGGACTAACGATTGTCAGAAGAGTTTGAATGAATTAAAAGACAAGTTAGTGTCAGCTCCAATCCTAAGAGGTCCAAACTGGGCCCTACCTTTCCACATCCACACTGATGCCTCGAACAAAGCCATAGGTGCAACCTTAGGACAAGTTGAGCAAAAACTTCCATATGCCATTTACTTCGTTAGCAAAAACTTGTCCAAAGCAGAGCTGAATTACACTGTAACCGAGAAGGAATTCTTAGCTGTGGTTCATGCACTGAACAAGTTCCGACATTACATTACTGGTTACCAGACTTTTGTACATACTGACCATGCTGCTATTAGATACTTGATGAATAAACCAGATGTGAATGCTCGTATTATTAGATGGTTACTTTTATTGCAGCAGTTTGATCTAACCATTGTTGATAAACCAGGAAAAGAAAATGTTGTTGCTGACTTCTTGTCTAGATTGGATTTGTCTGCAGATGAAGATGGGACGGTGGATGACCAGATGCCTGATGAGCATCTGTTTTCTATCTCAGTACTCTCTCCATGGTTTGCTGATATAGCAAACTACCTTGTTTCAGCTCAGTTTTCTCCGCACCTCTCTTCAAAAGAGAAGAGCAAAATCATCAGAAAGAGTGCCTCATTTACATGGATTGGGGGCAACCTGCTCAAGCTTGGCCCCGATCAGATCTTAAGGCGTTGTGTAAGGGAGGAGGAAGTCTTTGACATTCTCCTCACCTGTCATGATGGGCCTTGTGGAGGACATTTTGCAGCAAAGAGAACTGCCTTCAAGATCCTGCAGGCAGGCTACTATTGGCCCACACTTCATCAAGATGTCAGGAGATATGTTAGCCAGTGTGACCAATGCCAAAGAATGGGGAAACTGACCCAAAGGGATGAGATGCCTCTCCAACCTCAAGTGACTCTCGAGCCATTTGAGAAGTGGGGCATGGACTTTGTGGGCCCAATCAATCCCTCTTCGAGGCAGAGATCCTACATCATAGTGTGTACTGACTACTTGACAAAGTGGGCAGAGACTAAAGCAATCAAAGCAGCAACTGAAGAAAAGGTGGTCGAGTTCTTAAGAGAGAACATCTTCTACAAGTTTGGCTACCCAAGAGAGCTGGTGACCGATCAAGGGAGCCAGTTCACCTCCAACTTGGTTGAAGATCTATTAGCTCATCACAAGATCAAGCATAGGACTTCCACCCCCTATCATCCTCAAGCAAATGGGCAGGTGGAAGTCACCAATAGAGCTCTAGAAGGGATCTTGACCAAAGTGGTAAACAGCAGCAGAAAAGACTGGGCAGATCGCCTAGTTGAAGCCACATGGGCTTACAACGCCACTTGGAAGACCACCACCGGTTTCACACCTTATGAGCTGGTCTATGGGAAGAAAGCTTTGCTGTCCATTGAGTTTGAGTATAACACTTTGAGGTTGGCAGCTCAGCTGGACCTAGATCTCAGCCATGCACAGCAAGAAAGGTTATTGCAGCTGAATGGACTGGATGAACACCGCATGCAGGCCCTCCTTCACTCAGAAGTGGTTCAACTTCAGAGGAAGGTGTGGCATGACCAACATCTCCATGACAAGCAATTTCAGCCGGGAGATTGGGCTTTGTTGTATGATTCTAGATTCAAAGATTTCAAGGGGAAGTTGAGAACCAGATGGCTAGGACCATATGTGGTGGAACAGTGCCATGACAATGGATCTGTCCTCATTCGAACCATTGATGAGGAATCCATTCCCATGCTTGTCAATGGGCACCGATTGAAGATCTATAGAAGACCTCTCTCAAGACAAGAGTTTATCAGCACTATGGAGAAATCTGTTTTGGTCATAGAGAAGGGTTCTGCCTCCACTTTGGGCATACCCTGAAGGATCTAAAACACAAAAAAAAAAAGAAAAAAAAAAGAGAAAAATAAAGATCCTTGGGTGAAAACCTCTCTGAGGCGCCCAAGGCAGGCAGTAGGGGTGAAAACCTCATTGAGGCGCTCCTATTGTCTTTCGAAAAAGAAAAGAGAGAAAAATAAAGATCCTTGGGTGAAAACCTCTCTGAGGCGCCCAAGGCAGGCAGTAGGGGTGAAAACCTCATTGAGGCGCTCCTATTGTCTTTCTACAAAAAAAAAAGAAAAAAGAAAAAAGAAAGAAAAAAGGAAAAAGCAATCAGCACCATAAAAGGTTTGCATGTAGATGTTCTATGGAGGAGAAGAAGCCTCTCCACTCCAAGCCAGGGGCCTTCATCATGCTAGCAAAGGATGTCATCAGCACCTCCTCCAAGAACAGCAATGTTTTTTAAGGTATGTGCAATTATTATCATGCTTTGGATCTTCTACAGGAGGATACAGTTTTTCTACAGGAACAGACAGTCTTCCTACAGGAAGACGCGGATCTTCTACAGGAAAGTGCCAATTTTCTACAGGAAGCTCTGTGTTCTACAGGAAACTTCCTGTAGAAGGTTACGATGGCCGAAATGTGTTTCAAATGAAGATCTAGCGACTGAGGAGTGGATTGAATGCATGCATGCCAATGATGGCACCCCTGAACATTGCCATTATCGTCCTCCACCATCCTCGTCACCATGCAACCAAGATCCCTGCAGCAGCACAACAAAGTAATCAGTTCTCGTGAGAAAGCATCTGTCAAAGAAAAACTAGGCACCGAGAACCATACCACATCCACGTTGATACATCAGAAGCGCTGGGATCGTGATCGAGAAGCCAGAACCGCCAGCATGCAGCATACACCCGAGGAGAAAGAACAGTGACAAGACCCCTCGCGGGGATCCTGTAACATTTCAACCTGCTCAAGTGAAGACCGTTCACAGCACCGCCATCTGAGATCAAACACGGGCGCATGAACGCAGAACCATTCACTCCATCGCTAGCATCCTGTAACCACGAGCCTACAGGAATGTGCAGCCACATGCGGCAGGTAGATCCATCGCTCAAAAAACTGGAAATCATGTGCAGCCGCGTGCAGGTAAGTGTTCTAATCCTTCTCTCCATCAAACTGCATGATTATTACTTCGATTTGTTTTGCATGGCATAAAGGTGAATGGTTGAGCGGCCTAAAGGCCAGTGATTGGCCACGTCAGTTAGTAAAGGGATAGTCAGAGGACGAGGTGGCAGCCACGACGAAAGAAACACGCAGCAAGCACGTGAAGATCAGTCCCGTCAACCGAGAAGTGAAGTTTAACCGAAAAGGGCGGCGGCAGATCTGTGGGAATGAATGCGGCAACAAACGAATGTGCAGGCGGATGATGGGTGACGTCACCCAACGGTCCGGCGGGGACAGCTCACCCCCGCGCCACGAGCTGCACCGATTCAAAATCTAATCGGCTCGATTAAGCGTGTATCTCCATCAACCTCACTTCAAAACTCGAGTAGATCCTCTGCTTACCTCTGCATGTTGATACGCCGAGCTCTCGGCTACCTGAACGCTGGTAAAGCACCTCTCGACCGCCAGCCAACTAAAGCTCTTCCTGAAGCCTGCGCACTGCTCCTACAGGAACAGTTTCTACAGGAACGCCGTCCTACAGGAAGCAGTTTCTACAGGAACGCGGCTCTACAGGAAGGTGAAGTCTTCACGTAAAAAAAAGGTGGCAGAAAAGAGGTAACCCTGCAACTCCTTCCGCAATTGTTTTTAAAGGTGGCAAGGCCATTAGTCACAGTGTGGTCATAAAAAAAATTGGATTGCCGTGCCTATACTATCGCTCCTACAGGATAGCTGTATAATCAACTGTGGTCTGAAAATTCATTGCATGTTCTGTCTTTAAGACCGAATTTCCTGTGTATCCACCACCTCTGGTATAAACCACTGTGTTCATCATGCCTGGCGGGTTTATCAGGCGAGAGCCCACTAATTCAAATGCATTAAGGAGAAACCCGGCAGTGGTTGAGCTCTTCACTAGAGCACAATGGATGCCTTTCTGTGATAAACTACAGGGCTACGATGATGAAGTAGCCGAGGAATTTTTGCAGGCTCTGCAGCCTAAATCACAGACATTGGCCACGGTAACCTTTAGAGGTCTCAGCCTCGAACTCACCCCAGAGCATATCAGTCGGATTACAGAGCTGCCCATGGGTCTGCCGTGGGACAAAGAAGAGCGGAAGATGAGCCAGCAAGCAAAGAAGGAGTTCTTCCCACCGGAAGAGTCATTCACCGAAGACAAAAATGGAGTAAAAAGGGCAAGCCTGTTGCCGCCATGGAACGAAGTCAGTCTACAAATTATGAAATATATCACCTGTGAGGGTCGATATAGCATTGTATATGCGTATCACTTCAGGCTGCTTAACGAACTAAGACACCAGATTGACCTCCCTGCAGCACAGAGGTTGAGCATTCCTTACTTTCTACTACAGTCCTTAATGGAGTGTTCCACCAAGCTCAAGGACGGAATTCCAGACCAGATAGCCCACCATGGGCTAGTCAAGCTCCTCGTGGAGGATGCTCTCCGCTCATATAAAGTCCCCCTCGCTTGGGAATCATTTAGGAACTTATCCAGAACGGGGAACATAAAAATGTTGCTTGAAGAAGCGGAATCCTCTAACGGAGAAGAAGAAGAGCCAGCATCCGGGAGTAAGAAAGGAAAAAGACAAAAAGTTCCGGCTCCAGCACAGAAAAAGGAACGAAAGAAGAAGGAAGAGGGAAAAGATGACAAAGTCAAAGAGGACACCCCCATCCTATCAGCAAGGGAACAGAGGTTGAAAAGCAGGGCAGTCAAAGCTGAGGTGGCCCCTGCCAGCCCAAGCACCTTGTCAGCTTCTGCAGTCAAAGCCAAACGCAAAAGCCACGAAACAAGGCAAGGGAAGGTGGTGAGAGTTGCATCTGCAGGAACGCAATCACAGGCTTCTACAGGAAGCCCGAAAACGCAAACTCAGGCTTCTACAGGAAACCCGAAAACAAAGACAAAGGTTTCTACAGGAAGCCCGAAGATCAGTAAGGAGCAGGCTTCTACAGGAAGCCCAAGAGCAACGACCAAGGCTTCTACAGGAAGCCCGAAAATTGTTGGAAAACAGGCTTCTACAGGAGGCCCAAAGACGGAGACAAAGGCTTCTACAGGAAGCCCGACAGTACAACCACAGGCTTCTACAGGAAGCCCGAAGACAGAGACAGGGGCTCCTACAAGAATCACAAGGCTGGAAAGAGGGGTTTCTACAAGAGGCCCGAAGGTCATTACGAAACAGCCTCCTGTAGAGAGCCCGAAGACAAAGAAAGAATCTTCTACAGGAGGCCCGGAAGCGGGCAAAGCAGGGTCTTCCACAGGAAGCCTGAAATCAAAAAAGGAGGGACCCTCTACAAGGAGCTCCGAGGGAGCAAAACACAAGAAAGAGAAGGCTGACATCCTCGATAAGGAGGCAGCAGCGGCACTGGCTGCCCTCAGCACACCTCCAAAACCGAAAGAGAAAAGGGAGAGGGAGACCCCTCTGCCACCTGAAGCCAGGAGAAGCAAGAGGATGTCCCCGAGCAAGCCACAGCCTTCACCCAGCGGCCATACCACTTCATGGGATGTACCTACTTCACCCAGTGCAAGAACCCCCTCTAAACCATCAGCTACCCCCGAAAAGGGGAGCCCAAAAATAACTTCCTGGACACGGGAGATAGGCCAGTCGCCTTCTGAAGCCCGACTCAAAGAAATAGAAGAAGGGAAGGAAGCATCACCCTCATCACCATCAGGGGCAGAAAAGGCAGGGCCATCAAAAGCAGAAAAGAAACAGTCTGTTCCGGTCCCGAGTCCTCGACCAAGGACGAGGAGCAGGGGCAAGGTTGCTCAAGGATGAGCAAATGGTTCAGCTGGGGGGTGATGATGAGCCCCAATTTTGGTACAATTTGGGCTCATTTTTGGCCTATTTTGCTTGCTCAAACCATTCATTTTTATTGTTTATGCATACACTTCTTAGTTTATTCATGTTGTTTGTAGGAGAAAGGATAGGCACTTTATCTACGTAGCTAATGCATTGTGATTCCAGGTTTTGGCATTAAAAGGGAGCAAAAGACAACGAAAAGGTGGCAAGGAGACAACGAGTTGGCATTGCTGACGTAAGGAGAGGTTGTCCACGGTCTTGGGGGACATTCCTCGTGATCCTCACCAAGAACTCCGAGCCCCACTCCATCCTCCCTCCGAGCTTAATACACGGCCAGTTGTTCTACAGGAACAACAGTTCAAAACTGCTCTACAGGAAACAGCATTTATGATCATCCTACAGGATCAGCAGTTAAACTATAGATTGAACAGCCGAGCTCCTAGAATCATGGATACTTGTTGGAGCATCGTTTTGTATAAGTATAGAGGCCTTAGCCTTGGTTAGGTTGTTGAAACTCTCGTATTACTATTGTAATTTTGGAGCACAGCTCAAGTTTCGTTCTCTTTTGTAAGCCAATTTGGCATGTTATCAGATTATGAATAAAGAAGGCCACTTTTGAGTTAGTTCTGAGTTTTCTCAAGGAGCTATAGCTCTCAGGTTAGGGCCCAACCTGAGAGCCATAGACCTCCTCAGTGTTGTAATGCATTTACCATTAGTTCCAGCACTTGAGTTTGTTTAGTTTCCTATGCAATTCGGATTTCCAGCTTGTTAGTTTAATTGTTTTCATTAGCATAGATAGGACTGGTATGATGCTTTGCTTTCAGTATTCAAGTTTGATAGGTTGGTAGAATAAATCTCTTGGAGCTCCAACAAAAACAGGTTGTAAAGGTTCACTGCCATCTCACTGTTTGGGATTGGGGTGTAGACCATGATCAGCCACCAAAAAGAACAGCAGTCGTTTCATCTCCACGCAAGCTGCCACATGAACGTTTGTATTGAAGATCCATTCATACATTCTCGACATTGATCCATACTGCACTCTCACGCATTAGTTTCATTTCTTGTTTTCCATTTCGGATTTATAGGTTTCATGGCATAATAGGTTAATGAATTTCTTGTTTTGATGCACAGGTCATTTGTTTCATTTACACTGCCCTTTCTCAATCCACTTCCTTCGTCGTTTTCTCCATCCACCTGCAAGTTCTATTCACCTTCTATCTCACTCACTTGCCCTCCAACTCTCTCATTTCACGTACAGCTCCATCTCCTTCACTCTCGTTGATTCCACCTTTCCAAAACATCAACCCATTGCATGCACCCTTCCTTCATCTGACTTTCCATTTCCTGAGACATCATCAGGTCCATCTCCATCTCCCTTAGCCTCGCACACCACTCCAACACTCCATCAACTCCTAAAAACCTCCACGGCCAATCATCCTGTAGATGTGCACAGCCATCCTGTAGAAAACAGAGTATCCTGTAGGATCCCCTGGAGCCTCCTTGTAGGAGGCCACTCACTTCGTTGCCGAGCTTCTGAATGTGAGGGACCTCTGTGGATGGGTGCTAAGGATCCCTAGGGACCTTTCCTAGCCTCCCCAACCTGTCCCACACTTTCCTTCCTTCTACATCCCACCTGCACAATCAAACCCTAATTAGGCCAAGTTCACACTCATTCCACACACCTAAAGGAAAAACACAAAAACACATTTCTCATGATGCAAGTAGCTTAGACCCATGCATTTACACTTGTTAGAGGCAATGACAGCATTCATAAGAGTTGCATCCACATTCTTTGCATTATAGAGGATATACTAGTTAAATTAGGGTTTCATAGATTCACATGCTTTAAATTTCTTTTGATTCAGTTTGTCAAGTAGAGTAGCCTTCCTTTGAGTTAGCTTTCGTCCATCATTGATAAAGCTTCTTCTGTGAGCCTATAGAAGTTGGCTTAAGCCCTAGCGGACTTGTGCCAGCTGACCAAGTGACAGCTGCGACAAGGGCTAGTACTTGTGCATACAACACCGTCGCTTCCAAGTTTGTACGAACTACCGGGTTGATAAAATTAAGAGACAGGAAGCCACAGGAGTTGTAGCATTATTGCTACAATACTGGAGCTCACCAGTTGGTTACATATCTTAAATACATAAATAAGTGAGAAAACCCACACATATCGTTCCACCACCATGCGAAGATAGAACATATATAAGAAATATACATATATTATATATAAAATGTGTGTCTAGTAAGATATATCCTTTAATGAGTTTTGCATTATAATAATAAAAAAACATATATAGAAGGAATAAAAATGATTATTATTAATGATTGTTTATTTTAATTAATTAAATTATGTTATAAGTATTTAAAAATTCAATTCAATTTGGGCTATCTTGTGCGGTTAGGTGAAACAATTGTTATCTTCCCGACCCAAGTTCAAATCCCTCGTAGTGACATGATAAGCATTGTTATAATGACGGTTTTGTGCCTTGTGAACTCTTAAGTGAGTATATTTGTAGGCTAAGCAACCTCAACTCTTAAGTGAGTACCTCACAACTTTTAAGTGGGTATATTTGCGGGCTAAACAACCTCAGAAAGAAGCAAATTTATTTCCTCAAAAGAAAAAAAAAAGAAAATTATTCAAAATAAACAAGTTATCTTTAATATTTTTAAAGAATAAAGGTTTTATGTTTTTCTTATGATATATTATGATAATATAGATAAAATATTGTGCATCTTTTATGTATTTATAATAATTTTAGAATGAATATTAATATTATGGCCATGACATTTATCATTAATATATTTTAGCAATGGTCTGTGAAAGTGTTAAAAATACAATAGTGTAAAGTGGATAGAATAAAATTTTTTATTTTTAAATGCTATAAGATTAAAATGATGTGAAATGTTAAATGCATAAGTTTAAAATATAATGATTTATTTGAGATTTTTTTGGGTACACAATTACGGAAATTGAACTTTTTGTTCAATCAAAATAATGGGCATGCTAATAGAACCAACACAATGATGCAATATCAATGTGATTTGGAGCCAAAGGGTGAGGTAACATAGAGTACTCAATAGAAATCATAATTATGAATGGACAACCACATGGTAATGTGGCTATTACAATTCATTTTTTCTTTTCCTTGCTAAGAAATTCAAAGTTAAGATTATTAGATGGAGGATTTA
This sequence comes from Pinus tabuliformis, assembly GCA_031772625.1. NCBI lineage: Eukaryota > Viridiplantae > Streptophyta > Pinopsida > Pinales > Pinaceae > Pinus > Pinus tabuliformis. Next base: position 280,120,314 of record CM062811.1, read on the forward strand.
GTCATTGATTTTTTGTTTCCTCTATTGTAGAATGTGTAATACCTATAGATCTCAAATTAGAACTTGCTAGTGGGTAGAATAACATGAACATTAACTTTGAGATGTATTTGAGTAATTTTCACAACCATCTCTTGATATATGATGGATGACATATATAGAGGTAGTATGTAGTTTGATACATTTATCAGATGACCCCTTATTCCACTTGTGATTATATGTGGATCATTATTTTACTAACATGGTATGTTTCATTTTGATGACACCAATCTAACTTTTTTCATAACATTTATAGATGACATGGATAAATTCATGTTATGAAGGATGCATGGACATTAAATTTATTGATAGCTTTAACTTATATTAATAGTATGTCATGTCCCGAACAGCGAAATCTGCAAGTGTTGGGGGACGCCTTGGTTGATTGTCTATTTCTCTTCAGGGCGTTTATCAAACTATTTATGTTTCTTGTATTTTGTTAATTAAATGCTTCAAGTTCTATTAATTTCTCTAGGATTTGGGGATGTGGGTTCGTCATCCAGACTTGGTCTCTGGCCTATTCCTTATGTTTTCCTATTTTACGTTTTGATTATCAAGTAATTACCAATATGGTTAGGCCATCCACAGGTGTGGGGTCTTCCAGTAATAGAGGCCATGACCGGGACAGACGAAATGGTAATCAAGGAAGCAGGGGCTCCTCCTCTGCTTGACCACCCAAGAAAGGTGGTCATCGGATGGATGCCCAATTCATTCAAGAAGCGGTCCAAGCCTACAGTGTGGGCACGCCTGCTCAAATAAAACAATTGATTTCTTCATGGGAAGTAGAATTAAAAGAATGAGCTGCGAATGAATTTCCAGTGGAGGACGGATAACTTCTAGCTCCCGATCCAGGCCACACCCGTGGACGAATGACCTAGTACAAGCAGACTATATATCTTTATTGGTTCATGAAGAATCTTCAGGCGAAAGCCAAAATGAATTTGCTAACCAATGCGGGAAATAGGATCCTTATCTACAGGACCTTCAGAAGGAAATGCAGCTGATCCGATTCCAGACATAATAACAGAATATCCAGCTTGGCAGAATTGAAAAATGTATCCCATTCCTTCCTAAGTTAGAATTACATGGTTATAGCGCAAAGAACCCCGCCCTAATGGAGTCCTCAGATGATGAATAGTGTTTCCTTTTGTGTAGTTAATTTTGTTTGATTTTATGATGTATATGTCGGATAGAAAGTATTATGATAGTTATGGAGTTCTGCATAGTTTTTGGTTTTTAGACATTAAGGCCTGTAAGGCCTATTATGACAGACTTAAAGTCCTGAGATTTTGGATGGCTTATAACGCTTTTCAATGGGCCAATAGACATGGTTTCCCAATGGGAAGGTTGAGGGTATCGATTGTCTTTTTATGTATGTATCGTGCTCTTGAAAATGAATGAACAAGGAGGACCTACGAAGCTTACAAAAAAAAATAGTATGTCATGTCCCTACAGATTAATATATAAGAGTGTTTTTTTTTTTTTGGATTGGTGTTAAATTTTGAGTATGTTACATCAATCAATATGTATGGTAAGGTTAAGAAAAGGAAAAATGCATCCTTGTTTTTCAAAAATATTCCAAGTTAAATCGTAAACGCCCAATATCATTTCTTCTTAAATAATTAATAAGGTAAAACTTATCAGTGAAAATTATTTTGAAATCATCTAACATCATGGTCTAAGTAGTCAGTGCACACCTAAGCTCTCTCACCAAAACAAAGCTTATTTGTGCATTCAAAGTTTCTTTGCACCCATGTAAACCTCATAGGGAAGAATTTCTATGTGTCTCCACTCAAAGAGGAGATCCCAAATTTGATTGTTATGGTAGAGCGTTGTTATAACTTAGATTAAAGTGGGTCATCATAATTTTTTAGAGAATACTCTTTTGATGATGACATATGTCAAAGTTGATGTATTTAAGCGAGATGGACCATTTAGCTATCCATGCTCACCGTGTTAAAATTAAGATTGACAATTCATTCTTCAAGCATTTCAATATTGTTAATCCATTTCTTCTTCAATATCCTTTGTTTAAGAGTGAGTCTTTATCATAAACAACATGAAACAAACACCTACTATATATATGAAAAAAGGCATTCATAATGATTTGATCTGAACAATATGTGACTCATAAGATTAAAAATAACCAAAGAAACATTAAACACACATTGAAAGGAAATGGTGGGTGAAAAACCAACTCCAAATTAAATTTTAAGGTTACCATGTTTATCATTCATAGGAGGGTGCGGGTAGCGAGGATTGATATGACTATTTTGGGGCATCACACATAGTTTTCCCTATGTTTCTTAAGGAAGTTGGAATCAAACTATTCCGAATAGTTGAAAAGCACTAGCACATGTTAAGGTATCAACCAAAATGGTAAATAAGATAACAAAACAAATAAATTTTATCTATGTCAAACGAATGACCACATACAATTTGTTAAAGAAGTGAATTAGAAATTATATACGCTCAATGGCTTATTAAAAACAAGATACTATTTACAAGCATTTTTTACTTGTTGCTTTCCTATCCCTAATTGAAGGGATTCAAAGATTCAAAGGTGGAATTCTTAGCCAATATTATTATTTTCTTTAGAGTTGTAAACAAATCACAAAAACAATTTTTTTCATGTAAGATGATAATCCCTATATCCAAAATACTAGGGAAAACACAAATTGCATAAATGTAAGCATTCTAGTAACCATTTAAAATGAAATGGTAAAAATTACCACTAATTGAAATCTTGTAACATGGCAATGGCTAGTGATAAAACAATATTTTATATTCCACAATGCCACAAATACCATACTTAGCGTACACCAGTGGGAGAGGCTTGTCCATCTTGTAAGTTCTCATTTCAATTTGAAACACATTTGAAAATTCTAACCTGAATATTAGACAAAAAATATAGACAATCTTATGGCATGCTTATAACAATCACAACACAATTAATGGCATATAATAATTAAATTGAAGCACTACTTTTGGTTATATGCACTCAATGGCTTATTAAAAATAAGATACTATTTACAAGCATTTTGAAGTGTTGCTTTCCTATCCCTAGTTGAAGGGATTCAAAGATTCAAAAGGTGGCATTCTTAGCCATTATTAATATTTTCTTTAGAGTTGCAAACAAACCACAAAAACAATTTTTTTCATGTAAGATGATAAGATCTATATAAAAAATCCTAGGGAAAACATAAATTGCATAAATGTATGCATTCTAGTAACCATTTAAAATTAAATGGAAAAAATTACCACTAATTGAAATTTTTCAACATGGCAATGGCTAGTGATAAAACAATATTGTATATAACACAATGCCAGAAAGCATCATACTTATCATATTCCAGTGGGAGAGGTTTGTCCATCTTGCAAGTTCTCATTTCAATTTGATACACACTTGGAAATTCTAACCCGAATATTATACAAAAAAATAGAAAATCTTATGGTGTGCGAATAACAATCACAACATAATTAGTGGCATATAATAATTAAATCGATGCACTGCTTCTATTCCTCCAAATAATTTCGCCCATATATGTTGATTGACTTTGTTAAATTTTCAATGTTCTATGTTGTAACAATCACTTTAACAATTTATTTTAGTAACAATCAATTTTTCAAATTTAATTTCATTCACCCAATGACAGTAAGCAATTGTAGATATAATAGTAAATAATATGCACAATAGAAGACAACCAATATCAATGAGACACAAAGATTTAGGTCAGGGGCCAGGGAAAAACCCCACAAGGGGGAAATCTAACCAGATTATTCTTCTATTAGATGTCCACAAAATGCTTAATAGAGATACATTGTCCAAGTACATCCAAAAACTATAGTTAAAGTAAAAGCGTTGAATTTCAAGTCAACCAATCCAATATCCAATCAATGATGAGACAAAAAGTCAAATATGGTCAAAGTACTAGTCCTGCAATTTTTGGCCCTATGGAAGGTCAGTAAAAAACAATCAATGCATCCCTAACGGGTCAAAGTCAATGGTCAAATCAAATTCAAAGAATTCGGTCAACCCAACAACAAATGCAACCTTGTTTCCTCAGTCCAATCTAGTCAAAACAATAACAAAAACTCGATCAAAGGATAAATAAAGTCTGACCTCATACCTGTGGTCAAGCCCTACATAGATCTGTGGTCAAACTAGTTAACACATACCCAGAATTTTGGTTGAAGGTATCCCTGAATTCGGCCTCCAAAATCAAATCAAAATTAAGTCAAACTAGCCCAAGTCAAGTAAAGTCAAATTAGGTCAAGATGCCTAAAAACATAAGTCAACAAAAGTTAAACAAAAGTGTCTCTCCTCCTTTTGCATGTGTGAAGTCAACCTGTAATATTTCAGAAAAGATAGAACCAAATGATGAATGATTGATGTGTGACGTGATGCCTCTAAGTGATGCCAAGTTAGGTGTATTTATATGTGGGTTAGGAGTTCGAATTTCTCCTCTAGTTCAACTTGTACTTTTAAATATGACTTAGACCAACATTAAAAATAATATTTTTCCATAACAAAAATTAATTTTTCCAAGTGAAAGTGGGGTCTCCTTAGGGTTTATTGGGCTCCCCTAATGGGGAAATTACTCCCTCATCTGCCAATTTTTAACACTCCCTCTCAGCCAGGGAGGAATTTCCATATGCATCATAAGTCTCATCTCAGATGTACTTATCTCAACGTCGCTACATCATGTCACATCTTGTCTTATCTCTGCTCATCTACTAAACAATGATGTCTCAATCTAAAGAAGAAGAACAATCATAGGGGAGATCAATCTTCAACCCTATATCTAATCAAAATAAGGTAGGTACCACTTACCATGAGAGGTAAGGATCACACACATCCTATTGCCCATTGAACTTCCCACCTATATCCTCAAGAATCAAGTTGTAGAACATCTACATCTTGATGATAGATATAACTTTCCATAAATGGAAAGGATCATACATGTCTCAAATCTCCTCAACCATTGGCCAAATGGGTGGCAATCTTGATAAGCCCAACTTTTGGGTAGGATGCATACTAGGGTATACTCAGACAAGTCCTAGACTTGACAGTGGAAAACATATACAACTTACCATAAGTGGAAAGGATCATACATGCCCAGGGAACAAATACAACTTGCCACAAGTGGCAAGGATCATACATCCCTCTAATGACAATAAGGGAGTAGGGGACATATACAACTTGTCACAAGTGGCAAGGGTAACACACACCCTAGCACCCTCAACCCCAAGAGCTCCCTGAATCCATTCCCCCCCCCCCCCCTCACCCACAAATTAATGGAAGTCAAAAGACAATGGGGGAGAGCATAGTTGAGTGTTCTTAATCAACCGTTACCACTTCCTAGAAGGGTCACATCCACCAGTCCAAGTTTCTTTCTTAAGACCAAGAAATTCCCTTTCAACAAAGGCTTGGTAAGTATGTCGGATATTTTCTCATCAGTGGAAATGTGATGGAGTCTTACAATTATTCTCTACACCATATCCCAAATATAGTAATATATAATATTAATGTGCTTGGACCTATCATGGAACGTGAGATTCTCTGAAAGTATGATCCCACTCTTGTTTTCGCAATATATCATAGTCATATCTAGTACTTGCTCAAACAACTCTCCAAAGAGATTCCTCAACCATATTGCCTCACAACTAACCATGCTAGTAGAAATATATTCAGCCTCGATCGTACTAAGGGAAATATACTTCTTCTTCCCACTCATCCAAGATATCACAACAAACCCCAGGCTAAAACAATTCCATTATGTGTTCTTTTTGTCAACAACATTTCCGACCTAATAAACATTAGTATATCCATGAAGTTTCATGTCTCCGACAATGTATCTAAATCTAAGATTGATAGTCCCATGTAGGTATCTCAACACATGCTTGGCATAAACCCAATGTTCATGTAGTTGCTCCACCACAAATTGACTCAAAGTGTTGACAACAAAACACATGTATGTTTAGTGTTCACCAATAACATCAATGCCCAAATTAACTGCCAGTAATCAGAAGGATTAGCTAGAATCGGTATCGTAGCTTCACCAAATAACTTTTTAAAATTCATCTTCATTGGTGTGGCCATGGACTTGTATTCCACCATTCCAAATTTATCCAACAAATTAACAACATATTTCCCTTGAGAAAGGAAAATTTCACTAGGTCTCTACCACACTTCTAAGCCTAAGAAGTAGTGCATCAATACCAAGGTCGTTAATCTCAAACTCAGAGGCCATATCCCTCTTACACTAAAGAATAATAGTTTCTCCACTTGTCAAGAATAAATAATCAACATATAACACCAAAATCAAGGGAATACCTTGGGTGACTTTGAAGTAGATATTTAGATCTACATTTCTTCTAGTAAATCCAAGCTTCATTAGATAGTTATCAATGCGGGCATACCAAGCCCTAGGGGATTGCTTCAATCCATTAAAATATTTCTTCAACCTGCACACATGAGTCTTCCTGTCATGTTCCTCAAAGCCCCGTGGTTATCCAAGCATACCTCTTCCTTGGGAATGCCATGTAGAAATGCAATCTTTACATCCATCTGATGAAGCGTTCATACCTAGCTAGCAACAAGAGAAACAATAGATTGGATGATAGTATATCGGGAAATAGGTGCAAAAATATCATCATAGTCCTCTCCCTTTTTCTGGTAGAAACCCCTAGCCACAAATCTCGCTTTGTACTTCTCGATACTTCCATCTACACTATGCTTGATTTTCTATATCCATTTAGAAATTACAACAGACTTTCCTTTAGGTCTTAGAACCAATTCCCACACATCATTCTTCATGATGGATTCATATTCTTTAGCCATAGCATCCTTCCATACTTGTTCTTTCGCTTCTTGTTCAAAGGTGCATGGTTCAGGCTGCATAATGTCACTCATAGCTACAAAATAACCTCAATATCAACATGGATTATTGCTTTCCTTGAAGATTCCTCTTGCAACAACATGCCTTTTAGCATCCTATAAAGTGTCACAAAGCCATAATGGTCTCTTCCTAGCAAGAGGATCACATGGAGGGGGATCTAAGGGATCCATAATTCCATGGGATCATCAACAAGATCAAGCTCAGGCTTAGACATAGGAGGCTCTTTTTGTACATCCATGGCAATATCCTTTCTTTCAAAATTTATAGGTGGAGGAGTGTAGCTCGCTTTCCCAAGAGCAACATATTCATCAAATGTCCATCCCTGCTAAACTCTATATTCCTTTGACCAAGAACATATATTCTATAAGCTTTAGAATTTTCATAATAATTTCATGAAGCTTCCAACTTGTTCCTCTTCTCCTTCGGCACATGAACATAGATGGGGCATCCAAAGATCCTCAAGTTTCCAACTTCAAGATTTACACCTATGAAAACTTCTTCGGGAGTCTTGTCACCCAAGGCTTGGTGAGGAGTCCTATTTTGAACATAGACAACAATGTTAGCAGCTTCTCCCCATAGAAACTTTGACAACTTTTGATCATGCAACATGGCTCTAGATTCTTCCGTGATGTTCATGTTATTCCTTTTAGCTACACCATTTATTTTGGGATTTTAATATATGATGGTCTCCTTCTTAATTCTAACTTTCTTGCAAAATTCAATGAATTCATTCGAAGAGAGTTCTCCTCCATCGTCAGTTCTCAAAATTTTGATCTTCTTTCTTGTTTGATTTTCCACCAGTACCTTGAAGTCCCTAAACATGTCAAATTCTTGGTCCTTTTTCTTTAAGAAGAAAATCCAAGTTTTTTGGGAGAAGTCATCCACAAAGATTATATAGTACAAGTAACCACCAAGAGAGTTCACCGACATGATTCCACACATATCAGAATGTATAAGTTGAATTATTCCATTGGTCCTACTTCTACTTGATGGAAATGGTATCTTCACCTTCTTTCCATTTGCACATCCATAACAAACTCCATCATGATTTACTTGAATCTCAGGAATTCTTGAAACCATATTTCTCACCTTAGGCAAGGCTTCATAGTGAAGGTGGTGAAATCTTCGATGCCACAACTCACACTTATTAGAAGTATTATGAACCAAGGCTCGGATAGGGCTCCCACAAACTTTATATAGGTCTCCATTTATAGTCCCAAGTGTGAAGGCATCTCTCATGCTAGTGCTCCTTTGACAAGAAACGATGTTCCCATTAATAAATGTAACCTTGAAACCCTTTTCTTCCATGGTAGAAATTTAGACAACGTTATTCTTCAATCCCATCATATATAGGACATCATGTTGATGTATAATTTGATCATAATTCAAGTGAAAAGAAATGGATTTGAACCCCTTCAGAAGATATTTAGAATTGTCTCTGAGTATTATCTTCAAATCAGACTCCCTCTCAACCAAGCTTGAGAGGACTTCTCTATAACCAATGAAATGTTTAGAAGCCCCATTTTGTACCAACAAGCTATCAAAAGAATCTGAAGGAGAGGAACTAGAAAGTGTAGAAACAAGAAAGAACTTAGATTGAGTTCCAACTACATTATTATCATACCTTGGATTTCTTGTTCTCTTTTGAGGACGATGACCTTCTTCATGAGTAGAAGGAGATTCTCTTCTTATTATATTGTTATACTTGTTGTTGTTGTAGCCATGATTGGTGTTGTTGAATCTTGGAACACTTCCATTTTCCGGACAACCTCGGGCATAATTACCATGCTTGTGGCATTTGAAACCTTGAATTTTTTATACATCCCTTTTAGATATTCTATTGGATTTCTTGAACGTTGGAGCAGGTTTTCTTGAATTAGATGGTCCACCTCTTTCTTTCCTCTTCTTGGATTGGGAAGAGAAGGCAATAGTTTCTCCCTCTTGATGCTTTTGAATTCTTCCTCTAGAGATCATCCTGAAATCCTCTTAAGTGCACTTGACCAATAGCTCATCAAATGAGGGAAACCTGTCATTGTTGCCAATGGTTGTAATAAATGTTTCCCAAATCATAGGAATACCTACAAGGGTAATCAACACCAACTCTCTATTAGATTAAATTTCACCAACATTCAAAAGTTGATCCTTGAGTTGAGTTATCCTCATGAAGTATGCTTGAATGGTCTCACCCTTGTTCATCTTGATGTCCTTGAGTTGATTCTTCAAAGAAATAATTTGGATGAAGTTTTTGACTTCATACATCCCAATCAACTTATCATACATTTCCCTAGAATTATTCAACTTTGAAACATAAGTGATCAAATGATCTCTCAAAGAATCAATAATGATTTTCTTAGCTTTGATCTAACCTTTATTGTACTTGGACTTGGAAACAACAGTTACACTCCTTGGAGGCTTAGGTACCTTGCCTTTAACATATTCCATAACAACATTCTCTTCCAAAGTCAGATCCAACCTAGCCCTCTTGCATGGAACAAAGTTTGATTAGTCATTCAACTTCTCCTCAATGTTGAAGTATGAGGTAGGCATCTTGACCAAGTCAAATGAACTTAAATAGAAGATGATATATCTTCAAAGGGTTTATTTATCTTGCCTCCTTGGGATTTTCATCACCTTAGCTCTAATACCATGTTAATTTTTCAATACTCTATGTTGTAACATTCACTTTATAAATTTCTTCTTCCAGTAGCAATCACTTTTTTCCAGTTTAATTTCAATCACCTAATAATAGTAAGAAATTATAGATAGAATAGTAAATAATATCCACAATAAAATACATACAAGATCAATGAGATAAATATTTAGGTCAGAGACTAAGGAAAAACCCCACAAGGGGGAAACCAAACTAGATTCTTCTTCTATTAGATGTTTATCAAATTTTCAGCAGAGATACATAACCCAAGTACATCCAAAATCATATTAGAATTTGGTCACTAGCCCAAGTCAAGCAAATTTAAACTAGGTCAAAGATGCCCAAAAACAAAAGTCAGCACAATTCAAACAAAAGTGTCTCTCCTCCTTTCACACATGTGAAATCAACCTGTATTATTTCAGAAAAGATTGAACCAAAAGATGAATGGTTGATGTGTGATGTGATGCCTCCAAGTGATTCCAAGTTAGGTGTATTTATATGTGGGTTAGGAGTTTGAATTTCTCCTCTAGGCCAACTTGTACTTTTGAAGATGACTTGGACCAACATTAAAAGAATATTTTTCCAAGTGCAAGTGGGGTCTCCTCAGGGTTTGTTGGGCTCCCCTAATGGGGAAATTGATCCCTCAGCTACCAATTTTCAACATAAGTATGCAATGATATAGAGCACCCTATTGTAGATCACTTGGAAAAGCATGTTATGTAAATATTATGAGGTCCTTGGTTCAAACCATGACTTAGTTGTGTCCATGTTAGTGGTATACATGTATACTTAGTGGTTGTAGTGGTATTGGATGGAATTGACTCTGTGTGATGTGAGTATGAAAAGACCCCAGTTGTTGATTCCACTAGTCACAAATAAATAAATAAATAAAATTATGCAATAATATAGATATGCCAATGAGGCTTCCATTTTGTAGTAGCAATAAGATGATGCAGTATTAATTCATACACTTAAGACCCATTCTATTTCGAGTGGTAATGAGATTAGTGTAGTATCAAGTCATACACTTGGGACCTATTCTCACTATGATTTGTCCCTCTTAAATGACGTTTGAAAAAATGGATGAGGTTGGGTACAGGTCCCAAGCGATTTTTGGTAGAGTAGATAACCCCTCTATCTAGATTTTAAGCCAAAATAAATCCATTTTCTATCGTGCATCCCCCAACTTCAAGGCATGTTTTTGGAACCAACTTAACAAATAAAATAAATAAAATTACATACAAAAATCATTGAAAAAAATCATCGATAGATATTGATGTATTATGCAATCAAAATTGTTTTCGTAGGGGTTCATTTTGCAGTTGAACATATTTAAGAATCAATGTACTTTGAAGTCAAAATTATTAATGTTGTTACTTATAAAAGCACAATACATTTCCTTTAGTTCATCTCATCCAAAAACAAAGGAAATGATTCTCTCTACCAATTTGGATCCAACAATAATCTCAATAATAATCAAGTTTATCATTACATGTTAGTTATATTAAGATAAGATTCATGTTACATGATTACATCAGATAACTAACATTGGCCATCTCTTAACCTTGCTTAGAATATTTCCAAAGTGAATAATTAATTACCATAAGGTATAATAAGCCTACTTTCTTAACAGACCCTTGGTTCATTATCGAGATTGACAAGGATTGCTATGTTATCCTGCTTTCTCACTATGGCTTGCACCACCCAAATGACATGTTTCAAAGAGGATGGGATTGGGAGCAAGTCTTAACAACTTTGGTGGAATTGATACCCCCTTTGCACCTAAGTTTATTTTATGTAATGTGGTTACCAAACTTCATGTGTCCATGTTATGTAATGTAGTGTCCAACTTCCAGGTGTATTTCTTGAAGAAACTTACTAGAAAAAGAAAAGAGAAGTACCCTTAAATTTGCTTGAAAATTATTTTTTTAGTTCACAAGTCCCATCATGTCGTATGCTTCTCCAAGGAAAGAACCTTACAACACAAACTTAACTTGTGACATAATAGGAGACATGGAGGTCTTATTTTCCATTAAAAAATAAGGTGTATTACATCTTGTGCAACAAGAGTACGGTGGTTCAATTAATCCTTCAACAAGATATGCAAGAACACTACTTTTATAGTTTTGGAATATTGAAGCATAACATGAGGGCATGTAAGTGACATATTAGTTATATACTATTATGAACTAATTAACTCATAGTGATATTCTTTATGGCTTTTTAGTCCCTGTTGCCTGTGACATAGGACTATAGTAATCAAAATGGCTTATATTTACAAACCATGCTTTGTTACAGAATATGTCTCCATCACATTTCCTCGGCCAATCAAGTACATCGACTTTTTTCTTTTGACAAATCAATGCATTTTTCATCTTATTTGGCCCCATACCAAGGCAAGTATGACGTCGAACTTAGGATAAGTATGGGAAAATGATGAAATTAATTCCTTAGGATAAGTATGGGAAAACGATGAAATTGACGAATTAGTGCAATTTTCATCTTATTTGGCCTCATACCGAGGCAAGTATGAAGCCGAACTTAGGATAAGTATGGGAAAACACTGAAATTTTTAGGTTCGCACGAACTAATGCTAACATTATTTCTGAAAATTTTATGTAGCATCACATTATCCATTATCTATGATCCCCTAATGCTACCTCATGTGCTTCTATTTCATCATCATTCTATTTTTTTTTTTATTATTCTAATTGGGTTTAATACCAACGTTTTGTTGTTTTTCTCTAGCAAGAATGCAAGGTTTTAGGAATGGGACTTCCACCCGACAAGTTGCATGGAGTGGAGACTTGATTCTTCACCACCAACCCTACTTCATCACTTGCCCTGCTTCACCTCTTTGGGCACAGATTACCTTCCAGGCCTATTGGTGAAAGTTCCCTTGGCTCTGGTCGACCCTACTTTACTACTTTTCATACGGAACACCTTCCAGGCCTATTAGTGAAAGGTGAAAGTTCGCTTGGCTTAGTGTGAGCCATATGATGGTAGCATAACACTCTTATCTTCTCTTGATTTCTATTTATGAGACCTGCATCACAATATTCTATCATATATCTATATATATACCAAACTTGCATCAACACAGACATATATCTGAACAAACTACAGGTAGTAATAATAACTCAAATTGAAAGGACATCCAGTGATAAGTGAATTTTATTTTGCAAGTCTTAACAATAAGAACAGATATATAAAAAATTGGTGTTAGACTAATTCAACTAAGGTTATTGAATTTTGTTGTTGCAATTAATGTGTGCAAGCTAATATCGTTTTACCTTTTCTCCTCATGGAATTGCAACAGATGATGCTGAATGGTCAGAATTTATTGGCTGGAAACGGCTGGAAACAATGTTGCAGAGCTACTTTGTTTGCAGTGGGATAGCTGGTAAGAAAACCAAAATTTTTTCTACCACACAAAACACACTCAAAGAGGGTAAATTGGGTAAATTTAGTTGCAGAAGTTTAGAATGTTTTTAAATGGGAAATTTTGATTTAGGATCTGATTATGTTAACGTCGAAATAAATTGGCTGGAAACAGAGCTACAAAGCTACATTCTTTGTAGTGGGATGGATGGTAAGGAAACCTAATAGTTTTTTTCCACACAAAACACACTTAGAGAGGGTAAAAAATTTCTTATTTCACTTTTCATACTATGATTTGCAAGCTTCCATTAAACCCTCAAAATGCAATAAAACATTACAAACTATGAAGCCAATTTGATTGCACCTAGCCATTCAAAATTGAAATAAATCTACTAAACAAAAACCACAAAATTTCCTTCAAGATCCATAAATTGAAGTTTGTAGAAGCCTTTTCTTAACCAAAGGCTTGAGGCTTCAAAATTCGCAAATGGAAGTCTTTAAAGGCCTTTTCTTTATCTTTCAAGCACTTGCCTTCAACTCAATTTTCTTCTCATCGAAATCTCCCACCCCATCTAGAAGTGTGCCTTATACCCAACCCCAGAAAGGAAAATCCATAAAGTATTCAAGGGAACCAGAGGGTCCATATTTATCTATGTCTTTTAGATATGTGCAAGCCTATTTAGGCATTGGATAACCAGATTTTACCTTTCAAGCACTTACCTTCAGCTCAATTTACTTCTCATTGAAATCTCTCACCCCATCTAGGAGTGTGTCTTATACCCAGCCCCAAAAAGGAAAATCCATAAAGTATTCAAGGGAACCGGAGGGTCCATCTTTATCTGTATCTTTTAGATATACATGAGCATGTTTAGGCATGGGATAGCCAACTTTTATGACTGTAGCAATGTAGAGCTAGTTGGGTTTCCTTTTTGTGGTAGTGGCGTTTCCATGCTTTCGTTTCTCATTTATCCATTCAAGTGAGTAAGAATCCTAAATCACCATATGCAAATATTCTAGGTCACGAACTAGTTCCAGGCATTGAAGCAACAAAAGAAAAGGAAAGAGTAGAAGTGGACTCCTATGTTTATTCAATAGATTAGGCAAATGACCCAATAGCAAAAAGATTAAACCAAAAGCTAATTTAATACCAGAACCAAGGGCATATCAAGAGTCGTAGCAACACTAACCAGTAAAGTAGCACCTATATATTGGCTTGTTACAACTTCACGTGGTATCTTCCATGTCTTGCATGACTGTTTTGGGGAACATAGTAGTAAGGTGCATGGAATTCATGTGGGGTCCATATGGTGCATGAAGGTTGTAGTTTAAAATTTTGGTTTGACAAAGAACTTTTGTCACTTACAATGTTTGCATGGCTTATAGGTGTCCCACTGTGAATTCTTGGTTTATAATTGTTAGTTTTAATAATGATGCTCACCATTACTGGTTTACAATTATTAGATTTAATATTGATGCTCACCAGTAAAGTGTTGGGACTCGTTTGTAGAGTTTATAATCAGGACAATGGGCTTAACTAGAATTATTATTGTGTTCCTAATGGTCTTCTCCTTCACACAGGCCACTCACGGTTTATAGACAAAAACTCTAGAAGTCACAATTAAGAATCATTTTAACCTATCAATGGTCACCGGTATAACAATTAACAATTTTTTTAAGCTATCAATGGTCACCAATATAAAAAATAGAACCCATGAGGTCTTGAGCCTTCTTGATATGATAATAAATTCCATTTGTATTTATTTATTTTCAATTTTCAGTGGCATCGAATAAACTCACGTGCACGTTTCAAGAAATTATTTTACAGTCTACTATTGTGCAACATTTAAATTCACTATAACATTTGTTGCCTCTATCAAGCCCTATAACACTTTTTTTAACTGTAGGACCTAAAGCAAACGAAAGAAATTGTTTGCTAATATCTTGTTGTAGGAGTATATTAAGCTTTCAATTGGATTCATGGGTTAAAGTTAAGTTTTAGGCTATAGAAGGGGTTGTAAAACCCTTATCGGAAAAATACACAGTGTTCAAAGATGCACTAAAATCTTCTAATGCATTTTCAGTCGTATTAAAAAAATTCTCAAAGTTGTGTGATATTTGGACATCTAAAAGATGAAAACAACTATCAGTGGTAACTGTGAATTACATTCTAATAAGTCTCAGATTTTCTGTGTAGTGTGCAATGTGAGTCTTGAGAGACAAGAAGATATAGCTATTGTAAGTGAATGAAATCTTTAATTATTTATTTTTCTCCAATGGTATTTGTCATTTGAGTGACTTGATCCAATTATTTTATTATTTCATGTGAGAATTTAAGCATGTTATCTAAGGAACTGGGAAATGAAATTATGTGCTCCTATTCCATCTACACCTTTAAGGTTGGTGTATGTATTTTGTCCTGACTCCTGATTAATATCTTATTTTATTCAAAGTAGATTATATCTCATACAATATCTTATGGATGCATAAACTTAATCAGTATTTCAGGCATGCCATTCCCATGTTGTATAAAATTACACAACAATTCTATCAGTATGATATATTTAGGGGACATCAATTGCTAATAATTTGTTGAAAGTGAAGAAGTTAGAATATCTTTGTGCGACATGTGATGGTCAATTTCTAGCAAGAAGAGTTTAATGATTAATCCATGTACGCTTCCTATTTTTCAACTTGTCATAGGTGACTCCTTCCATGATGAGGAATTGTGTGATTAATTATTCATTTACTATCTACACTCCTCAAGGATCTTAATGTTCAACTGTAAGGACCTTAGGATTAAATTTGCAATAACCCAAAACAGGTGATTATTAGAGCTTCAAAGAAGGGAACCCAGACCTACTTTTAATTAATTTGTTTGTGATCTCTAGTAGTTGGCATTTTTTTCCTTGAAGAAAAACCTTTAGGATAAACCTCAAGGAATGATTCATCACATTTATTTATGGATGGTATTCTTAGTAAACCCATTGACATACACTGGTCCATCCACATAAGGGGTTCAAATTGGGCACCTGTTAGCATAAAAGTAGCCAAAGGTCTAGCAATGTTGATGATAACTGGTTTATCTAACCTCTTGGGCTAGTAGTTTGGCAGTTGTTGCAGCAAGTTGTCCTCATTTAAGAATTATGTGTATAAATTGTTCATGATTTGTAATAACATATTTAGCATGCCATTTTATGTAAAATAGATTTTGTTTTTCACTTTCACCAGTCTCTGGACTAGGCTTGTGCCATTTTGAATTATGTTAGTCAATGTCTCATATTGCCTTGAACATTTAATCAGGGTAAAGAAAATCAGATATTTCTTTGGTTGCTTCTACTATTATTATTGCTCAATATTGTAGAAATCTAGTCGACAACGAAGTCAACAACCCTTAATTATACACAAAAGAGAACGAGTTTGTGTGTCAATTTCACAGTGGAGTCCGTTGGGGTGCCATTATCATTAGCTAATTACTGATATAGCATGTTCCACCTCATATTCCTGGTACCTATGAGTGTATGGCTCCTTTAATGTTGTAACGAAATTGTATCAGTGGTATGTGTTGACTTCACACCCCAATGCAAACTATCTCTTTGGGTATTTACTGTTGTATCCACATTGTTTAAATATTTCTGAGTTGTTATTAATTATTTATGGACATGGAGAAATGTTCCAATGAAATGTAATGACCACTGTGCACATTGTTTGAGATAAGTAAATAAGAAAATTACACCTACAATGCACTACACACCAATTGTTTTCAAAATTACTCAGTGAACTAGATTGTGTGAACTCAGGAATTTCAGTGACAAAATTTGAGTGTACCCAGAAATTTCAGTGTTCATTTTGAGGTACTCCTAGAGGGGATCTTACACTCCAATACTCATAAAAGTGAAAAATACAATTACTTTAATGCAAAAATTAACATTGGTATTCAAATAAACCCTATGTATTACATAACAAAATAATCTGCTTTTGTGTTGTGTTGAAACTTTATGGCATGGAATTATTATTTGGATTTCTTCAACTTGTGAAAGAAAATTTATGTGAATGAAAGAAATCGTGGTTAAGTGTTTTGTTTATTTCTTTTTATTTGCAAGTCATGCATCCAAAAAACCATTTTTCTCCTACTGTGCATTTCATTATCGTAACTTTGACACTGATGCTCCAAAAGGTATTCCATTCCAAGATGCATCATGGATGTGTTAAATAGAAAATGTTACATTTCCATTACTGATATTGAATTAGTCAAGTTGTACAATTTATGATGATCTCAATTGAAAATTTAGGAGAGATATCTTTTCCCATAAGATATGCTTGACACTTCTGAGAGAATATTTGCTCGGGTGCCTATTTCTGATATCTTCCAACTCTGCTCGCATCTGATCCTGGGCTACCTTGTATTCATCAATTAATTTTTCTGCTTTTTTTTCTTGTCCTACGGGACTTATACATCAACTTCCTTTTGTATTAATATTTCTTAGAATTCCTCATCTCAACATCTGATATTGACATGGTTGACGTTTCCCTTGCCAACTGGTCAGTGGTCTTAATGATCGGGTCATGTCGAGATGAAGAACATTCCTACAGACTCATAACCTATGCCTCCAAAAAGAAAATCTTGTCCTAGCACCCCTGAGACTACTATCATAATAAAACAAGTGTTGGGGAGATGACTGGGTGTTGAGTTAAGCATTAGGTTAAGTCATCCAACTTTCCAGGATAAGACTATTGGTGTACATGCACCTAGTTAGCCTTAATTAACTTCAGTTCAACTCTAGTTATTGTATGTGATGTGCACTTGGCTTTATTTAGTTAACTCGAGTGCTTACATGTGGTGTGCACTTTACTTTATTTAGTTAACTCAACTTCTTACATGTGGTGTGCACTTGGTTTTAGTTAGTTAACTCTAGTGCTTGCATGTGAACATTAACAGAACATAAAGAACACTTAGCTTCATTTAGCTTTAATTATCCATAGTTATTGCCTGTAAAACTAAGCTTAACTTAGTTGCTTTATGTATTTATTCTCAAACCAATATTGTGTAATCAAAATTCATTCTCGATTCCAGTTTTCTTTTTCAATTTCTTGCAAGTTTGTGCAATTATTCTTCAGCTAGATTTGTATTTGTGCTCTAATAATTTTACATGGTATCAGAGCTACAAGGGCTTGGAAAAGGTGCATGAACAATATTTTGCAGGTTTGAAGATCAAAGAATTGGAAATTGTTCGAAGATTTGATTTGCAGATCAAAATATTGGAGAACTTCCACAATTGTTACTACAACTATAAGGTGAAAGAATGAAGTTCCCACCTTCATCTATTCTTACTATGTATAACTACTTCCAATAGAAGCCGGTGATTTTGCTTCACCTCAGAGGCAAAGGCTTGTATTGGATAGTTATGAATACGAAAGTTGAACCAAATTCCGCCATTGAAAAATCCAAATACCTCAACAGGGTGGACAAGGCTTTTGGTCTTCTATTATTGTCCATATCTCCAACATTGCATTTCCATGTGGACACATGCAACACTCTAAATGAGGTCTGGACAATCTTGAAGAATTTATTTGGAAAGCAGGATGAGATGCGGGCTCATATTCTCGAAAATGAGCTAAATTCCTTAGATCCAAACAACTTTCAGAGCATTTAATATTTTTTTACGAAATTTAAATATTTGCTTCTACAATTACACGATTGTGGGATTGATAAATCCAAACAAGAAGTTCAATTTATCCTTTCTATTTTTTCTAAAGTAGGTCATGAATATGCTGTTTTCATTTCTACATTTCATATAGTTAGACTTGCAACTGGAGATAAATGGAAAATGCCCAAACTTGATGCATTCATTGAGTCTCTCATTCATGAGTAGGATAAGCTCATAAAAATGGGTTCATTAAAGTCTCCAAATGCACATGCACTTTCCATGCATGAGAAAGGAAAGTCCAACTCGAAACTAAATCAACAATCCAAAGGCAAAGGAAAGGCAAGAGATCTAGATCCATGAAAGAGAGGAAATCCAAAACCTCCAGATGATTCTTCTAGATCCAAGGGTAAGAAGGGAAAGAAAGGAAACTCCAAGTGTCCTTATTGTAATAGAGGTTATCATCCTGGATTTTCTTGCATGCAAAATACTATTGATCTGATGGAAAATACTCTTCAACAAAATAATCTTGGTCATCATATTCTAGAAAGTGCCAAGAAGAAGATAGAGGAAAAACCATCAGAAACAAGCGATAATGGTCATGCTTTAATTTCACTTCATTCTACTTCGCAAGAATGGACCATCGATTCAGCAGCTTCGCATAATATGGATTCTTCAAAGGAATACTTTTCTTCTCTACATGCATACTCGGGACCTTCTATTCTCATGGGGGACAATTTTGCAATTGAAGCAACTGGACGAGGAAGAGTGCAATCCGAAGATGGAAGTTTTGAGAATGTCTTTCATATTTCACCGGAAGGAAAGTGGAATTTACCCCTGATTCCGTGAGAAATGATATGCAAACTAACTTGAAGATTTCATTTGGTAAGGTAAATGATCAATCTTGTTTGTATACATTTTTTTATTTTGTTCCTCAATCAGATTCTATTTTGCTACATACGCATGAAAATGAAGAAAGTAGGATTTGGCATGAGAGATTTGGGCACTTGAATTTAAGATATATGCAGCAACTTGGCAAGCAAGGGATGGTTAAAGGATTTCCAGCCATTGAATTTTCAAATGGTGTTTGTAATGGATGTGCTATTGAAAAGCATCCACAAGACAAGTTCGAGAAGGGGCATGCATGGAGAGCCTCTTCACCTTTGGATCTTGTACATAGTGATCTCATGGGTCCATTTATAGTACTTTCAATGAGCAAAGAATGACATGTGTTTTCATTTATAGATTATTAGATGAGATTCACTTGGGTTTACTTCTTGAAACTCAAGTATAAAGTTTTTCAACATCTAAAGATTTTCAAAGAACATGCAAAAAATGAGTCTAGAAAACGTATCAAGATAATATGGGCATATAATGGGAAGGAATATGTCAACAAATATATCCAGAATCTTTTAAATGATGTAGGAATACATTTGAAGAATATAGTTCCTTACACTCTGCAGCAAAATGGGGTGTCCGAAAGGAAGAATGGATCTTTGAAAGAGATGACCACTCGCATGTTGCATGCAAGATCTCTTCCATCAAAATTGTGGGATGAAGCTATCAATTGTGCCTCATACATCTAGAATATATCTCCTCATAAATATATTACTATAAAAACACCTTTTGAGGCTTGGACTGGCATGCAACCTGAAGTCAGTCATTTCCACATTTTTGGATCTTAAGCATGGGCCTGCATTCCTACAGAGAAGAGAAAGGATTTGGAGCCTCAGAGTAAGGCATGCATGTTTGTTGGATATTCTGATGAAGTTAAAGGGTACAAATTGCTTGATATCAACACTGAAGTGCTCTTTATCGAAAGGAGTGTAAAGTTTGAAGAAGATGCTTTGCATGCACCACTAGATGAACCTATTACAAAGTTTCCCTCACCATTAATTGATGAGTATGCAAATGATACTTTAGATCAGAATTATGATCTAGATGAGACTTTTATTGTAACACCTATTGGACCACCAGTTGTTGAACATCAAGATCATACTTCCTCATGTAGTTCGAAAGATTCTTAACCACTTTCAGCACAAAATGGTGCAGCATGATATACTAGATGATCCTGCCACTATACCTCAGTTTTAGGAAGATCCACAAGCACTCTTAGCTATGGAGCCATGCATGCCCAATCTGATCCACAAACTTATGCAAAAGTAGCTGGGAATCTTGAATGGGAAGCAGCTATGGATGAGGAATACAACTCTCACATTGAGAACCAGACTTGGGATTTGGTTTCACTGCCTTCCAATCGTAAACTTGTGAGGTGCAAGTGGGTTTACTGGACCAAGAAAGCAGCAGATAGCCAAGTTAGTCGATATTAGGCACCGTTGGTGGTGAAAGGTTTTCAATAGGTACATGGTGTTGACTATGATGATATTTTTTCTCCAGTGGAAAAAATGGATTCCATTCGGCTATCTCTCTCCATTGCAACAACAATAGGATGGGAGGTACATCATATGGATGTGAAGAATTCCTTTCTTCATGGTGGTCTTGAGGAGGAAATCTACATGGAGCAGCCGCAGGGATATGTGAAATATTCATCTCTGGTATGAAAACTAAAGAAGTATCTCTATGGTCTCAAGCATACATCTAGAGTGTGGTATGCAAAGATGGATTCCTATTTGTTATCTCAAAATTTTGTACGTTGCAAATCTGATTCCAATGTTTATTTTTTGAAGAAAAATTACTCCTTGTTGATCATAGTACTCTACCTAGATGATCTTTTGATAACAGGTAGCTCATCTTCTGCCATTGCTGAGATTAAAACTGCATTGCATAAGCAGTTTTCTATAACAGACATCAGCTTGCTAAATTTCTTCCTTCGACTAGAGACCAATCAGAGTGGTTATGGGATTACCATTTCTCAACCAAAGTATGATAGAAATATTTTGGCACGATTTCACATGAGTGACTGCAAGCCAACAACCACATCTTTCTTATTAGGGATAAAGCTTGAGAATGGCAAAGACGCACACCATTGGTTGATTTCACATTGTACCGTCAGCTTGTGGGAAGTCTTCTTTATCTTGCTCACTCTCGTCCTGATCTCTCATATGTCATAGGAGCAGTTTCCATATACATGCATGAATCACATGAGTTGCACTGGAAAGTTGCAAAGCGCATCCTTAGATATGTCTAGGGAAAATAACCTATGGGATTCGTTATGTAGAAAAATTTTCTTTGGATCTCATTAGGTTCATAGATTTAGATTGGGTTGGCAACAACATTGATCGTAATTCCACCTATAGTTATGTACTTAGTTTGGGATCTGACTAGATTTCTTGGTCAAGCAAGAAGCAGGCTGCCATTTCTTTATCATCAGTAGAGGTCGAGTACAGAGGAGAAATCAATGCCACTATTAGGCCATTTGGCTACAACATTTCCTATCTGAGCTTGGTATCAGTTTCCATCATCCAACTATCATCTGGTGTGATAATCAAAGTATGCTAAATTTTTGTAGAGATCTAGTGCAGTGATGTTATATACCTAGGGGGAATAATATGGGGTACCAAGGGAGGTACCCAAGGTAATAATGTAATAATGGGATGGGCCATAGTAATAAATAAGGTGGTTAACCCATGTCATGTAAGGGACCACAAGTAGTTAATAATAATGTAAAGGGCCCATGGTATTAGTTGATGGTATGAGGGAACCATGGTAATGACCCATGGTATTGTATGTATGAGGCCTATATAGAGGCTAGAGACTCCATGTCAAGGATAGTGAAGGAATATTGTATGAACAGGCATATGGCTTGTGGAGTGTTCTCCTTCCTTAAGGAGTGAATGTATGGTGTTGCCCTACCTTAAGGGTTTGATCAATAAAAAAGCATTTCTATCTATTTCTATCGTATTGTTTCTGGGTTTATTTCCATTATCATATATTTCTGGGTTAGATCCATAACAAGTGGTATCAAAGCTACAACAAGTGGTATCAGAGCTATATTTTCATATTAGATCTACAACAAGTGACAATGGACCAAACATATCGAGATCCACATGCACTTCATTAGAGAATTAATTCATGATGGGATCATCGATCTTCAATACTATCCCAGTTCTGAGTAGACTATTGATATCTTCACCAAGACTTTCACTGAGCAGAAGTTCCAATTTTTGCGAGATCGTCTCGAGGTGAAGGACACGACTGCCTAGGAATTGTCTTTTCTCTAATTTTTGCATTATATTTTGAGGGGGGTTTTCTTCCCATTGGGTTTTCCCTCTTTCCTCTTTTCATGCATTGTATATGGGTACCTAAAATGGCCTTATTGTCGGGACTCATTCATTTTGTATCACACTCACCTAAGTTATGCTTAAGGGGGGGTGTTGGTGTACATGCACCTAGTTAGCCTTAATTAGCTTAAATTCAACTATAGTTATTGCATGTGATGTGCAGTTGGCTTTAGTTAGTTAAATTGAGTGCTTACATGTGTTGTGCACTTGGCTTTAGTTAGTTATATTGAGTGCTTACATGTGTTGTGCACTTGGCTTTAGTTAGTTAACTCTAGTGCTTTCAAGTGGTGCATGTGCACATTAATAGAAGATAAAGCACACTTAGCTTTTGTTAGCTTTAATTATCATAGTTATTGCATGTACAACTAACCTTAACTTAGTTTCTTTATGTATTGATTCTAAAACCAATATTGTGTAATCAAAATTCATTCTCAATTCCAATTTTCTTTTTCAATTTATTTCGAGTTTGTGCAATTATTCTTCAACTAGATCCATATTTGCGCTCTAATAATTTTACAAAGACACATGAGTAGGCTTTGTGGTTTGTTTTGAAACAATGTCTGAGTGCATGAGTGATGATGCATAAGTAATTATGTGCATCAAGCTGAATTTTTTTTTGTTATTAATTAGCCTTGAATTTGTACAATTTGTTTACACACACATGGACCTAATAGGTTTGATGTTACGAACTACTGAATTTATTTTCCAACTCTTGAGAAATTGGATTTTCACTTCATTGGCATTTTTTCATGAATTCACAAGTTGGACTTCAAATGGCATCACAAAGATCTTGGAAAAGCACACACTTCTTTACCGAAGTGGTTTTTCTCAAAAATGTCATTTGGAAATGGAGAAGTAACACTTGGATTCAATAAAAGCTCCAACAGTTTTCACATACATAAAGAAAAATTGACATTTGGAAATGGAGAAGTAAGACTTGGATTCAATAAAATTTCAAACAGTTTTCACATACAGAAAGAAAAGCTCGCTTCAGCAACAGTTGTGAAATGGGATCATGATGGATCCGCTCATTCATTCTCCAAGATGGGCTGCTTTGGTCAAACATCTTAAGAATCTGATGAAGAACTAGTGTTTGGATCGAATCAATAGAATTCTACTTGAACATCTGGAAAATGTTAATTTGGTATTTGGTAGTGTAGGAGGATACAAGCAATATGAAAGCAAGTCCATCACCAACTCCAACCTTTGGATTTTTGGTGTTTGGAATCGATTTGCAAGTAGTCCCATCTTTGGGCTTCTTATCAATTCAAGGGATTTTTGTCCCTAAATATGTGTTGTATGTATTACATTTTATTTCGTGCATGAATGCAATGCTTGATTGGGTGCAAATTATTTCAAACGATGGCATCTATAAACTTTCAAATTTAGTTCAAAACCAAAGATTTTTCATGCCAACTTATTTTGTGTTTGCACTAGTTTTTTGCAGTAGCTTCGAGTCCCTGGTTCCAAGGGAAGACATTCATGATTAAAAATGTGTAAAGTAGTTGTGAAAATTTTGGAACATGATAATCTTCCATACCAGGAGTTGACTTGCCCTTCACTAGACTGTATCCATGAACAACTTCACTAATTATTGAATGCTCTCTTGAATCATAATCCAAATATCTTCCCTTTTCTAATGAAGATTTTTAAAGTCCTTGATTGCAGTTCTTCCACACAATGATTAAGTATTTGATTCTCATAAGGTAGGATTCTACAATTTTCCAAGGTTTGAGTGATATTTTCCTGTGAGCGCAATCAAATTGCCCAAAGAGAACAACTCTTGCATCTCATAGAATATTAATTTCATTGAATAAGTGTTTAGTCATTTCTTCATTGGCACAACACATATAACACTAATCATCTATGCCACCAAAATTTATAGCCAATGTCATATCTTGGCATATAGAATATTTCTAATTATCTTTATCACAAAACTTTACAAGCAATTTCACACTTAAGTTGCAAAATAAATTAGTTTAATTGGAAGTGGTCAAGAGTTTCTAACAAATTTATGCATATGAAGATGAACAATGGATTATTTACTTTCCCAGCCGTTTCTTACAAAACCCAATCTGTATTCTCAATTATGAACATATATATGAATAGTTGGTTATTTACTTTCTCAACCCTTTCTTACAGACCCCAATTTATATGTTCAATTATAAACATAAATACTTTGATTGACTACATAATTGTATTGTCAATTAAACACTGCCTTAAAATTACACACAAGGTATAGATTTTAAGTGGTTTTATTTTCTTAGGAACTTAGACTTAGGTCCTCTACAACAAGACTACATAATTGTACAACAAAACTATATAATTGTATTGTTAATTAAACCACACCTTAAAATTACACACAAGGTATACATTTTAAGTGATTTTATTTTCTTAGGAACTTAGACTTAGGTCCTCTACAACAAGTATATAACAAGTATATACTAATTATTTTGCTTGCATTCACATAAATGACCATATCCCTTTTGACACCGCTTAAATTTTCACTTAAAAAAGTATCTCATTATTACTTAAAAATAAAACTAAAAAGAAAATCGACCCCATTTTGTACTTTTGGAAATTTTATTCAATACATTTAGATATATAACATATGTAGCAAATACGACTTTAAATACATTTAATTTTTCCAACCTCAATCTCTGCTTATGTGGTTCAACCAAAAATTGATGTTAACCACATTTAATTTTTCGAGCCTCAATCTCGGCTTACGTGGCTCAACCAAAAATTGCAGGAACAAGATAACGCACTTTTCCATTAACTTTAACTACATTGTATTTTTCGAGCCTCAATATTTACTTAAGTGGCTCAACCAAAGATTGCAGTAACAAGATAACTTTTCTATTGGCGTTTCCACAGGGAATTGATGCTTTGCAGCTCCCTTTGTTTTTATTATGAAGTGTATTTCTATTCCTCGAAGTCACAAGAAGTCGTGAAGGGTTTATGGATCAAATAATATTTCATTTATATGAGGAATAGTATGTAATAAATAAAATAATGTAAGATGTAAAAAAAAAACATAAAAGGGCCATTAATTATCATATTATTATTTTGTTAACACCATTGCTAAGACAAACATGTGGAACATTAAATATGAGTGGACATTAAATAAATACTTATAAGGAAGATATATGCTAGTAATATATGAGGAATAGTATGTAATAAATAAAATAATGTAAGATAAAAAATAAAAAAAAATAAAAAAATAAAAACATAAAAGAAATCATTAATTATCATATTATTATTTTGTTAACACCATTGCTAAGACAAACATGTGGCCATTAAATAAATACTTATAAGGAAGATACGTACATTACTTGCATTGATGAGACCAAATGGGAATCACATACGTAAAATCATTTTAAGATAACCAAGGATTAGTTTTACCCCACAAAAACATGTCTAAAGTGTAAGAAATTTCCTTGTACATAAAATACTTACTCAATTTAGAAATATTATATAAATATATCTAAAGTGTAAGCAATTTCCTTGTACATAAAATAATTACTCTACATGTAGTGTATATATTGAGAAAATAAAAAAGGATTGATGCCTTTGGAAGAGAACAAAGTGGTTTCTATTCAAACGAAATGCTTTTCACACGTCTTTTTTAAAAACAAGCATTGAGGGTGACATTATTGGTATTGTGCATGTGAAGATTGCACAAATGGGCCTTACCACACAATCCCTTCGTCTACTGTATCGCTAGTTACACTAAAATATTTTTTTAAAACAACAAAGATGGGATATCTAGAAAAATGCCCTTATAATGCCCTATATAAGGAGTAAATATATATATGTCAATTATAGACATTCTTTGGTTATTGTTTCTTCACATAGAATTATGTAAATGTGTTCAATTAAATCTAATACAACCTTGGTAAGTGTCTAATTAAAACAAAATCCTAACACAAATCTTTGTTAAATTCAAAAAAAAAATGAACTCGGGATGTTAACAAAGGAGGACTACGAGCCTCTTAGGAGAAATTATCACATCCTTGAATTCAAAATGCATGCAATAAAGAGAAATGATTTCCGTAATGTATATGAAACCCTATTGTGGAATTCAAAATGCATGCAATAAAGAGAAATGATTTCTGTAATGTATATGAAAACCTATTGTGGAATTCAAAATGCATTCAATAAAGAGAAATGGTTGTCATAATGTATATTAAGCCCTATTGTGCAAAAATGATATTGAGTAATCAACAAAAACATTTTATCTCCTCACACAATATAAATGTCCAAATCCATGTATTGTTCTCTATTATTTTAATTCTTTGATCACAATTGAAAAACAATATAAATAATGACAAAAAAATTGATTACAAAATATTAGCTCATATATCATCTTTTAAAATTGAATAAAGCCCAAAATCCCTCAAAGGAACCATAAAATGCTTCAACGAGAATTTAAATCAAATGTGCAAAGAAATTACGACTATAAACAATAGAATTAATTTAGTTTTGTTATGAATATAAATAGACTAATAATATAAATAAGTAATTCATAAAGAACCAATAGTAATTAACGATAATTAACATATTGAAAGGATATGTTCTAAAAGACATGACTATTCATGAAAGGGCACCTCGCTTAGGTATATATATGGGACCCTCATTGTACAATCAATCATAATATCATATCACTTGTAGTCAAACATTTTATATAAAAATATTATTTATCCTATTATGGATATCCAAATATTCCAGATATTCTAAATATAATTGTGTGATAAACAAGTGTTTTTCAAATAGGTTTTTAGTGACACTCAAAAATTTTGGAGTTTCTTCAATTCTGACGGCTGTGGCAAAAAAATAAAATAAATGGGCCTTTGGCCATTCACAAACACACACACACACACACACATCCCTGAGGGTTAGCTTAATTAGTTGAGTCCCGATAGTTAAAGCACCTTTGCTATTGAGAGGTCACATGTTCAATTCACTCGACACCCTCAGGGTTAGGCTCCATGGTTGAGCTAGTAGGAAGTGATCCCTTCTGGTGGATTTGCTTGGTACAAATATTCTGTGGATGTAGCGGCCACCAATCTTTAGGGTTTGTGAACAACACGCACACACACACACACATATAACTCTATTATATATTTATTTTTGGCTTGACTCATATGGGATTTGAATCTTAAATCTCTTACTTTGCATAATACTTCATAACACAACCATCGCCAATTGAGCTACACTCATATGCATATATAACTCAATTATTAAAAACAAAGGATCAAAGGTATAAAAAAACAAAAAAAATGATAAATAAATAAGAATAGCACCACACAATAGCCATTGATGTCGTTGTACATTGTAAATTGTCACCTTTACCCCCTATACCCACTGTACGCAACTCCACCACCGTCCCAACCCTTTTTCCACTATAACTGAATGACTTTGTTGTTTCTCCTTCATTTATTGTACAATTGTTGTTGTACCAATACCATCGACTATTATTTTTGTCATTTTTCGTGATGTTATAGCCATCATCCAAACAATTTTTCTTGGCTCGTGATGGTCCTCCAAATTAGGTAAAAAATAAGACCCATCTAACCTTTCCTAGGCACATAAAGGTTGTATTAGACCTCTCCTTCTACACTTAACAATGGTTTCTTAGTTTAAATAGGTTCTTAGGAAGGTTAGAGATATTTATCATACTTAATGTTCCAGATGTGCTTATGATGTAAAATATTGAGAAGATTCGAGACAAATCACGAGGATATATAGTCATAGAGATTTATGGGACCTATTCCTTACTACAGGAAGATCAAACTCAACTA
Organism: Pinus tabuliformis; assembly: GCA_031772625.1. Lineage (NCBI taxonomy): Eukaryota > Viridiplantae > Streptophyta > Pinopsida > Pinales > Pinaceae > Pinus > Pinus tabuliformis. The sequence goes on from CM062811.1 coordinate 280,148,970, forward strand.
GCTTGGAGCATTAATTACTCCTCCCTATAGTTGTGACATCACTCAGGAAGCATGACCCTGAATTTAGGATTTTTGGAGGGAACACAGTCCTCCTTTCAAGGAGGTTTCCCCTCACTCATATTTGATAAATAGAGGACTTGAGTAGTACATTAGGAGTCAACAAAAAGGTTAGAAAAGATAGAGCATAATCAAATTTAGTAGAGGCATTGGCTTAGAAGTTTCATTTCTGCAACTTTTCATGTACAAGCACTTTTTTTAATTAATAAAAGGCACCTTTGCTTCTTGTATTTTTTTCCTTTGGGGATCTAAGAATCCTTGGTTTAGGGCCCATCCCAAGTGCTTAAGAACCCTACTGTACTATTATCCTTCATGAATTTTCTCATTTATTCATTTATGAATATTATTTTATACATGGTTAATTAGTTATCTTGTTTACAATCTTTTCTTGCATAGTACTTTAAAGCACTAGATGGTAGTCCTAAAAGTTATTATTTTGTTCAGTTATCACCTCTTTTCATGCATTGAATTCACATTGATTGCTGATATTTAGTTGTTGTTTGTCATTTATATATGTTGTAACTATACAATTTCTTGTTTGCATAGCTACAGGAGACTCTACAATCACAATTTCATTGAATAAACCCTCTTTTCATTGACTTGACTACATGGAAATGCATGCTTGATCATTTCCTAGCCTCCCCTTAGCTCATTTTTCCTTCAAACCACATTCTTAGCACATTTTCCTACTCACTGCACTGTATTTTGTAGAAAAACAAAGACTCGTGTAGCAATTTGCATTTTTCATCCAAAAGTCATCCAAACATGTATTCGACTCATGTTCCACCTTCCTTTAGATGTTACAACTGTTGGTGTCCAAGTATGAATAATGCAATTCACCCAAACCACATTTAATTGTCAACCCGAGGTTCTACCATTTGTTTCAAGGCTATCGTTCACTATATGTGCAGGCCACATTTTCCCTACCCAGCAGTGAACATTAACTATAAATTCATCAATGTCTTACTGTAAGAAATACTATAACAGCTGTTACACTAAAATTTGTCACCATGACTATTTGCAGTTAGTATGGCTCCATCAACTGTCATACTATCCTCCTTGGCAAGTCTTATACCTCTGCTCTTCATGTCAAACTCCAAGAAAGAGAGAAAGTCCTTAAAAAGTCAAATAACTCTGGGTACGCAGTTTCACTTAGCCTTACCTGCGTGTACGCACCTCAAGTTCACAATACCTGCGTACTTGTACGCTCTGTCTGTAAAGGGGTGGGTGCGTACTCCTGTAAAGGTCAAAAGGCGCGAGTTTTACTTCAAAAAAGTTACTTGTGGTCGATTCTAGAGCATTCTAGAAGATGGTTTGACATGTATTGAGCGCCTCCAGATGGTTCATGTATCCCTATGAAAGAGGAACTTATCCCATCAAGAGGGGAGCTATCCCATTCAAAGAGGGGCTTATCCCATTGATGGTGGACCTAATTAACTTCCTCTAAAGCACTATAAATACAGGCATTGTGCCAGAGGGAGGGGAGGTTGAAAGCTGAACATTCCTAAGGGTAGATGTTGTTGGAATTAGGAATCCCTTATAGAGCTTGAGAGGAGAGATTCCCATCCTTTCTTAGCTCCATTTGGAAGTGGGTGAGCTGATCAAAGTAAAGGAGAACTCTTGCTGGACCCTGGGAGGGACCTGCACAACACCAAGGCTCAGGTTGTAATGGTTTCTTTTGTTTCCACTTAATACAATTAAGCTCACTTTTCTCAATAGATTGTTATACATGATTTGTTTCATATACTCCTTGGTCTGTATGATGAATATGTTTTATTTTATAAGTTATTCAGGTGCTATGTAATCTTTTGCTTGTTAGTGAATGCAGGTTTCGAAGAGAAGGAGGAGCTCATCCGGATCGGCGAGGCTGGACTACTACAAAGCGTTGGACTAAAGGTATGTTATAAATACCTGATTACTTGTATTCTAAATGCATATTTAGAGAAAGGTAGTGTTTAATTGTCTTGTTTGTCACTAGAAAGCCTTAGCTTCTAGGGAGGTCGGTTTTGTCCGCAAAATTGACTCTTTCCACATGACAAAATGGCGACTCCATTGGGGATCGAACCCAGAATCTCTGGTTTCGCAGACCAGTACCTTGTTTGCTCATCTTCCTTTGATTTAGATTCGGTAATTGACATGGAGAACTCTATGGGATTATTTGAACGCGATGTTCTTATCCCTTTGGAGTCCCTTGACATGTGTTCCTTCCAGAGAACTATTCTTCCTTCTGATGTAGACCTCTTGGAAGCCATGATCAAGGCGTGTCCATTGACATGTCTTTCTTCCAGTTGGAAGCCATGATCAATGTAGCGAGGATATTTCCTTTTCCTGTGCCAACCTCGTTAAAAAATGAAACAAGGTGCTGTGAGGAAAGTTCCTTTTACTGTGTCAACCTCGTTAAAAAATGAATCAGTGTGCTATGAGGACAGTTCTTTTCGTGTGTCAACCTCATTAAAAAATGAATCAGTTGTACGAGGAAAGTTCCTTTTACTGTGTCTACCTCGTTAAAAAATGAATCGGTGAGTACTGAGGACAGTTCTTTTCCTGTGTCAACCTCTTTAAAAAATGAAACAAGGGTTGCGAGGATAGTTTTTTCTTGTATCAACCTCGTTAAAAAAGAAACAAGGAGTCATGAGCATAGTTCCTTGTCTTGTGTCAAGCTCATTAAAAAATGAATCAAGGATTTTTTGAGCATAGTTCCTCTCTTGTGTCAAGCTCGTTAAAAAATGAAACAAGGGTAGGTTAAGTAGGCACATTGTAGAGAGTAGTCATGAGCATAGTTCCTTGTCTTGTGTCAAGCTCATTAAAAAATGAATCAAGGATTTTAGAGCATAGTTCCTTGTCTTGTGTCAAGCTCGTTAAAAAATGAATCAAGGTTTTTAGAGTAAAGTTCCTTGTTAGGTAGATTGTAGAGAGTAGTTTTGAGCATAGTTCCTTATCTTTTGTTAAGCTCGTTTAAATAATGAAACAAGGGTTCGAGGATAGTTCTTTTCCTGTGTCAGCCTCACTAAAAAATGAAACAACTCCCACAAGTCTTTCCAAGATTTCGAAAGTAAGCCTTCATTTCATCCACCTGGTTGAATGAAATGAAGCTTGGGGGGCATGTACCTCGTTTATGCTGGGGGCATGTGAACTTATAACAAGCATAATTTTTCGTTTCAAGCTTGCGTAAACATGAAACCAAATCCGAGCATAGTTCTTTTCCTGTGTCAAGCTCGTTAAAAAATGAAACAAATCCTCCTCTACTTGAGTCGAGAGTTTGACTAGATCTCATAAATGTTAAGTTGTATATTTAGGTTAGTTATTTCAGTGTTTTGCATAATTTTCTTACAGTTTTAGGTCGAGTCTTTCAAATGATCTCGTACATGAACCTTCATTCCATCCAGCTTGTATTTAGTTGAATGAAATGAAGCTGGGGGGCATGCACTCTAGTAGTTACGCTTAGGGGGCATCAAGCACAGTTTTCTCTCTGTTTCAAGCTTGTGTAAAAATGAAACTACTTTGAAGCATAGTTTTTCTCTGTTTCAAGCTTTTGTAAAAATGAAACCTATCTCGAGTCAATTTTAGTTATTTTCAAGACTCGTTAGACTCAAGAAAATCTCGAGATTATTTTGCTATCTTTCATTCTCGTAAAATAAATGAAAATGCCGAGTTCTTTCCGTCTTTTCTTGCTCGTAAATAAAATTGAAAGTCAGCCATATGAGTACATTTTTATCATTTTTTCGAACTCATTAAAACTTACGAAAAAATGAAAACCATGAGTACATTTTTATCATTTTTTCGAACTCGTTAAAACTTACGAAAAAGTGAAACCTTGGAGTTCTCTTTTAAGCCCTTTTCAGACTCCTAAAATATGAAAAGATTGTCGAGCGTTTCTTTTACACTCGTTAAAATGGAATTAAAATACGGTCCCCTTATAGCCCTTTTTTGACCGTAAAAACAGGAAAAGATTGCCGGATTTTTGTCGTTTCAAATTCGATACTGGAAATAAAACGACGTGTCCTTGATCGCTTTTTACTTTTCAGGTCAAAGACACTAATCATGAAAGTACTCCTTGGTCGCAAGATCAAGGGGTTCTCTCAAGTATTATTTTATACTTTTTCGGGCTTGGGAGACACAAATTTACGAAAAAGTTCAACCTTGGAGTCTTCTTAAGTTTTTCAGACTCTCTAAAATTGAAAAACGCCGAGTTTCTCCTATACTGGACTCGTTAAAATTTCACAGTAAAGGACCTGTTCGATTACAAACAGGAACGGACCACTCCTTCTTAGGGTTCGAATCTAAACTAAGTTGGACTCATCCGAAGGATGAGATTATAATCAAGCATATGTTATCCTCCTCAAGCTTGTAAAAAATAAAGAGGTACTTGCCAGAAATGGTGGGGGAAAAGAGAGGAAAATGAGCCTATTTGTTATCCCTTGTCTCAGAAGAAGCCTTATCGCCACTCTTGAACACGACACTTTTCATTCACCTGGGTTGGGAAATCCTTTGCCTAACAGTTGATCAAACCACATTGAAAATCTTCAACCGGTTCCGGGTATTAACTTTGGGTCAATTTTCACCAAGCCATTTGTCGTGTCGTTATGTGTTCAAGAGGTCACTGCAAATAAACCATTCATCTGCAAAATACCTGTCATCCATCTCGACCATCCCTGAGTCAGTCCTTACAACTACATTTCTTCAACTTGATTTATGATTTTGTGTTGTGGGCTTGCCTGCAACGGGTCACTTTCTATCGACATCAGCACATTATCTAGAAAGATAACCTAGAAATCGTCAGTACCTTGAAATCTACATGCATCAATGGCAGGTTTCTCGCCTTTGACTACGGTTTACATCATTGACTTTCGATCGAAGGATTCCGTGAAATGTTCGACATCAACTAATTCATTCACATCTCATGGATTGTATTGGGTACTTTGAGAACCATTAACATCACTGGTGGTCTCTCTCACACTTGTTAACAGTTTACATCATCGACTAGTAATCAAGTGGTTTCTACCATGTTCGACATCAACTCATTTATTCGCATGGATAGAATCGTACCATTTCGGGAAGTAGAAATGAAGACCCTGGATCTAGTTTCCACCATCCAGGCTACGAGGAGTTTTGTATTCATTGTACAGTAGACTAATCATAAACAGATGGCTGCGTCCATACTGTGTCTACAAGAGTCTATGATTATGATGTACTGCGAAATCATTCCTATATCAGAGCAGTAGTTAGTTTGTTAGTTAAAGTTTTCAATCTGAGTATGGGAATGCCTACCTCAGCGATGATATGATCTTATATATGTATTTTGTGTTGAATATTTGCAGGTTCCGACTGGGCTCTCCATAAGATAATCCTTGAAATGATAAAGTACTTCACCCTTCCTAGATGATATGAAACCCTAATCTACTACAGGCTTCGCACTTTAGGGGGCAATCTGTTACACAAATTTGTCACCATGACTATTTGCAGTTAGTATGGCTCCATCAACTGTCATACTATCCTCCTTGGCAAGTCTTATACCTCTGCTCTTCATGTCAAACTCCAAGAAAGAGAGAAAGTCTTTAAAAATCTATATATCTCTGGGTACATAGTTTCTCTTAGCCTTACCTGCGTGTATGCACCTCAAGTTCACATTCCATGCGTACTTGTACGCTCTGTCTGTAAAGGGGTGGGTGCGTACCGCTGTAAAGGTCAAAAGGCGCGAGTTTTACTTCAAAAAAGTTACTTGTGGTCGATTCTAGAGCATTCTAGAAGTTTGTTTGACGTGTATTGAGCGCCTCCAGATGGTTCATGTATCCCTATGAAAGAGGAACTTATCCCATCAAGAGGGGAGCTATCCCATTCAAAGAGGGGCTTATCCCATTGATGGTGGACCTGATTAACTTCCTCTAAAGCACTATAAATACAGGCATTGGGCCAGAGGGAGGGGAGGTTGAAAGCTGAACATTCCTAAGGGTAGATGCTGCTGGAATTAGGACTCCCTTATAGAGCTTGAGAGGAGAGATTCCCATCCTTTCTTAGCTTCATTTGGAAGTGGGTGAGCTGATCAAAGTAAAGGAGAACTCTTGCTGGACCCTGGGAGGGACCTACACAACACCAAGGCACAAGTTGTAATGGTTTCTTTTGTTTCCACTTAATACAATTAAACTCATTTTTCTCAACAGGTTGTTATACATGATTTTTTTCATATACTCCTTGGTCTGTATGATGAATATGTTTTATTTTATAAGTTGTTCAGGTGCTATGTAATCTTTTGCTTGTTAGTGAATGCAGTTTTCGAAGAGAAGGAGGAGCTCATTCGGATCGACGAGGCTGGACTACTACAAAGTATTGGACTAAAGGTATGTTATAAACACCTGATTACTTGTATTCTAAATGCATATTTAGAGAAAGGTAGTGTTTAATTGTCTTGTTTGTCACTAGAAAGCCTTAGCTTCTAGGGAGGTCGGTTTTGTCCGCAAAATTGACTCTTTCCGCATGACAAAATTATCTCTGGTTTCGGCGAGGATAGTTCCTTTTCCTGTGCCAACCTCGTTAAAAAATGAAACAGGGTGCTGTGAGGAAAGTTCCTTTTACTGTGTCAACCTCGTTAAAAAATGAATCAGTGTGCTATGAGGACAATTCTTTTCCTGTGTCAACCTCGTTAAAAAATGAATCAGTTGTACGAGGAAAGTTCCTTTTACTGTGTCGACCTCGTTAAAAAATGAATCAGTGAGTACTAAGGACAGTTCTTTTCCTGTGTCAACCTCTTTAAAAAATGAAACAAGGGTTGCGAGGATAGTTTTTTCTTGTATCAACCTCGTTAAAAAAGAAACAAGGAGTCATGAGCATAGTTCCTTGTCTTGTGTCAAGCTCATTAAAAAATGAATCAAGGATTTTTGTGCATAGTTCGCTCTCTTGTGTCAAGCTCGTTAAAAAATGAAACAAGGGTAGGTTAAGTAGGTACATTGTAGAGAGTAGTCATGAGCATAGTTCCTTGTCTTGTGTCAAGCTCATTAAAAAATGAATCAAGGATTTTAGAGCATAGTTCCTTGTCTTGTGTCAAGCTCGTTAAAAAATGAATCAAGGTTTTTAGATTAAAGTTCCTTGTTAGGTAGATTGTAGAGAGTAGTTTTGAGCATAGTTCCTTAACTTGTGTCAAGCTTGTTTAAAAAATGAAACAAGGGTTCGAGGATAGTTCTTTTCCTGTGTCAACCTCACTAAAAAATGAAACAACTCCCACGAGTCTTTCCAAGATTTTGAAAGTAAGCCTTCATTTCATCCACCTGATTGAATGCAATGAAGCTTGGGGGGCATGTACCTTGATTTGCGTCATTATGCTGGGGGCATGCGAACTTATAACAAGCATAGTTTTTCATTTCAAGCTTGCATAAACATGAAACCGGATCCAAGCATAGTTCTTTTCCTGTGTCAAGCTCGTTAAAAAATGAAACAAATCCTCCTCTAATTGAGTCGAGAGTTTGACTAGATCTCATAAATGTTAAGTTGTATATTTAGGTTAGTTATTTCAGTTTTTTTTGCATAATTTTCTTACAGTTTTAGGTCGAGTCTTTCAAATGATCTCGTCACTAAACCTTCATTCCATCCAGCTTGTACTTAGTTGAATGAAATGAAGCTGGGGGGCATGCGCTCTAGCAGTTACGCTTAGGGGGCATCAAGCATAGTTTTCTCTCTGTTTCAAGCTTGTGTAAAAATGAAACTACTTTGAAGCATAGTTTTTCTTCGTTTCAAGCTTTTGTAAAAATGAAACCTATCTCGAGTCAATTTCAGTTATTTTCAAGACTCGTTAAACTCATGAAAATTCCGAGATTATTTTGCTATCTTTCATTCTCGTAAAACAAATGAAAATGCCGAGTTATTTCCGTCTTTTCCTGCTCATAAATTAAATTGAAAGTCGGCCATATGAGTACATTTTTTATCATTTTTTCGAACTCATTAAAACTTACGAAAAAATGAAAACCATGAGTACATTTTTATCATTTTTTCGAACTCGTTAAAACTTACGAAAAACTGAAACCGTAGAGTCATCTTTTAAGCCATTTTCTGACTCCTAAAACATGAAAAGATTGTTGAGCGTTTCTTTTACACTCGTTAAAACGGAATTAAAAGACGGTCCCCTTATAGCCCTTTTCTGACCGTAAAAACAGGAAAAGATTGCCGGATTTTTGTCGTTTCAAATTCGATACTGGAAATAAAACGACGTGTCCTTGATCGCTTTTTACTTTTCAGGTCAAAGACACTAATCATGAAAGTACTCCTTGGTCGTAAAAGATCAAGCGGTTCTCTCAAGTATTATTTTATACTTTTTCGGGCTTGGGAGACACAAATTTACGAAAAAGTTCAACCCTGGAGTCTTCTTAAGTTTTTCAGACTCTCTAAAATTGAAAAACGCCGAGTTTCTCCTATACTGGACTCGTTAAAATTTCATAGTAAAGGACCTGTTCGATTACAAACAGGAACGGACCACTCCTTCTTAGGGTTCGAATCTAAACTAAGTTGGACTCATCCGAAGGATGAGCTTATAATCAAGCATATGTTATCCTCCTCAAGCTTGTAAAAAATAAAGAGGTACGTGCCAAAAATGGTGGGGGAAAAGAGAGGAAAATGAGCCTATTTGTTATCCCTTGTCTCAGAAGAAGCCTTATCACCACTCTTGAACACGACACTTTTCATTCACCTGGGTTGGGAAATCCTTTGCCTAATATTTGATCAAACCACATTGAAAATCTTCAACCGGTTCCGGGTATTAACTTTGGGTCAATTATCGCCAAGCCATTTGTCGTGTCGTTATGTGTTCAAGAGGTCACTGCAAATAAACCATTCATCTGCAAAATACCCGTCATCCATCTCGACCATCCCTGAGTCAGTCCTTACAGCTACATTTCTTCAACTTGATCTATGATTTTGTGTTGTGGGCTTGCCTGCAACGGGTCGCTTTCTGTCGACATCAGCACATTATCTAGAAAGATGACCTAGAAATCGTCAGTACCTTGAAATCTGCATGCATCAATGGCAGGTTTCTCGCCTTTGACGACGGTTTACATCATTGACTTTCGATCGAAGGATTCCGTGAAATGTTCGACATCAACTCATTCATTCACATCTCATGGATTGTACTGGGTACTTTGAGAACCATTGACATCACTGGTGGTCTCTCTCACACTTGTTAACAGTTTACATCATCGAATGGTAATCAAGTGGTTTCTACCATGTTCGACATCAACTCATTTATTCGCATGGATAGAATCGTACCTTTTCGGGAAGTAGAAATGAAGACCCTGGATCTAGTTTCCACCATCCAGGCTGCGAGGAGTTTTGTATTCATTGTACAGTAGACTAATCATAAACAGATGGTTGCGTCCATACTGTGTCTACAAGAGTCTATGATTATGATGTACTGCGAAATCATTCCTGTATCAGAGCAGTAGTTAGTTTGTTAGTTAAAGTTTTCAATCTGAGTATGGGAATGCCTACCTCAGCGATGATATGATCTTATATATGTATTTTGTGTTGAATATTTGCAGGTTCCGACTGGGCTCTCCACAAGATAATCCTTGAAATGATAAAGTACTTCACCCTTCCTAGATGATATGACACCCTAATCTACTACAGGCTTCGCACTTTAGGGGGCAATCTGTTACACTAAAATTTGTCACCATGACTATTTGCAGTTAGTATGGCTCCATCAACTATCATACTATCCTCCTTGGCAAGTCTTATACCTCTGCTCTTCATGTCAAACTCCAAGAAAGAGAGAAAGTCCTTAAAAAGTCAAATAACTCTGGGTACGCAATTTCTCTTAGCCTTACCTGCGTGTACGCACCTCAAGTTCACAATACCTGCGTACTTGTACGCTCTGTCTGTAAAGGGGTGGGTGCATACTCCTGTAAAGGTCAAAAGGCGCGAGTTTTACTTCAAAAAAGTTACTTGTGGTCGATTCTAGAGCATTCTAGAAGATGGTTTGACGTGTATTGAGCGCCTCCAGATGGTTCATGTATCCCTATGAAAGAGGAACTTATCCCATCAAGAGGGGAGCTATCCCATTCAAAGAGGGGCTTATCCCATTGATGGTGGACCTGATTAACTTCCTCTAAAGCACTATAAATACAGGCATTGGGCCAGAGGGAGGGGAGGTTGAAAGCTGAACATTCCTAAGGGTAGATGCTGCTGGAATTAGGACTCCCTTATAGAGCTTGAGAGGAGAGATTCCCATCCTTTCTTAGCTTCATTTGGAAGTGGGTGAGCTGATCAAAGTAAAGGAGAAATCTTGCTGGACCTTGGGAGGGACCTGCACAACACCAAGGTTCAGGTTGTAATGGTTTCTTTTGTTTCCACTTAATACAATTAAGCTCACTTTTCTCAACAGATTGTTATACATGATTTGTTTCATATACTCCTTGGTCTGTATGATGAATATGTTTTATTTTATAAGTTATTCAGGTGCTATGTAATCTTTTGCTTGTTAGTGAATGCAGGTTTCGAAGAGAAGGAGGAGCTCATCCGGATCGGCGAGGCTGGACTACTACAAAGCGTTGGACTAAAGGTATGTTATAAACACCTGATTACTTGTATTCTAAATGCATATTTAGAGAAAGGTAGTGTTTAATTGTCTTGTTTGTCACTAGAAAGCCTTAGCTTCTAGGGAGGTCGGTTTTGTCCGAAAAATTGACTCTTTCCGCATGACAACAACAAGCAATAGTAACAACAAATAATAAGTGTAACAACAAATTTGAGTAAAAACAATAAGGACTCACAACAACACATTGATAAACATTCACAGCAATAATAAACTTACATAAATAAACCTAACACACATCTAATCCAACAACACCTGGTCAGGAGAGTGGGCCCAACTCCCTGATCAAGGTTGTGGCGGAATCAAAGAATCACGATATGCTCAGAAGATTAATTTATCATTAATAAAATAAATATTACAACTGTGTTGTTACATACTCAAAGTTAGAGTATTCTCTTGCAAACTTAACACCTCTTAATAGTGTTGGCTTTCACAGCCCGCAACTCTACTTTATACAAATTGCCAATGATACAACTCCTAGAATTACGACATTGTCCGCCCTTAATTACATGATGGTTTTCAGAATGAAACAAAATGTTAAATGATATCAATGTGTCAATTGAAGAGTTGTTCATTGTCGCATTCAACATTCAAGAATAGTGCTTCTAGTTTGATAACATCCTTCATTGAATCACGGTCTTGGTCATTCTCCCTTTAAATCTGCAGAAATAACTGAATTAGAAAGTCACTTTGGTAATAATCCCCTACGACTATGCTTCATTGACCAATAATCCATAAAGATATGACGAGAGGTATACCTGTGCAATTTAAGATATCGATTAATCACTATTGACGTGAAATGGATAAAAGAATAGGGTAAAAAGGGTGAGTAAAAGTATGCAAATATAGCCACCAACAACAACATCCCTGGAACCCTAAAGATGAAATTTAGAATCCAAGAGAATAAGTATATCCTTTGACATAGTTGTAGAAATTGTCTTTTTCCTACAAAATTTGTGACCGGTTTGATGTTTACATGCTTTATTTGAGTTGTGAGTTTGGTTTCTTTTCATAGTAGAACAAATGTAATTTTATTTCATTGTAGTTAAAGATGGTTTGCTTCCTTTTCATGAAGACAATATATATTTTCTTATTGCCTTCCATTTCCTACAATTATGAATTGCACCTGTAACATAAGACAGTTAGTATGGTCTCTAAGTAACTAGATCTCATCTCAGTGTTTTCATAAAAGTCAACAAGGGTAAAAGATAAGTACATGCTAGACACATATTTCTAACCTCTGTTAATTTTGTATGAACCCCAGGTGGATAATTAAAGTTGATACCCTTGGTAATTGTAGTATTATTGTTGCAATACTAAGGGACGTCACTTTTTGGTGTCGTTGTCGAGGAGGTTTCAAAGTAGGTATTGTATTCTTCTTAGTTGATTTAATATTTATCTTATTTCACTTTCTACAAAAATAACAAAATCTGCATCAAGAATTCTTTATTTCGAAAGCATAAAATTGCACTGGATTAGCAGTCTCATTCAAATATATATATATATATATATATATTCAATATGCCTCAAATGATGGATAACATGAGAATTTGTTTTGTTAAAAACCCTGATTTCCACAAGAAGCTAGCCTTCTTTGCTGACTATGAGCCTCCTACCCTATCCACAGGGAATATTGAGGCCTTATTATGTGAGCAAGTGAGGATATTTAAGGAGCTTTCATAAGGAGAAATACCTTCACAACCCACCAACACCATGGCTAGGAATAGTCATCGTGGAGTGTTTCCTATTAGAGAGACAAATGGAGAAGCCAAAATGAAAAACATCAATTGATATTCCCTCCCACACTTCTATGGTTTGACTACTAAAAACCTTAACACTTTTATGTTTTATTTTTTTTAGTTTGTAAGACATATGATTTCACAACAGATGAGCAGAAACTCAAATTGTTCCCTTCCACTGTAAAATATGAAACCCTTCATTGGTTCATGAGCCTAGAAGGGGTTAGCATCACTTCATGGGAACATATGCAACAAGCTTTCAACACCAAGTATAGGGACTACTGTAGAGAAAGAGACACCAGGGGTGAGATATGCATAGTGACTCAAGGAGTAGATGAATCTTTGGAAGATTTCAAGGAAAGATTCTAGTTGAGCTACATAATAGCACACAAATACACCCTAGACCTAGACTCCTTAAAATTAGTCTTATCATGGGCAGTCAAACAAGAGATAATTGAAACACTCAACCTTCTGGCTAATGGATACATTTATCAACTTAGCTATGATGACATCGAAATGATATTTAAAAATAATTCTAAAGCTTCTAGAAAAGAGGTAAAGAAAAAAAATATTTGGTAAGTCCATCTTCCTCTTATACAATTACTAACAATGAGATAGGAGGTATTCTAGAGGACCAAAAAAATGATATCTTACACACCTTTTCTATGCAGATAGATACAATATATATCAAGAGAAAACAAGAAGAAATAGAAATGGAATTAGTTATATTTTTCCGTAGATGCACTAAAAGCCATCCTAGGAATGACTTCCCTTCAGATGTCAAAGAGATATGTTTTGTATGTGAATAAAATTAATCCACTAAAAAATTTCCATCTTTGTCAAGTTTGAAAGTTGTACGCCAAGGAGAAAAAGGGAGCATGGAGAAACTATGATTTGTTAATCAAGAGAGGCCACAAGTGCCCAAGCAATATCATCAAGGTATGAACTAGCCCTCTCTTTTAATTTCAAATTACAATGCACATTTTGAACCTTGGTGTCCTCCTAACACTTCACTCTAGTCTATGCCCACTTTGTGGCGCTATCCTCCACAAAATTACATTTCTCCCTTTCATTCATATCCAGACCAACCTCCTCAAGGGAGTAACCCACCTTCTGGATGGAGGCCTCAAGTATCAAAACCAATTGCTTGGATTCCTCCTCCTCCTCAACCAAAAGTACCCCAAACTAATCCTCCAAAAAAACCCAAATGCTTGCATAACCAAATCCAAATCCTAACAGCAAGTAGGCTAAACCAATCTACAGTGGAGAAACCAATTATCCAACTTATGTTGTAGAGATTCAAGAGTTGAAACTTAGGTCTTCGAAGGTCCTTCCAGATGCTTAACCACCTTCTCCAATAGAAAATATATAATAAGAGAAGGAAAATACTACACCTCAAGTTGTCAAGGCACCTTATCCTGAAAGGTTGACCACTCGCAAATAACACACTGAAAATCTAAACTTCTGGGAGAATTGAAAAAATTGTGTCAAAATTCCTCTCCATCAGGCCATCAAGGATGTTCCTATATAGAATAAACGCTTCAAATAGGAATGTCTTAGAAGTTCAGGGAGGAGAAAAAGAGATGCCCCTACTATTAATGTCATAGGGAAACTAGTTGATCTTATGCTTGGGAAGGTCACCCTCAAGTATTTTGATCCTAGAAGCCTAGTAGTAGGTGTCCACACCAATGATATTGTAGTTCCTGACATTCTCATTATCTTGAGAGTTGCAATAATTTCCATGACTAAGGATAATACGTTTAAACTCAATCTCCAATAATCCCTAAGGAAGACCTCCAAAGTGCTACAACTTGCTAATATATCGACAGTAGCACCTGAAGGAATCAATGAAGATGTCATGGTATCCATTGATTCTTTGGAATATGCCACAAATTTCCTTGTTCTTCAGCCTAATACCAAGTTTAATGGATACCCTATTATCTTAGGAAGACCTTGGTTGGCCATTGTTGATTCCTATATCGTTTGTAGGGATGGAAATATGACTATCACTAATGGAAAATCTAAAAAGCATCTTGTATTATATCAACCTGCTCAACCCCTAATTGAGCATGAGTTCCTTATTTGGTTAGAATAGGAAGAGTAATAATACCTTTATCTATCATCCCCCTACCCCATATGTACATTAGAAACCACCATTGGCAGTAGACAAATGGATGAGGATAATCTAATTGACAAATTTATGCAAAGTAAGCACCATGTTGCCATGAATGTTGATGGCTTGAAAGATGAATCTATAGGACAAATTTGTTTTTCTCAAGACAGTTCATGGGAAGATATGATAATTTTTGGTTTAGAACAAAATAATGTGAAAACCATAGGAATCAACCCTGCCAAAACCTTGAAAATCAACCCATTTCTTTATACTGAATGAGAGGACAAATTGCTCACTGTTTTGAGACAACATGTTCATGAATTTGCATGGGATTATAAGGAAATTAATGGAATCCATCCTTCTGTATGCACTCATCATATATATATTAAACAGGATCATAAACCTGTTTGTCAGCCTGAGAGGCAGATGAACCCTGCACTAAAAGGAATTGTGAAAGATGAATTGCAAAATTGTTTGACACATGATTCATTTATCCAATATCAAATAGTGAATGGGTGTCTCCCTTAGTCATCATCCCCAAAAAAGAATGTAAAATGGAGAACCTGTGTCGATTACAAATAAACCAACAAATACATTGGAAAGGGCCATTTTCCCTTTCTTTTTATTGACCAAGTTTTGGATGTCCTTGCAGGGAAAAAGTTCTTCTCATTTTTAGATGGGTTCAAGGGGTACAATCAAATCAAGATCAGCCCTAAGGATTGGGATAAGAATTCCTTCACATTTCCATGGGGAACCTTTTCTTATAGGGTTCTTCCATTTGGTCTATGCAATGCCCCTATTATCTTCCGAAGGGTTGTGTTGAGTATTTTCTCTAACCTTGTGCATGATTTAGTGGAAATAGACATTGATGATTTTACACCCTACGGGGATGATTTCCAAGAGGCTCTCTCCCACCTATTTAAGTCTTGTGGAGTTGTGAAGATATGAAAATCTCCCTAAGCCATGAAAAATGTATGTTTTTTATTAATGAAGGAATCTCTTTAGGGAACTTTCTCTCTGAAAAAGGAATCTAGGTAGATCCTAAAAAAATTGTCATCATAGAAAAGTTTCCTATTCCTTAAAAATAGAAAGATGTTTGGAGTTTTCTAGTTCCTATTGTATATTGCCAAAGATTCATCAAGGATCTTAGAAAGATGGATTCACCATTATTTTCTTTACACACAAAAGATTCAGACTTTTATTGGACAAATCTATGTCAAAAGGCATTTGAGGAAATCAAAGAAAAATTGATGACTGCACTAGTCCTCAGAGGCCCAAACTAGACTTTTCCCTTTCATATCCATACAAATGCATCCGAAAAGAAGTTGGGGAAGCACTGGGGAAGCTTGAGGGTAAAATTCCTTATGCCATTTAAGTTACTAGCAAGAATATGTCTAAAGTTGATCTTAAATATATAATCACTAAAAAAGAACACTTAGATGTTGTATAGTCTTTGAACAAATTTAGGCATTACATTACTGGCTATAAGGTCTTTGTACATATTGATCATGCAACAATTAAGTACTTAATTAAAAAATCATATGTGAATGCTCACATAATTATGGGATTATTATTACTATAACAATTTGATCTAACTATTGTTGACAAACCTAGAAAAGAGAATGTTGTTGCATACTTTCTCTCAAGATTGACCTTGTCTGCAAAGGATCAAGAAATGGTGGATTATTGGATCCCTGATGAGCATCTCTTTCCATATCACTCTTATCTCAATGGTTTGCTAACATATCCAAATTATTAGCTGCTGGCCAATTTCCTCCTCACTTATCCTCAAAGGAGAAAAGAAAAATTGTTAGAAAGAGTGCCTCTTACACTTGGATTGGGGGTAACCTCTTCAAGTTGGGACCTGACCAGATCCGGAGAAGATATGTCAGTGAGGATGATTTCTTTGACATGCTCTCATATTGTCATGATGGACCTTGTGGGGGCTATTTTGTTGCCAAGGGAACTACCTACAAGATCCTGCAAGCAGGATACTGTTGGTCATTCCTTCATAAGGATGCCCAGAGATACCAAACACAGTGTGATGACTGCAAAAGGATAGGGAAACCTACTTAGAGGGATGAAATTCCTTTATAAACTCAAGTGAATTTTGAGCCATTTTATAAGTGAGGCATGGACTTCTTTGGTCCTATCAATCCTCCATCTGGGAAAAAGAGATACATCATCATGTGTATTAACTACTTGACTAAGCAGGCTAAGGTAAAAGTAGTAAAGGAAACAATAGAGAAGAAGATAACTAAAATTTTGGGGGAGAATATCTTCTAAAAATTTGGTTTCCCAAGAGAATTAGTAATAGACCAAGGCTCCCATTTCACTTACAATATGATCAAGGGGATCATGAGGAAACATCATATCCAACATGGAAAGTATATCCCATATCACCCTCAAGAAAATGGATAAGCAGAGATGACTAGCATTGGAAAGTATTCTGACCAAGGTGGTTAACAACAATATAAACGATTGCATAGAAAGGCTTGTTGAATCCACTTGGGCCTACAACACCACTTGGAATACCACTACTGGGTTCACCCCCTATGAGCAAGTGCATGGAAAGAAAGCCATGTTATCTATTGAGTTGGATTACAACACACCTAGGATGTCAGCCTCAATTGACATGGATCTCACCAAAGCACAGAAAGAAAGGTTGAATCAATTAAATGAACTTGATGAGTATAGGATTCAAGCCCTATTGCATACCAAAGTGGTTCAATTGAAATAAAAATAGGGCATGATAAACATATCAAGACTAGAGCCTTCCAGGTGGGAGATTAGGCCCTCTTATATGAATTTAGATTTAAAGAATTTAAAGGGAAACTCATGACAAAATGAATAGGACCTTATTTGGTTTAAAATTGCCATGATAATGGTTCAATTCATATTAGAACAATAGATGAAGAGCATATTCCACTTTTTGTAAATGGTCATCGATTAAAATTCTACAAGAAGCCCCTTTGTAGGGTTGAATTTTTTGATTTAATAATAAAGGAGTTGAATTTGATTAAGAGCATTAGAGCTCCCAATCCATTCAGCTTTTAACAACAACAAAAGATGAAGAAAAAAAAAATTCCCTCAAGTGAAATCCTCCTCTAAGACACTTGAGGTAGGCTCATTAGCTGAAAACCTCTCTGAGGTAGTGTGTGAGTCTTGGAAAAAAGAAAAGTAATAAATATTTCTAGGTGAAAACCTCCTTTGAGGAAGTTAAGGCTGGCTTGCTAGCTGAAAACTACCATGAGGCAGCTAATGGGCCCCAAGAAAAAAGAAGAGAAAAACATAAAAAAATGAATAAAATTATGATTTTTTTTTTATATTACCTTGATTTATGTGCAGGTATCATGGAGGGAAATCAACAAAACATATTAAATATGTTGGCATTATGATGTAGGTTTGGCGCTATGGCACAGGTGTTGTCCTTGATGGCAACTCACTCTGGTGACAGATCTCAGTTCAAGCTCTCAGAATGAAAGAAAAATATATATACGCGGGTTCATCATGACCAAGCCGCGTATACACGCGGGTTATACGTTCCAAAGATGTGTATGCGTATACACGCACTTTCACGCAAGGAAAAGCGCGTACATATGGGAGAACTTATTTTTGGTCCGTGGTATTTAGTCCTTGGTATTTGAACCTATGGTTTTGGACCATAGTATCTCGTCATATGTGTTGATCCCAAGTATTGGGTCCATGGTATTGGTTTGTTATGGTTTTGGACCGTGGTATTGTGAAAGGCCTAAGACTATAAAAGATGAAGGAAATCATTAGGTAAGGATCATCTGATGAATTGAATATCTGAAGACGTGCAAGTAATTGGTTTGTGTGGCTGGATCTGAATGAAGGAGGAACTTGAGCATTACAAGATAGATAAGTTCTATTGATGGGTCGAGATCTCAAGGCTTGAAGAGTAATATCTTTTTTTGATTTGATCTGTTATAATCGGCACATAATTAGATCTATAAATCTGATAATCTGAGTATAACTGAAGTCTGTTTAAGTGTAAAGGGTGAATTGTCCATGGTATTGGTTTGTTATGGTTTTGGATCGTGGTATTGTGAAAGGCCTAAGACTATAAAAGATGAAGGAAATCATTAGGCAAGGATCATCTGATGAATTGAATATCTGAAGACATGCAAGTAATTGGTTTGTGTGGCTGGATCTGAATCAAGGAAGAACCTAAGCATTACAAGATAGATAAGTTCTATTGATGGGTCGAGATCTCAAGGCTTGAAGAGTAATATCTTTTTGTGATTTGATCTGTTATAATCGGCACATAATTAGATCTATAAATATGATAATTTGAGTATAACTGAAGTCTGTTTAAGTGTAAAGGGTGAATTGTCTTTTATAGATCTATACGTAGGTTCGGCTCTGAAAAGGCACGTATACACGCAGGTTTAGAAAGAGAAGAAAGAGTATACGCTGATTGACCTTGATTCAGCTGCGTATGTACGCAGGTTTATACATAGTGAAGTAGTGTACGTCTCTTGAAATATGTTCTAGCTGCTTCTGTGGATTACTGCAGTGTTCTGGGTTCAGCATTGATGTCTGGTTACTAGTATTGTTTTTCTGGTTATAGCATTCTGAGCAGTTATTGGTTGATTCACTAGTTGTTTGTGGAAAGGAGACTGGTTGACACACATATACTTGATGTTTGTTTGATATTCATGGATCCAGTCTGAAAATTGATGAAACGTGGTCCCTAGAAGAGAAGAGAAGGTTGTAGCCTTCTATAGGTCAGCACCTACGTACTAGTATCTCAGCTAGTACAAGAGCTAAGGGGGTTGTATCTCCCTTCCAGGAGAAGCTGGAGAACAAGAGAGGGTTGTAGCACTTTGCAGGTTGCAGCCTACGTACTAGTATAAGTCTGCACCGGTACAGAATCATTGTAAAAAGAAGTTTCTAATTAAAAGAAGATAGAGACGAATTGCAGCAGGTGGTTTTCACCCACATTGGGTTTCCACCTTATATCTTGTGTTCTTGTGTGTGATTGTCTTCTACTCTATTTTTACTATTCTTGGTTACTGTTTATATGACTCTAATGCACAGATTAATGATCAACATCTGTAGAATACATTAAATTATAAGTTTGCATGGTATACGTTGATTTCCTTATATGAAGTTGCGTATATACGCAGTTTTCTCTAACTGAAGTAGCGTATATGATCTGGGTGTGAAATAAAAATTATTTGACTTAATAATACTGATTCACCCCCCTCTCAGTATTATTTCCAACAATTGGTTTCAGAGCAGGTCCTTCAGAAGAAGCTTGATCGCTTGAAGGAAGATCTATCATCATGAGCAACTACGAGAGAGAAGCCTTGATCAGGCCACCAATTTTTGATGGGACCAACTTCGTCTATTGGAAGGTAAGAATTACAGCCTATCTTCAATCTCTTGGTACAGAAGTCTGGGATATCATAGATACAGGGTACACATTTCCTTCAGCTACTCCTACATATCCGACTGGGAAGAAGCAGTATGAAACAAATGCAAAGGCTATCAATACTCTATTAGGGAGTCTATCTCAAACAGAATTCATCAAGGTTATGCAGCTCAAAACCGCAAAGGAAATATGGGACAAGGTCGTTCTGAGCTATGAAGGAGATGAACAGGTAAAACGAGCAAAACTTCAAACCCTCAGAATTCAGTATGAAAATCTCATAACGCACAATGATGAAAGTGTGGCTAACTATTTCCTTCGTATAGATGAGATTGTTAATTGTATGAAAAACTTGGGTGAAGAAATAAAAGAGGTTGTTTTGGTTAAAAAGGTTCTAAGATCTTTGTATTCTAAGTTTGAATCAAAAGTTTTTGCCATAGAAGAAAAGCAGAATCTACAGAGCCTTACCATGTCACAGCTGCATGGAATTCTAACTGCTTACGAAATGAGAAAAGGAGGACCATCAGACAGGAGAGAAGCTGCATTCAAGGCTTCAGGCAAAGGAGATTACTATGAGTCAGGACATATGTCAGAAGAAGAGGAAGAATCAAATTTTGTCAAGAACCTCCAACGGGGAACTGGAAGATTCAGAGGTAAGCTGCCTTTCAAATGCTTTTCTTGTGGAAGAGTCGGTCATTATGCTGCAAAATGTCCTCATAAAGATAAACTAGACAAAGGTAAGGAACCTGTCAGATGGAACAGAAAGTAGAATAAGAAGAGCTATTACACGCATGAAGACAGTGATGGATTGTCAAATAGTGATGAAGATGAACGAGGTAATGATGATAGACTTTTGATGGCTTTTGAAGATGATGATTTCTTGGATGCTATAAATGAAGAAGGTATTTATGAAGAAATTTCTAGACTTAAAGTTTGTTTAGAGGAAAAGAATATGATTATAGATACTCTAACATTCCAAATTGCCGAGAAAGATAAATACAATGAAAAGTTAGAATGTGAAATTGTGGGACTTAGAAAAGAAATTGAGAAAACAAAAGCCCTTAATCTCAAATTTGCTAAAGGATCTAAGACTTTAGATGAGATTATCAAAGTGCAGCATTCTCCACTAATCAAGACAGGTCTGGGATATAATGAAGAAGCGTCTCAAGCACAGGAGCCATCCACCTCCAAAAGTTATCTTGATGTAGCAAGGAGGAGTGAACAAATTGATAATCGACAGCAAAGGCACAATGGAGATCACCAGGTAAATCAGGGACAATTTACCTCAAGAATGAACAGAGACTACCAGATAAATCGGGGGCAATCTACCTTAAGGATGAATAGAAGCTACAACCAGCCACAGGTAAAACATTCTCAATTTGCCTCAAGGATGGATGTCAATAGAAACTACAATCATTCGGTTGGTAGATTTGACAATCGCAGGAGTTTCTTCAATGGCCAGTTTTTCTCTTGTCATAACTTTGGTCACAAAGCAGCTCAATGTGTTGCCTATATGACAATCATGACTAGAGAAGCTCAAAAACAAAGAAGTATGATTGGGATCATGAAAAGGACCTACAATAACTTTTCTGCTCTTGAAAATGAAATAGAATGTTCTATTTGTAACAACTTCAGTCATGAAGATTCTAAATGCAGGAGTAGGTTTTGGCAGACAACTCAGAAGGAACAAGTCTCAAGTGCCAAAACATGGAGAATGAAAGAACCACAACCAGAAAAATGTGGGATAGCCTTATCTGCAGAAGGATGGGAAAATCAATGGTATATCGACAGTGGATGTTCGAAACATATGACAGGTGATAAATAAAAACTTCAATCATATAGTGCCTTAGAAAAGGCAAAGAAGGTCTCATTTGGAAATGACACCCCTGCGTTCATAAAAGGTAAAGGTTATGTTCAGTTGAAGGAAAAGGTCAAAGCTAGAAATGTTATGTATGTTGATGGCTTAAAGCATAATCTATTGAGTGTTAGTCAGATGTGCGATCAAGGAACTGAGGTAATATTTCGATCAAATGGATGTAGTGTTCATGATCTTGATACAAGAAAAACAGTGATCACAGGCATAAGAACTCCAAATAATTTATACATATTCAAAGAAGGACAACATCAATGCTATCTAAGCAAGAATGATGAACACTGGCTATGGCACAAAAGATTGGGGCATCTTAGCTTCTCTCAGATAAGGAAAGCATGCAAATATCAGGCGGTTCGTGATCTTCCTGACATCAGAATTCCAGAAAATACAATATGCAAATCATGTCAGTTTGGTAAGCAAACCAGAAATAATTTCCCTGAGAAGGAAGTATCAGCTAGCAGGCCACTTGAACTTGTCCATACTGATATATGTGGTCCAACTAGGAAGAAGTCACCTCAAGGTGAAGAGTACTTCATATTGTTTATTGACGATTTTTTGAGGATGTGTTGGTTAGGACTCATGAAGTATAAAGATGAAGCTTTCGAAAAGTTCAAATCATTCAAAGCCTTGGTTGAAAATGAATCAGATCGACGAATCAAATGTCTCAGATCTGATCGAGGAGGAGAATTTACCTTAGATGAATTTTTCGATTTTTGTGAAGAACATGGCATAAGAAGGGAATTTTCTGTTGCAAGGACACCTCAAAAAAATGGAGTAGTGGAAAGCATGAACATAATGGCTCAACAAATGGCTCGTGTTATGCTCGATGAATCTGGAACTCCCGCAACCTTCTGGGGTGAAGCCGCATTTGCTGCAGTAACTATTTTTAACAAGAAAAATGTCTGGGTAAACAGAACTCAGACTCCTCATGAACTTTGGTATGGTAAGACTCCCACGGTGAAATATTTCAAAATTTTTGGAAGCAAGTGCTACATTAAAAGGACTGATGAAAATCTTGGCAAGTTTGAACCTAGAGCAGATGAAGGCATTCTCCTTGGTTACGCTCCTCATAGCAAAGCATATAAGTGTTATAATAAAAGACTTGGAAAAATTATTGAAAGTATTGATGTAGTGATTGATGAAGAAGGAAATACCTCTAGGCAGGAAAGATCTGAAGTTTTCGAAGATGATGAGGACTATCCCTCAATGTCAAATCAGATTCATGATGAAGAAACCCATGAGGCTCCAGAAGAACAAATAAGAATAGAAGAAAAGACTCCATCCAGATATGTTCAGAAGAATCATCCAGAATCTCAAATTTTGGGGCAGAAAGAGGCAGGTGTACAAACAAGGAGAACCATTTCAGAAGCTTCAAGCTATCTAGCATTTCTCTCCTCCACCGAACCACAAAATGTACGAGAAGCATGCAAAGATGAATGTTGGGTCAAGACAATGAATGAAGAACTTGAGCAGATTGAAAGGAATAACACTTGGGAGTTGGTTCCTAGACCAAAATAGAGAGTGTCATAGGGACAAAGTGGATTTTCAAAAATAAGTTGAATGAAAATGGAGATGTGGTTAGAAACAAGGCAAGACTTGTTTGTAAAGGATATGTGCAACAGGAAGGCATAGAATTTGAAGAAACCTTTGCACCAGTGGCTAGACTTGAGGCTATAAGAATTTTCCTTGCTCTCTCTAGATTTCAAAAGTTCAAAGTATTTCAGATGGACGTAAAATCTGCCTTTCTGAATGGAGACTTGAATAAAGAAGTGTACATTGAACAACCAGATGGGTTCATCCTTGGAAATGATCCAAATCTTGTATGCAGACTCAAAAAGGCTCTCTATGGTCTAAAACAAGCTCCAAGGGCTTGGTATTTTCGGTTGGATGAGTACCTGCATCAACAAGGTTTTGCAAAAGGATCAACAGACAGCAATCTATATATAAAGGTTGACAATGAAAAGTTGCTAATACTTGTTGTGCATGTTGATGATATCATCTTTGGCAGCAATGAAGAAGACATGAATGCCTTGGTAATGCAAAAGGAGTTTGAAATGTCCATGCTTGGTGAGCTCACATATTTTCTTGGTTTACAAGTCCAACAAAATAAAGACGACATTTTTCTATCACAAACCAAGTATCTCAAGCAGATCTTGAAGAAATATGGGATGGAGGATTCGAAACCAGTATGTACTCTTATGGTTACAGGATGCAGTCTCAGCACAAATGATGAATTATCAGTTGTACATCAACCTACCTATAGATCGATGGTTGGTAGTCTACTCTATCTAACAGGTACCCAACTAGACATTATGCATGCAGTAGGGATAGTTGGAAGGTTTCAGGGAAATCCAAAGGAAACTCATCTTCATGCAGTCAAGAGAATTTTCAAATACCTTCAAGGGACTCAAAAATATGGTTTATGGTATCCTAGAGATACAAATATCACACTTCATGCATATACAGATGCAGATTGGGCAGGTAGCGTGGATGACAGGAAAAGCACTAGTGGTGGTGCATTCTTCATGGGTCCTAGATTAGTATCATGGTTCAGCAAGAAACAAAGTTCCATTGCATTATCTACAGCTGAAGCAGAGTATGTAGCTGTTGCATCTTGCTGCACACAACTCCTTTGGATGATGCAAACATTGCAAGATCTTCAAATCACTTGTACTCCACCTATTTCCATTTTTTGTGATAATACAAGTGCAATCAACATTTCAAAGAATCCTGTCATGCATTCAAAGACCAAGCACATACCTATCAAATACCATTTTCTTCGGGAACAAGTGCTTGAACAAAAGGTCAAGTTGGAGTATGTTCCCTCTAAGGAACAAGTTGCTGATATTCTCACCAAACCACTGCCCAAGGAGACATTTGAATACCTCAGACATAAGCTGGGGGTAGTTGATGCATCATCTTGCTGTTGAAACCTGTTTGTTTCAGAGAAATGTGGTTGCATGCGAGTTTCATGAGGCGGATCCATGTACATATGTCGATTTATGCAGATACAGTCGCGTATATGGTGGTTTGAAGGAAATCAGTGGGGACAAACTCTAGTTGAAGAGAGTCTGATGGGTCTGACGAGAGACCATCTGGCACAGGTTCAGAGGGAGTATATATTCTTCTAATAATGCATTGTTGGCATTACATTAGAAGCTCTTGGTTCGCACACATAAGCTGTTTTGGGTTCAGGTGGATCAGCTGCAGAAGGAGAACAGAAGGAGAACATGGTTGTTGATCTGAATAGTGCTGCTGATATTAGTTATTGGTGACCTTCATAGTCTTGCTCTAAATTTTTCATCTCTATGTCATGTATATCTTTTACTATCAAGGTCATGTAAAGGCCTCTTTTTGGTTTCCCCACTATGCCTGGGATGAATGATGTAATGTACTTGGCTGTCATATGTAAACTTTTGATGTATCCCCACTTGGTTGGGTGGATGATCCCCACTTGGTTGGGCGAAGGATGTTTGTATAGAGTCTTTTGGTGATAGGAAGGTCTTTTATGATGTATAAGTCATTGTTCTTATTGAATAACATATTTTTGCAGATCGTGCCTACAGTCAGGGGGAGCATGGCCAGCATAACAGAGTAGAGATTTCAGCATGTACTTAGGGGGAGCATAACCTTTTTCCCTTGATGACAAAGGGGGAGAATGACTTTGAGGATCTTGGGGTTGCCATCAAGTCCAAAGGGGGAGATTGTTGGCATTATGACATAGGTTTGGCGCTATGGCACAGGTGTTGTCCTTGATGGCAACTCACTCTGGTGATAAATCTCAGTTCAGGCTTTCAGAATGAAAGAAAAATATATATACGCGGGTTCATTGTGACCAAGTCGTGTATACACACGGGTTATACGTTCCAAAGACGTGTATGCGTATACACACACTTTCACGCAAGGAAAAGTGCGTACATATGGGAGAACTTATTTTTGGTCCGTGGTATTTAGTCCTTGGTATTTGAACCTATGGTTTTGGACCATAGTATCTCGTCATATGTGTTGATCCCAAGTATTGGGTCCATGGTATTGGTTTGTTATGGTTTTGGACCGTGGTATTGTGAAAGGCCTAAGACTATAAAAGATGAAGGAAATCATTAGGCAAGGATCATCTGATAAATTGAATATCTGAAGACGTGCAAGTAACTGGTTTCTGTGGCTGGATCTGAATCAAGGAGGAACCTAAGCATTACAAGATAGATAAGTTCTATTGATCGGTCGAGATCTCAAGGCTTGAAGAGTAATATCTTTTTGTGATTTGATCTGTTATAATCGGCACATAATTAGATCTATAAATTTGATAATCTGAGTATAACTGAAGTCTGTTTAAGTGTAAAGGGTGAATTGTCCATGGTATTGGTTTGTTATGGTTTTGGACCGTGGTATTGTGAAAGGCCTAAGACTATAAAATATGAAGGAAATCATTAGGCAAGGATCATCTGATGAATTGAATATCTGAAGACGTGCAAGTAATTGGTTTGTGTGGCTGGATCTGAATCAAGGAGGAACCTGAGCATTACAAGATAGATAAGTTCTATTGATGGGTCGAGATCTCAAGGCTTGAAGAGTAATATCTTTTTGTGATTTGATCTGTTATAATTGGCACGTAATTAGATCTATAAATCTGATAATCTGAGTATAACTGAAGTTTGTTTAAGTGTAAAGGATGAATTGTCTTTTATAGATCTATACGCAGGTTCGGCTCTGAAAAGGCGCGTATACACGCAGGTTCAACAAGAGAAGAAAGCGTATACGCTGGTTGACCTTGATTCAGCTGCGTATGTACACAGGTTTATACATAGTGAAGTAGCATACGTCTCTTGAAATATGTTCTAGCTGCTTTTGTGGATTACTGCAGTGTTCTGGGTTCAACATTGATGTCTGGTTACTAGTATTGTTTTTCTGGTTACAACATTCTGAGCAGTTATTGGTTGATTCACTAGTTGTTTGTGGAAAGGAGATTGGTTGATGCACATATACTTGATGTTTGTTTGATATTCATGGATCCAGTCTAAAAATTGATGAAACATGGTCCCTAGAAGAGAAGAGAAGGTTGTAGCCTTCTGTAGGTCAGCACCTATGTACTAGTATCTCAGCTAGTACAAGAGCTAAGGGGGTTGTAGCTCCCTTCCAGGAGAAGCTGGAGAACGAGAGAAGGTTTTAGCACTCTGCAGGGTGCAGCCTGCGTACTGGTATAAGTCTGCACCAGTACAGAATCATTGTAAAAAGAAGTTTCTAATTAAAAGAAGATAGAGACGAATTGTAGCAGGTGGTTTTCACCCACATTGGGTTTCCACTTATATCTTGTGTTCTTGTGTGTGATTGTCTTCTACTCTGTTTTTACTATTCCTAGTTACTGTTTATATGACTCTGATGCACAGATTAATGATAAACATCTGTAGAATACATTAAATTATAAGTCTACATGGTATACACTGGTTTCCTTATATGAATTTTCGTATATACGTGGTTTTCTCTAACTGAAGTAGCGTATATGATCTGGGTGTGAAATAAAAATTATTTGACTTAATAATATTGATTCACCACCCTCTTAGTATTATTTCCAACAAAATAGGCCAAATTGCACGTAGATCAAGTCATGTATCCTTGGAGGGCCTGGAAAGCACCCCTACACCATTATTCATCATCATCCATCATTTGCAACATCATCTTAACACTTTTAACCCCTTTTCATGCATTTGTGTCCACTTCCCGAGTTGTTATAGGAAAGTCCTGTAATGCTACATTAAATCCCATATTTTTCTAAAACGATTCAGATTGAATATTCCCTCTACATACAAGTAAGGAAAAATCATCAATGGATTCCCAATACCCATCCATTCCACCAACATGTCTCACCCCTCAGGTTTCCTCCACTATTCATTATTTTATGTCCACAACAGCTCAAAATCCACATATTTTCTATCTCATTCACCATCAACAACATTTCCAACATCACCACGAGCTTCTCCTTGAATTATCAAGGCTCTTTGATGGGTCAAAAGAATAAAATGATGAGCATGAAGAGTTTCTATGAGCACTATATGAGACTACCCAACCTTGTAGTAGCCTTCAGAAACCCTACAAACCCAAGTCTCCAATACTCTTGAAGAAAATCGCTACATGAAAAAAATTTCCACGCCTCCAGAAGCAACTTTGCTAGTCTAGAAAAAAGCCTCAGATAAAGAAAAAATCACCCTGAGAAACTACAAGGTCTCCTATAGATTTTTATAGGATCTCTTTTCCAACAACATCAACACCACATCACCTGCATGAGCATCAATATCACTTACAGAAGCATCATAGCTAAGGCACTAGGAATGAATCTTGTAACCTCACGCTTTGAACTTATCACAAGCATGAGAAGGAATTAAAAGTGTGAAGGGTATAGGGATTTATAACCAAATTAATCTAGCAATGGTCTCAACCAAATCTAGCAGAGGACTTTACCTTTTCTCCAAGTCACCCACATGTGTGAAAGAGAATAAGAAAGAGGTTGGGAATGATTTCAAAAGTAATTCATTATCACTTACTAATGGAAAAAAGACATGGATTATAAATAATAAAAAGGGGTAGGTGGGAGCCATCTCACCTGCTACGCATTGAGCCCCATCTCATCAACCATTAACAACAAGTTGACTTAACTCGAGAGCACTCCAAGATTACCACCCTGTATTTTAATGCTTAAAAAATATCAACAAATCTTGCCATCACTACAGGAGTAAGCTACAACTATTGGGCTTACAAATTGTCTGCTACAGGCACTACTATAGGATCCTACATGCATTGCTACAGGATACAGGAAGACTAATACAGGATATTGAATTCTTTCCCAGAATGTCCAAAGAAGCCTTGGATGAGTTAAGAGAAAGGGTATCATCAAAATAAATGTAATTCAAAATTATCTACCCACATTTTGCATAAGGATAAGTGCTCAAATTATCAAGCACAATTTTCAGTGTTAAACAGTCTAAATTAAACATAGAAGTAGTTAGGTAGTTTGTTGTTTTTAATAATTAAAATGATGATAAATTGCATAGAGTAATTAGTTGACAAGTCATCTCCTTCTCTATTTTTTTGAAGACTGTATTTTTCTTGAGCTATAGGATCCCCTGCTACCACAAGAAACCCTAATTCATGTAGCAACACAAACCCATTACTCCCTTACAAAAAATTGTTTCCCAAATTTGTGAATAACTGTGTCATACTACGGGAGGGGGATTTAATAGAAGGGAACCCACATATATAGCCTAGATTCATCATAATCCTAAGGTTAGGGAGATCTTGGAAAACCATAATTGACTAGGGTTCTTTGAGAAATTAAGAGGTTATGATGATGAGATTACCCTAGAATTTTCTCTTAACCTACAACATCATGAAGGTGATGAACTAGTCATTATAGTTAAAGTTTTGATCATACATGTTGATGAAGACCTAATTAACATAGTTACTACCCTTCCCAAGGGGGATAAATGGAGTAAGGATGAAACACATGAAGCATGAGTGCTAAAATAGGATTTTTCCTCCTTGATGAGCAGCTTGAAGAAGAGAAGATTGGGATCATGAGATAAAGCCTACCACACACAAGATGAGGTTGCATATCACATCCTTAAATATATTTCTTGTGAGGGAATATTAAGCATTGTATATGCTTATCAGTTTAGGATCCTACATCAACTCATATTCCAAGCTAACCTACCTATCCATGAGAGGCTTAGCATTCCACATTTTCTCCTTCATTCCATGAAAGAAATGAGCACAAAAGTGACGGAGGGGAAACACAATTAGTTGCCTCATCATGGCATGATTAAGCTATAGTCATGGATTCCCTAGAACACCTGCAAATGCTATCTCCTAGGAAAATTTTATTGACATGGATAGATATGCTTTCTTAGAAGCCCAAGTTGAACCTTAGACAAATTTGGTTGAGTTAGAAGAGGAAAAATCAGAGACAGAAGCAAAAGTAGACATAGAGTTAGCAAAACATATGACAAATTTATCAAAGGCTTAAATAGAAACATAATTGGCTAAGTTACAATTAGTAGGGATAGGATCATAGGCTGAAGTAGTTGCCCCACAAATAGAGTCCCAAACAAAGACAACAGAGCCTCAAGAGGAGATTGAGAAACTAGGGAGGCTAGCTAAACAGAGAAAGGAGGCAATATAAATTCGAGTGGTACACAAAGGAGGTGAAGAAATTTTGGAGGAGGAAGAGAAAGAGATAACTGCTACTTTAGCAACCCTAAGAACTCCAACAAAACCTAAGGCATGTAAACCTAGAGAATCTCATGTTTATTTCACAAGAATAAAGAGTAATAGAATATGGTTTATTAGAAATCATAAGTCTCCATCTCCCACTCCTATTACCGTAGAAGAAACTGCTAGACCTAAAAATGTGGAGTCTCAAAATCTATAAGTACAGAAACTCATGACATCAGTGGTGAAAATAGCAGTGGCACCCACACCTCCTAAGGAAATAAAGTTGCAAACACAACCAAAGGGACCAATTACTCAGCATACAAGGCTACATGAACAAACAACAGAGCTATAAGAGAAACTTGCAAGGCTATAGGAACAACCATCATATCTATAGGAGCAGCCTGCAGGGCTATAGGAAAAAAAAAAATAGAGCTACAAGAGTAGCTTGGAGGGCTATAAAAAACAGCATAGCTACAGGAAATTTATAGAACAACAAATCATCCATCTCTAAGAGAATCCACTTCCTTCTACTCATGGATTGGGGCGGGGGAAATTATTCCTATACATTTAGCACCATGATTATTCCTTGATGTTGAACAATAAAAGGATAATACACACATGTGGAAGTAAATTTCATAGTCCAAAAGAGTTGATGATCTTGGAAATATGGAGGAAGAAATGAAAATGTTAAGAGAAGATATGACCCTGCTAAGTTTTGGTGAAGCTAACAAGAGGGATTACTTGGAAGAGAAAACAATAAACTAAAGGACTAATTGTAGCAAACACAAAGATTAATACATGAGAGAGAAACTCAATTTGCAACCCTAGAGACAAACTTGGGCATCATGGTGCATCTTTCTTTGGAAGTAGTCAATTACAGGAAACCATCCAATACCTACTCCTTGTTTCTCAAGGAGAAGTGGTGCCAATTTCAAATTAAAATGCTTACACAGAGAGGATCTCTCCCTTTGAGCTGAGTTGGAGGAACAACTTTGGATCAGAACAAAAAATCCTAATCCATCCATCTTAACTTCTACCCATGAAATACTAGCAGAGGATCCTAAAATGATGAATATTTGCAAACAAAGGAAGGTAGAGTTCACCCTCCATTTTAAGGATACCTTCAGACTATTGGGAGAAGAAATTTCATAGGCATAGCAAAGGAGATGATAGAAACTTCCCTACAACATTAAGATCAAACAATATCATTCCCTTAACAAGTTGTGGGCCATACCAAAAAAAAAATACTTTATATAAAATAATCATTCATAAACTTGAGACCCAATAAATTGGACTTATATTTAATCCTCCTTTGCTACTAGAAATTTAGGAACATCAAATACAAGAGGAAGATTCAAGAGAGTGGTAAGACACTGAGACAAATTTAGGGTTTTATCTAGAAAGGAAAATAACCTCCAACACAACATGGGATGTTAAACAAGTCATTAGTTAAATGAATTAGGAAAAAGAGAGAAGGGAGGAAGAATAGGTTGCTCAAAGGATGAGCAACAATTTCAATAGGGGTTATGATGGGCCTCCCAATTACGTAAAACATAAGGCCCATCTAACCATTCCTAGGCACATAAAGGTTCTATTAGACTTCTCCTTCTACACTTAATAACATTTTCTTACCTTAAATAGTTTCTTAGGAAGGTTAGAGATATTTATCATATTGTATGTGCCTAATGTGCTTATGATGCATGATATTGAGAATATTTGGCATAGATCAGGAGGATATCCATTCAGAGAGATTTATTGGCCTTGTTCCTAGCTACGGGAAGATCAAACTCAGCTCACATGGAGCACTAATTACTCCTCCCTATAGTTGTGAGGTAACTTAAGGAGCATGGTCATGATTTTTAGGAGTCTTGGAGGGAAAGCAGACCCGCTTTCCCTAAATCATGAGTCTTGGAGGGAAAGCAGACCTGCTTTCCCTCCAAAACTCCTAAAAATCATGATCGTGCTCCCTTGAGTGACCTCACAGCTATAGGGAGGAGTAATTAGTGCTCCATTCCAGCTGATTTTGATCTTCTTGTAGCAAGGGATAGGTCCAATAAATATTTTTGACTCGATATCCTCATTATTTATGCCAAATCCTCTCAATATCATGTATCATAAGCACATTAGGAAAATAAAGTATCATAAATATCTCTAACCTTCCTAAGAACCTATTTAAGCTAAGAAACGTTATTAAGAGCAAAAGGAGAGGTATACTATAACCTTTATGTACCTAGATAAGGTTATATGGGCCTTATGTTTTACCTAATTGGGAGGCTCGAGTAGTACATTAGGAGTCAACAAAAAGGTCAGAAAATCTAGAGGATAACCAAAGTTAGTAGAGGCATTAGCTTAAAAGTTTTAGTTCTTCAACTTTTCATGTACAAACACTTTCTTTGATTAATGAAAGGAATATTTAGGTTTTAGACTATTTTTCCTTTGGGGATATAAGCCTCTTTGGGTTAGGGCCCACCCCAGGTACTCAAGACGCCTGTTGTACTATTTTCCTTCATATATTTGTTCATTTATTCATTTTTGCAAATTCATTTCTGAATATTGTTTTATGCAGGGTTAATTAGTGTTGGACACCTAATCCTCAATGGGTTAGTGTGGAAGTCGAATGGAAAAAAGTAGTCCAAGAGACCTTGGGATGTGAATCCCAATGGTCACATAATGTACTATAAATGTAAATCTCTTGTTAATAAAATTGTATTGCATGTTTTATCTTTCATATCTCTCTTGCTGTCCATGTGTGTTTAACATGGTATCAGAGCAGGCGATTGCTGGTCCTGCTCCAATTTGAGCCACTGGCGATTCTGAGCTATTCGACGGTGAAAACTGAATATTTCGAGTCTTTTTGGGAAAGACTTGTCCCAGAAGCTGTCACGGAGCCGAATGAGGATTTGAACGGTCTGAACGAGTCTTTGTGGTTGTTGGTTCGGTTAACCTTGTACAGCTGGAGATAACATGGTATTGAAAGGCATTTGGATGGCGTATTGATCAGTCTTGACAGTGGCATGAATTGCCAGACACAGAAAAGGTAATGCGTGTTGAAACCTTGTGAAGAATTGTGGTTGATTGTAAGTTGGGTAAAGGATTCCATATAAATTTGGAGCATCGATTCTTTGCCGTGGCAATCGATACAAGTTTCGATCCTTCGCTGTGATGATTGATTGTATTTAACGCATATTTCAAAGTTGAATATTTAATCTGCTTTATGTCACCCATTGCACCAAGCTCTCTTTCAAAGCCACGTTGTTGATCAATGCTGCTTCTAGTAAGTCTTTTTATGGCAAAAGTTGTATGTTCATCTATGACCAGTTTGTAGACTGTTCCATAACCACCAGTTCCAATAATGTCCTTATTGGTCAGATTCAGTGTCTTCTTTAACAAAATTTCAGAGGTAATGGAGCTCTTTCCTGATGACTGGAACAGAACCATTTTACTACCTGTTTTGGTTTCTTGAGAAACGCGGTGTCTGGACCATCTCCTGTAGAGAAAATAAGCAAGAACAGTCTTCGAGATGATAAATGTGACCACACCAAGTGTAATAAACAATCCCAAAAGCTAACCTTTACTCGTATTTTTCATATGATCATCCAAAACCATGTCATAGGGCTTCACCTATTATCCACTGAATGAAACATGAAAACATGCTCCAAAAGGAAAATGCAGGATGGTATATATTCTGAAAGGTCCCAATGTCCTCAAAATTTGATGTGCCCATATACTTTCACAATAAATGGAAGGTAAGTCTTGCCATTAACCAGCTTCAAGATTCGCCACCCTTACTTGACGACGAGGCAATGCAGAGCTCCTGTTTGTGTTGTTCTGAATCTACGCATAATTCTTCATGAAAATCGAAACAATGTTATATATACAGCTGAATCGAACCAGGATAATTGCAAAATGCCAATATTAAGGTAATGTTGTCGCAGGTGTGAGATCTTCCTGGGAGAGTCGGATAGTGTAGGCCTACTCTGTCTGAAGGGAACCATTGCTGTATTGGGTTATATGAATGTGAATTCAAGGTGTCTGGTGGGCGTTTATTCTTGAACAGATTCGAGTTGAATCTGCTAATATATACATGATTGATATTGGGTCGAAAATACAGAGTTTTGTGCTGGTTGGGTCAATTAATAATGTCGAATGGAATATGGGCGCATTGTTTCATGGGTTCAAGTCATATATGCATGAATTGAGTCATTGGATTTGATTGAAGATTTCAGAAGTTCTAAATTTGCCATGAAAGAGGAAACTCTCATATACAGTGATTGATTGATTGTGAAATGGTTTTATAATCATAATCTGAAAGATAGCTTCTGCATATAAAAGGGAAAGTGTGAATTTTCCAGTAATTGTGATTTGGGTAAAAGCGTGGAGTTCCTCCCGTTCGGCGGAAAATGAAAATTGCTCTTCAGCAATAGAGAGCGACTTGTCTAGTTTGCAGAACAGTGAAATGGTTTGGTAG
The DNA here is from genome assembly GCA_031772625.1 of Pinus tabuliformis. Classification (NCBI taxonomy): domain Eukaryota; kingdom Viridiplantae; phylum Streptophyta; class Pinopsida; order Pinales; family Pinaceae; genus Pinus; species Pinus tabuliformis. The sequence continues at coordinate 280,183,390 of CM062811.1, forward strand.
CGCTAGAGAAGGCATATAGATCAAAGGAAGATATGTATTGATTTGATTCCTAATTAGCAAGTTTCGTGGTATTATAGACCGAATTAGTGTATTTTCTTAAAGGTTGTTCATATCAGAGATTTTTATTGAAGTGTTATCTGGACAAGTTCCCTTGGATTCAAAGCTGGTACAGGAAAATATCTTTTTGAGGCCTATCAATGCAGTTGTGAGATTGCGGAGAGCCTCTGAGAGATTCGTCGTTGCTGCATTTTTAATAATTTGTATCTTCTGAAAGATGACTAAGAAGTTCCCCAGTTCGTGTGACATCAAAGAATGCGATCTCTTGGTTAATAAGATGTCAAAATAAATCTTTTCTCAGTCGAGCAACAACACGCTCACTTGATGATGCAAACCACCATCCACGCAGTGCAGTAGCAAATGAACCAATTAAGATTATAAGAATAATTTCCACAAGAGTGTTTTGAATGGTATTAAAAGCATCTGCTTTCTCTTCTTCCGTTCTCAAATCTCTACTGACAATATCAATAATCTTGCCGCCATATTTTGGAACTAAAATATTTGTTGTGGATGCAATGAAAAGTGCCACAGTTGCAATAGTCTGCTCATTAAGCCACCAACGCTTGCCCTGCATTTTTCTTTAACCTGCAGGATTTTCTTTGTGTAGCTTGAAGATATTTAACAGCTGATAGTTTTGCAGCAGTCGAGGGATTTCTTCAAAATATTAGAGGATTTGGGTAACTGTTGGCTAAATATAGAAGGACTCGGTGATATTTGTATAATTTTCATAGTTTCAAGATATCTCTGGTTGGTTTTTTCCTGTTAAGCTACAGGGCTTTCTTGTGTAACTTGAAGATATTTAGCAGCTGACATTTTTTCTGTGGGATTTTGGAGGTTTTTTAAGGTGTAGAAAAATGGCTAAGCTTGAAAGAATATTAGAGTTATTGAGAACTCTAATCGTATCCACTGCTGACAGCGCAATCATAATCAATAAAGACATTATTGCTGACATTCAAAAATGTATACAAAATGCACAAGAAAAGATAGAGTTTTTGCAGCTTGAGACAAAGCTACAGCAGGAAGAATTACACAAGTGGAGTCATCATTCTGAACCTGTTTCTGTTCAAAAGATTGAAATAGACTCCCATAAACAGCAAGTCAATAATGTTACTGTTCATTCAAATAAAGCAACAGTTGTATATGCAGATGCAGAAACTCAGTCTGCACTTCCTAAGCCCATCATCAGACCTTGGGAATAGCTTGTCCACAACAAGCACAGAACTGGTCTTGGATATGACAAGGACTTGTCCTTTCATATTCCAAACTATGCCAAGCCCATTCAGTTTCAGAGTGCTGGATTCATTCATGACAGTTCACCTGCTCCTCATGACAGTTCAGCTTCAGCTGTTCCAGACTCTGCCCTTCTTCCACATCAACAACAACAACAAAAACACATTGTGAAATGCCAACACTGTGACCGAGTTGGCCATTTGAAAGATCACTGTTTTGATCTTCATCCATGTAAGCACTGTCATAAAACTAGCCATTCTTCACACAGATACTTCAGCAACAAACACCCTGCAAGAACAAAGATTCATCTTGGATGGATCGCTTCTTGGCAATGGGCATCAACAGCCAAGAAGATATTCCAAACACATGTCAGAACTTGTTCCAGAGTATTAAACAATCTTGCAGTTGAGTTTTCTCCATCATCTCACCTTGTATCTGACAGGGGGGGAAATGATGGTCATCTACAAGCGTCAAAGTCACATCAAGCGAGCCTGAACCACAACCCGACACACCAGTCTCAGAGTTGTAGCCAGAGACAAAGATGCCTGAACATGCCTTCAGTTGGCAATCTGGGACACTTCCTCTAGCAGAAGACTTCAGCTTCTTGCCAATTTCGAAAGAATTCCAGGAACAAAATTGAGGACACTTCCTCTAGCAGAAGACACCAGCTTCTTGCCAGTTTTGGAAGAGTTCCAGGAATTGCATTAAGCATTCCAGAGTTGTTGGTTATCCTTAAACCATCACAGGTTGAGACTTCCCTTTTCAGGTTGAATTTTTACCTTTTATGCGGGGTGAGACCTCCCTTTTATGGTTGAAGGTTTCCCTCTTTAAAACAATAGGATCACTTCCTCTAGCAGAAAACTTCAGTTTCTTGCCAGTTTTGGAAGAGTTCCGGGAACTGCACTAAGCGTTCCAGTGTTGGTGGTCATCCTTAAACCACCGCCCTTTATACCAACATTTCAGAGAGCACATTCAGCCTAGTGCTGCTATGCATATTTGCACATTTTGTATTACAGCTCTCTTCTTGGACTCATACATAACCCTTCGGATTAAGGGGGGGAATGTTGGACACCTAATCCTCAATGGGTTAGTGTGGAAGTCGAATGGACAAAAGCAGTCCAAGAGACCTTGGGATGTGAATCCCAACGGTCACATAATGTACTATAAATGTAAATCTCTTGTTAATAAAATTGTATTGCATGTTTTATCTTTCATATCTCTCTTGCTGTCCATGTGTGTTTAACAATTAGTTAGCTTGTTTACAACCTTTTCTTGCATATTATTTTGAATCACTAGATGGTAGTCTTGACAATTAATTTTTTATTTTATTATTATTATTATTATTATTATTATTATTTTTTTTTTTTTTTTTTTCAGTTAGCACTTCTTTCCATGCATTAAGTTCACTTTGGTTTCTTACCTTTAGTTGTTGTTCATCATTTTGGTGTGATGTAATTATACATTTTCTTGTTTTGCAGATCTATAGGAGACTCTATAGTCACCCATTCACTAAATAAATCCTTCTATCATTGACATGACTACATAAAAATGCATGCTTGATCATTTCCTAGCCTCCCCTTAGCTCATTTTTCCTTCAACCAACATTATTAGCATATTTTCTTGCTCAGTGGACTAACACCTGTAGCAAAATAGGGACTCCTATAATAGTTTGAATTTTGCACCCAAAAATCATCCAAACTTACATCCAAATCATGTTCCACCTTCCTTCAAATGTTAAAATGTCCCTGGAATCTTGAAGATGAAATTTAGAAGCCAAGAGACCAAGTATATCCTTTGACCTAGTTGCTATAGAAATTGTCTTTTCCTACAAAATTAGGGTTTGATTTTACATGCTTTATTTTGGTTGTGAGTTTTCTTTCTTTGCATAGTAGAACAAACATAATATTATTTCATTGTAGTTAAATATGTTTTTTTCCTTTTCATGAAGATAGCATAACTTTTCTTATTGCCTTCCATTTCCTGCAATTCTGAATTTCACCTGTAGTGTAGGAAAATTAGTATGGTCTCTTAGTAACTAGATCTCATCTTAGTGTTTTCATAAAATTCAGCAAGGGAAAAATATAATTACATGTTGCACACATAGTTTCAACCCTTGTTAAGTTTGTACGAACCCCGATTTGACAATTAAAATTGATACCCTTGGGAAATGTGTTATTCTTGCTGCAATACTGAGGGTCATCAACTCAAGTTAGTAATCATTGTTAAATTTAGAAATCACTGGTAGTATGGATTTTGAGGCTATTGAATTTCATACACCACATGGCATGACTCTCCATAAGCTTTGCGACTCGTGGAAAAATATTAAAAGGAGCATTAAATATATTGTGGAAAAATATCTACAAGATATTTTAAAGTAAATTAAAAGGAGCATACACACACACACTCACACACTTAACCAAAATAAAGGCTCTGAATATTTTTGTAAAGGTTTTTATCATAAGACACCAAAGATATATTTAACAAAATAAAATAATAATCATAATCATAATAATTGGCATATGAGCCTAAGTTACATTTTATGTGTAATAGCCCAAGTAACTATTAAGTCACCATTTAAAAGAATGAAAAGAGAAAGAAAGAGTGAAATTGATTTATATAAAGCAAAAAAAAGTCATATCCATTAAGTGGTTATATATAGAGATAACGTGTGTTAGGTATAAAAAGGTACTTTTACAATATTAAAGCGAGAGAGCGAGAGAGAGAGAGAGAGAGAGAGAGAGAGAGAGAGAGAATTGTGAATTATAAGTTCCATATATAAGTCAACATTTTGAACTAAATTCCTTTTTGTGAAACAAAATTTGAGTATCGGTTGATTCTTAAAAATGCAAATGATGTTGTCCAATGTGTGGGAAATTATTTATTATGGAGGATTATCAAGGTAATACAAAAATATAAACATAAAAATTAGAAGACGAACTTGCAAAGCTTCAACAAAGAAAGAAGGTATCACAACAAAAATTCAAAGAGCTCAAGGATATGCTTTACAAAGAATCAATAGAAAAGGACAATGAAATATCTTGCTTAAAAGATCACAACCAGAAATTGCTTTCACAAGTCAACAAGTCTAAAGATTTGAAGCATAAATTAGAAAAAATAACGGTAGCTCTCAAGAAGAAACTCAATGGAAACTTACTAGAACAAGATGAAGAAAATTCTCACTTAAAAAGCCTTAATCAAAAGTTTTCGAAGAAATTAGAACATTAAAAAATTAAGCCGATAAATCAGAAGCCAAAGGAATTTCATGTATCTGGCATCATAACCAAAATCTAATCACTCAAGTTAAGAAACTTAAGACTGATAAGAAATCATTAGAAAATAGAATAGAACAATTCATTTAGACAGAAGTGATAGGTAAAACAGTTCAAGATAATAAAAAAAATGGAACAAGTACTGATCCAGATAATATCATGATTCAGAAGGATTTTCATCTAGTCAAAATGAAGGCATACTCAGATGTTACAGTACACACAACGGAAATGCCAATTGAAGTTTCCATGATCTACCAAGAAACATCTATGCATCAAGGTAATCATATAGCTAAATAAAATCAAGAAATTTCCACAAACATAATAAGAGAAAATAAAGTCACACGAACTCCTTATCGAAGCCCAAATCATAAGAGAAAACATCTCAACTAGTTAGCATATCCAGATCATTCAAGATGAAAAAAACTTACCTATATTCCAAATAATATTGATGTCAACATAATTAAATCTTGTGATAATAATTCATTTTTTATATTGAATAAGTGTAAGGTTCCACAAAAGATTTAATTGTGTAGATGTTGTCATTGCGACGACAACCCTACACATTTTTTTCTTGTGTTCATTATTATTGAATGATTGCATGTGTTTCTGTTGTATGTTTTCCATTCTATAGATTGAGTAGAAGAAATTTGTGTCTATTGTTTTCAATCTGAATTCATTAGTGTTAAGAAATTTACGGCAGAGAGATAAATTATTACTGATATTTACTGAGATTTACAGAGAGGAATAATAAAATAACCAACAACAAGACTCATAATATTTATTGAGGAAATCCCCAAATCTAGGGAAAAAACCAACCCAATGAGATCTCATTAGCATTGGCCAAAACCCTGGCCAATCCGACCAAGTGAGCCTTCACCACTCACCTTCAGGCCTACATTACAATGAAGTATTCCTTTCCTTTTATAGGCTCAATTACATGCAATACCACGGACCATAATACCATGGGTACACTATACCATGTGCCCAAAACCACTACTATTTAACCAGGTCAACCTTGACTCAAACCCCGAGTCAATTTTACCTAACCATTCCCCCCTTAAACTTTACTTGGGGTTCCTTGACTAAATCCAGCCAAAACCTACTAAGTGAGACAATCCTGCTCACTCTAGCCCTTACCCCCTTAAAAAAACTTACCCGATATTTGTTAACCTGACATCCCCCTATTACCAAGGTCTAACCCAGACTTTACCGGTAATTACCCAGGGGTACGCATGACTTACCAGGTCTTACAATAGTATGCCTATTTTACATGAAAATTAAAATTTTCACTCCATTATAATAACTTGTTTTTTCTTACCCTTGTTGTTTTCTTTTTCATATGACATCAATGTTGATATAAAAAGAACCCATCTACCGAATTACATGGGTCACTAGCTATTGTAACCGCCAGTTATCTAGGTTTTCTTTTCAAGTACATGGTTCATTAATTAATTAATCCACGTGCACATATCTTCCTCATCCAATGAATCTCTCATGACCCAATAGTGTGCAGCTTTGCTTCACAATCTATGGCTTTTGATCCAGATCTGCAAGGAAAAATAATTTATCTCTCTATCTACCAGGCTAATAAAAACCCTTGGCAACAAAAGCGTCCTTCTGAAGCCAACTTAGCTCTAATACTGGTTGTTAAGAAATTTATGGCATAGAGATAAATTATTACTGAGATTTACTGATATTTACATAGAGGAATAATAAAATAACCAGCAACAATACACATAAATATTATACACATAATATTTATCTAGGAAAACCCCAAATCTGGGGAAAAACCAACCCAATTAGATCTCATTAGCATTGGCAAAAACCTTGGCAAATCCAACCAAGTGAGCCTTCACCACTCACCTCCAGGCCTACATTACAATGAAATATTCCCTGCCTTTTATAGACTCAATTACATGCAATACCACGGACCATAATACCATGGGTACACTATACCATGTGCCCAAAACCACTAATATTTAACCAGGTCAACCATGACTCAAATCCCGAGTCAATTTTAATTAACAATTAGTAGCTACAAATTTCGAGTTATTTCTACATGGTATCAAAGCTATTGAAAATTACATAGAAACCAGTTTTCTGATCTTCTCTCAGAGAAATTTTGATAAGAATATATGTGGTGTAGGAATTTATCCAATGCAGGTGGACAATACGAGTTTCCAGAAGGAAGCAAAGATATTTCCCATCAGGAGATTGAGACTTAGAGGGATTCTAGTTTCAGAGGAAGAAGCCCAATGAAAGCTAGTACTTCAAGATATGGGGAGATCAAACACATTATTGCAATAGTTATAGTAGAAGTATAGAAGCAACATTAGTATGAGAGATTAGAGTTCACTTTGTATGGATTTATACATCCAAGAGTGAGGTGGGGCAATGTAGAGCCTTAGTCCCAGAGCTGCAAATATTTTGGAAAGTTCCATAGGAGAGAAGCAACAGTTGTGGTATACTCTTCTCATGGATCATTACCATTGCTAGAGGGGCCTATAGTATTCTGTAGCAAAAGGATCATTGTCAGTTGATGTAGTTAGATCTTAGGTGACAATTCTAGACTAGTTGCAGTGCAGATGCAGAGTTGGCAGCAGTACAATTGTACAGTGCAGTGTCAGTAACAACATAGATGCAACATTGTTCATCTACAACTAGTAGCAGATGAATCAGAGTTATCATGGTGGTTTATAAACAGTGGAAAGTAGCTATAGTTTCAAGCCATCGACAGTGTGGATTAGGGTTGTGCAGAACCCTTTTCTTGCTAAGAGGGAGTGCTAAATTATAGCAAGAAAAGGCTTCATTTGACTTATGCCTTAGTCAAATGGAGAAATTCGAATTTCCACTTCAGCTGGATGAGTTGTTAGACAGTTAGCAGGAGTGATATGACCAAATCACTCATTTGAGTCAATCAATTTGATTTTGTGGTAAAGATGTAGAGTTGTGCATGAGTTGATTGCTAAGATCTAGCTATCTAGTGGAGTTATATTTAGTGAAACTCAGTTATCTAAACTCTAGTCTAGATTAGAGTCAGTATGAGTTTAGTTGAGTATTTGTACATTTTTTTAGCTCACTAATCTGTCAGTTAACTATTCAATTCACTAAAAATATCCCAGAAATGCATGCAATTTGAATTTCCTAGTCGAGTGGAGGAAAAAGGAATAATTATAATCATTATTGTATACTAGTGATTGTACAGAGTTTGGATGTAGCAGGTGAGCTAATCGCCTGATAATTGCACAATGAAATAGGAGTGAGTGCAGGCAGAGTGAGTGCTTCTTTCTAGAGAAATCTCAGGGGGAGGAGATCAGTATTGCCGTTCAGGTTGAGCTTCAAGGATTGAAGTTGTCATTGTAATAGATAAATTATCTCATCTAATATAATACAAACAAAGGAGGGGGTTTTCCTAGTTGGGTTCCCTAGGAAAAATATTGTGTCCATTGTGATTGAATGATTGCATGTGTTTCTATTGTAATTTTTCCCTTCCACGGATTGAGTAGAAGAAATTTATTTCTATTGTTTTTAGTCTAAATTCATTAGTATCTGTAAATTCTGAGTTATTTCTATAATCGTGTCCTTTTCCTATGGGTGGTAAGATGTAGTTTTTTTATGCTCAATCATAAATTTGCAACATTGTTTGGATTGTAACATTGACAAAATGTGTACTTGTGTCACTAATTAGAGTCAAGGGGCAGCCGCATATCGTTACTATTCATCAATGAACTTGGAAGCTACTTCCTTTGTATAGGATTTGACTAGCTCTGCTTCTGCCCATTTTTTAAAATACTCCACTATTTTTATGATATATTTTGGACCCGTTCGTATATTTCTTTTGGGAAAGGGACCGACAAAGTTCATTGCCCAAATCTCAAAGGTTAGAGTTGGTTTTATCGACTAGAGTGGCATATAATTTCTTGGAAATGGTTGGCCTAGTCATTGAAAAACATCACCTTTTTTCCGAAGAAGAAAATTCATAATTTCTATTAAAAAGAAATTACATTCTGTAGATGCCCGTAGGCATATGCTGTAATGTGGCTGTCCCACTGCTCAAAAGCAAAAAAGAGGTACATATAGTTCCCGAAGGAATACAGTATTATCAACAATAGTTCAGAACAAATTTGCTATACAAAGCAGATCAAAAATTGGAATGTGTTGTAGTATATACAGAATATATAGCATACTGATGCAAAATTTGAAAAAACATCACCTTTTTGGACTTGTATCTGACATTCTTGGAACAAATTTATCCATCATAATCCAACTTGTTGGATTTTTCTTGCGGTTGTGTCTCCTTAGTAATTCCCACTATCACCTCCTCTATGAGCTTCATCAATAATAGATACCCTTTCATGTTTACACCTTATAAGTATCTCAACGGTTCCTAGATTATATAATTGACCATTTATCAATGAAAATGGTGTTGCTTTGATTTCTAGGGTCTTCTTCTTTTCTGACAGTTCGTCAAGTTCTTTCCCTATGTGCAAAAATTGAGCAATTTTTGCAAGTTTCATATGGATTGCTTCTACTTTGAACAAATGAGCATTAGGTAATTCATCCTCAAGATATGTCGGTTCCTCCCCTGTCTCCAATTGGGATAGATGGTCAAGCTCGACATCCTTCTTTCCTAGTCAGACTATTACCTCATATTCAAATTCTTGGAATAGCAATAACAATCAACATATTTGACCTTGATGGACTGCTTTATTGACAAGGTACCTTAAGGTTTGATGCTCTGTGAAAAGAATGAAAGGATTTTCTAGGAGGTAGTGGTGTAATTTATGGAGAGTGAATATCATGGTAATCACTTCCCTCTGCATCATTAAATAGTTTCACTCATCTTTGTTTATTTTTTGACTGGCGTAAGTGTTGGGGTGGTCTACAAAATCATCATCTAGTTGTGCTAGAATGGCCTCAACTGTGATGTTAGACACATCGACATGTACATTAAAATTCTTGGACCAATCGAGGAATTTTAAGATAAGGGCTTCATCCAAATGTACAAAACATCTTTTTTTAGCAATTCGTCGATTGGGAAAGTAATATTAGAGTAATGTGAAATAATTTTTTTGAAATATCCTATGTGCCCCAAAAATATCTTGATCTTATTTTGATTAACAAGGGATTTCAAATCAAGGATCAACTTGATTTTTTCCATATCCACTTTGATCCCATCCTTGAATACCCCATGCCCCAACAATATTCCGATATGAGTAGCAAAGATGCATTTCTTAATATTTAGAGACAATTGGATTTGTTTACATCTTTATAACATGATTCATAGGCATTGAATATAGTCTTTTAACAGTGTGTATATAGTCTAATAATCAAAATAAATTTCCATCATCTTATTGATATATTATTGAAATGCCTTGACTATTATTCATGAGAAAACTTTGGGTGCATTATTTAGACCAAAAGGCATTACTCTATATACAAAAGATCCAAATTTCATAATAAACATGGTATTTTTTTGGTCTTCTTTTGCAATGGGTACCTGACTGTACCTTGAGAAACCATTTGTGAAAGAATAACAATCATGACCTACCACTTTGTTTATGATCTCATGTGCAAATGATGTTGAGAATGGATCAATTATTGTCAACTTATTTAACCCACAAAAATCAACACATTTTCTCAATCTAGTTGGCTCGTGCTTCTTGGGTTGCACAACAGTGGGGCTTTCCCATTTTGATTTTTCAATGGGATAGATGATGCTAGCATCTAGAATTTTTTCTATCTATTTTTTCACAATAAGCTTGTATTTATGAGTGAGCTTGTATGGTATTTTATTTATTGGTTTTGCTCCTCGAATGAGGTCAATTTTCATTTCCTACATTTCTTTGATAAGTCTTTTGAGATATTTGTAGTCACGGGTGAATACATCTTGATATTCTTTAAGCAAGTCAATAATTTTTTTTGTTTGTTTATCCAACCAATAGTCGCCAAGTTGGGCCATTTTTTGTCGATCGTCATTCGAAATATTGACTTCTTTGATCTTTATTTCTACATCCATCCAATCAGGGACCTTCGACTTGTCGAGTCTCTAACATCCAACTTTTATCTCTTGATAAATGGGCGGGAAATCTGACTTGTCAGGTTTCTGACTTTCCTCCTTTTTTACTTTAAATATTATTCTAACTTTTTAAATATTTTCAGGATGCTCTTTTTCCAATGGAATATTTGTCCTAGAGTATGGATACTTTCCATTTCCAAGCAACTCATTGAATTCTGATTTGACAAGCATGATATATGATTACATACAAGAGTCAACTGTTATTCCTCCTTTTTATTTATGGGAAGTAGAAGACTCAATTTTCAAAAATTATTTAATTTTGTGAGTTTCCTCGACCAATGCTTGTTCTTCTAGTTAGAATTCCAAATATTTAATAAAATTACCTTTTAACTCATTCCATTGGATTGAATGACCTTGAGCTTCTTCTAGTTTGTACCACATGCTAGGAAAATTGTCAAAAGTGTTAGGAAACATATGTGGCCACACTCATCCATGTAACCAATTCTTCTTCATTATGACTCACAATTTTGTATGTGTCGTATAGGGTCTTATCTAGGTTTAAACACTAGGATGTTCGCTTTTGCTGAAAATTTGCATCCTCCTAACCATTCTATAAAGTAAATTGATGTTGTTTTCCAGGTCTGAAGCTGAGAAGCATGGGTGTTCCACTACCAAGACTCTTGTCCAGTAAAGGTCTAGACTAAGCTTTGGATTCTCCCCTATTCTCTGATAGCTTTGGTTACATGATCAACATGATTCACACTAAGAATTTGTTATGCATCCAACTCACAAAACAGTAGAAAATATAGATCAAAAACTTAAAAAGTATCCTCTTCGAGAGGGAAACATCCTTTACATTATATAAATGAACAATTATTGGATTATAAAAATGATAAGACCTCCTTGGTATATAAAGGATTCTAAGGGGTCACAATATAATCGGAGCCAACATAACAATAATAATGTAAGGGCACAAAAATAACAATATGGGGAATACACTACTATTATAGGGATATAACATGCCCCTCTCCTTCAAAGAAGTGTTTTCCTCAATGCTTGAGTAGTTCCACATGCTTCTGTATATAATTTTCATCCTCCCGTGTGGAATCTTCAGTGAGTAAGTTCTTCCACTTAATGAGATACTCTAAAATTAATAGATTTTGTAGTTGTCAGGTTCTTGTTTCAATGACTGCTTCAGGCTCAAATATGATTTTTCCTTCTTCATCAAGTTATGGCAACATTGTTTGAAATGGGAGCTTTTCACTAATAACCTTCTTTAAGAATGAAACATGGAAAACTGGGTGTACTCGGGAAGATGCAGGAAGCTCCAATTTGTATGCCATAGTACCAATCTTTTGCAATGCCTTGCAAGGGTCATAGTACTTGGGCGATAATTTATTATCCTTCTTAGCTTGTTTGGGGGACATTTGTTTGTATGATTGTAGCCGTAAAATACCCAATCACCTACATCAAAACTTCTTTCACTGTGATACTGATTTTCCAGTTGTTTCATTCGATTTTGTGCGAGAGTAAGGTTATCCTTTAAGAGTTGGAGAACTTGTTATTGATGCTCGATGTGATCCTCCACTGCTTGAACCTTAGAATTTTCTCTTAAAGATGATCTGATGGATGGTGAATGATATCCATAAAGTGCCATAAATAGGGTCATTTTTGCTGCAGTATGGAAGGAAGTCTTATACCACCAGTCAGTTAGAGGTAACCACTTGACCCTGTGGCAAGTTTTTAAAAATCCTAAGTGCCCTCCTAAGGGGGAGGTATGAAACTCCAAAAGAATATTTTGCTTGAGTTTGGAATTATTAAAAATATATAAGTGATCTTTGTACAATAATGAATCATTTTTCGGCCTAAATGTATAAGATGTAATGGGATCTTGCTGCAACTTTTAAATGAATGTCCACACCTCTTTGCCATTCTTCCATTCATCCCTTGCTTCAGTTATCCAATTAGGTTGGATAATAGAAATGACACAAAGAAATTCTTCCACATCCTCGTCCTTTCTTGAGAGTGCATCTGCAATAACATTTTTCTTCCCTTTTTTGTAGATGATTTCAAAGTCATAACCCAACATCTTTGTGACCCATTTTTTCTGCTCTTCTGAAGATAATCTATGTTCCAAAAAGTATTTAATACTATCATGATCTGTTTTTACCTTGAAGTGTCTTCCCATTAGGTAAGTTCGACATTTCTTTAGGGCATGTGGTATTGCCAACCTTTCCTTCTCATAAATACGTTTGTGTAAATTCTTTTCTTTGATTGGTAAATTTCAAAAGAAATGGGTCTTCCTTCTTGCATTAAAACAACACAAATTCCATTCCTAAGGCATCACATTCCACAATAAAGGTTTTTTTAAAGTTTGGCGTAGCTAATACTGGTGCTTGGCACATTGCCTCTTTAAGATGTTCAAAGGCCTTAGTTGCTTCTAGAGTCTAAGAAAATGCATCTTTCTTTAGTAATGTTATTAGAGGTGTTGTTATTCTCCTACAATCTTAACAAACTTGCGATAATATCCTATCAACTAGAGAAATCCTCAAAGATGCTTTATGGTTGTGGGGATTTTCCATTCCTTAATGGATTTAATTTTGTGAAGGTCTACCGTAACACCCTCATGAGATACAATATGACCCAAATATTCCACCTCCTCTACTCCAAAGAAACATTTCGAGGTTTTTTCATATAATTGTTTCTCCTCCAATAGTTTGAGCACCTTGTCAACATGTTGAACATCATCCTTCCAAGACTTGTTGTAGATTAGTATATCATCAAAAAATATTGATGCAATTTTTCTAAGGAAGGGTTTGAAAATGGAATTCATCAAACCTTGAAATGTCGAAGGTGCATTAGTAAGGCCAAAAGGCATGATCAAAAACTCATAATGACCCTCATGAGTTTTGAATGTTGTTTCCAAAATGTCTTCAGTTTTCATTCTAATTTGATGATATCATGAACGAGGATCCAACTTGGTGAAGTAAATTGTTTCCTGTAATTCATCCAACAATTCATCAATGACAGGAATCAAAAATTTATCTTTAATAGTGAGCTTGTTGAGCTCCCTATAATCTGGACACATACTCCAATATTCGTCCTTCTTGTGCACCAATACTACTAGAGTAGATAAATAACTTTGATTAGGTTGAATTATACCCACATCTAAAATTTCTACAACCATACGTTCAATTTCACTCTTTTGGGCATAGGGATATCTGTAAGGTCTAATGTTTGGAGGAACACTTCCTGGAATCAAATGAATAGCATGATCATGATCACGAATAGGTGGGATGCCTTTGGGAGTCTCAAATACCTTGGAATGATTGTTCATTACTCTTTAGAGGTTTGGAGAAATGGAATATTTTGATGTTTGAACCTCTAGTGAGCATAATTGTGCAATTACGCCCCATTGTTATTTATTCAGAAGATTTGTCATGCCATTAGAGTTGATTATCTTTCCTAGTTTCCCTTTGATGCCCCTTAATTCAACTTCCTTTCCTTCCTAAAAAAAATTCAAGAAAAGTTCTTGCAAATTAAAATCTATTGTCCCCAAAGATTGTAACCATTGGACTCCTAGTACAACATCAACACCACCCATTGGAATGGAAAGCATTGGACTATTCAATACATATTTCCCCATGTAGCTTGATATTATGACACTTTCCAGAGCAAATTATAGTTCCTCCATTTACAACCATCACTTGATACTCTAGTGTTGGATATAGGAAGCAATTCAATTCCTTGGCTATCTTACAATGAATAAAATTATGGGTATTACCTGAATCAATCAGAACTATTACCTTTTTCTTCTTGATATATCCTTCTATCTTGATAGTTTGAGGAGTGGTAATCCCTGCCAGTGCATTTGTTGGCTTAGGGGGTCCTGACCCAAGTTCAGAGTTAGTTTCTCCAACCAACAAAACCCTACACTACTGGCCCTTTCAGCAACAACCTGTGTAGTGCAGGCTATAGTCTCACCCGAAGCAGTATGGGGGGATGTTGGAACCAATTTTCTGCATCCAAAGATCAGTCTGATGTCATTTAGCACCCTAGATCTACCTCTGCATAGATCTATAAGCCCTTAGGGCTCGGTACTTCAACCCTATCTAAACAACCCTTAGACCTTCGTGAAGGTCTACAATCGGCTTTTGTGGACCTTTATCAGTTGATTTATCCACTTACGTGCATCAAAGAACAATTCTAGATTAGAATTCGCGTAGATCTACTTAGGTTAATTAGAAAACATAACATAATTCATCACAGTCTTCATGAAAGTACTTAACATGCATTTCATACATATATTAAGACTTATTCAAGTGAATCGTGCATCATTAGATCAATATTTCACAAACACATTATTCATCCACATCATATATCGTAAACAGAAATAAACAGATATGCACTGTATTTCTTCGGTAATCTTCTTTATTGATCTTCAATATGGTATTACAGACTCAAAACTACCCTGCACACTCAACTACAGGGGTCTATGCACTCTGTTATGTGAAAAATGGGTTATGCCATTGCCTTGATGTTCGGAGCAACGCGAAGTCGGAAACTCTTTAGAGATTGAGAGAGATCATGTCCTGAATATAGTGCGTTGATAGGACCTCCTTCGAGCGATGATGAGGGTGTGCTACAGGCCTCACCACAGAGTATTGTTCAGCTAATAAGATAGGGTTTTCCGCGAACACATCATCCATCCACTCCACCTCCACCACATACACCTTCACCCACACCTCCACCACCACCACCACCATTCAACATGTAGAACACAATGAAGCTACCAATTTTAAAGGGCATAGGGAGTGAGGATACATAGAAGTTTTGGTTTGTTATGAATTTTGTGTGGATAGCATAGTAGATCACTGATGAAAATATAAAGAAAGCGGAGTTGGTTATAGCTCTGCAGGATTGCGCGCTGACTTGATATATTAAGTACTGTTATGATAATCCTTTGGCAATGCTAGCAGAGAATAAGGTTGATTTGAACAAAGAGTTTAGTAAGCCTAAGTCTGACTCGTAGTCAATATTTGGATTTAAGTAAATCATGATGAGGGTTGATGAGATGCCTTGGGAATTAGATCAAAGGTTGAAATGTGTAATTCGAGAAGCTAATATGCATCTCACAAATGGTCAGCACCACGAGTAGTTTATTGCTTCACTTCTGCCCCACCTGAGGATTGTTATGTCACAATAGAAAATAAGAGCTCAGGAAGAAGCCCTAGAGATTGCGATGAGGTTTCATGCAACCCCTATTCAAGATGAAACCTTGGGGGTACAACAGATTCATTCTCAGTTACAGAGCCTCTGCTTGGAATTACAGAGCTTAAAGAAAGACAAAGAGACTGAACTAGAGGTGTGCACGTAAGTCTGGTGTTTGAAGTGTAAAATCCAGGGGCATGATAAATACCATTGTCTTATATTTGTGAACTATATCACAGGAGGGGGACCAATTCCCCTGAGGCCAGAAGCTCTAGCAACGCCGGGCGTAGGGGCTACGCTATGGTGCGTTATTTATCAGGTTGTTGGAAAACATGCGATGGATAACTATCATTTACTTTAGAAGTTCGTTTAAACACCTCAGCAGTTGTTCTCCAACTTCTGAAAATCAGTGGGCCACGATGAGTGCCACTATCGCAGCTATGAGTTGATGATGGAAAGAACACCTACATACCAGATGCAAGCTGAAACTCGGCCTCCCAAGCAGGGTGTCGGAGGAGCGCGTGGAGGATATCGAGGATGAGGATGAGGCTGAGGAGGAGGAGGAGGAGGGCCTGGTAGAGGCCGGGGATAGCTTATATGTTACAACTGCGGAACACTAGGGAACTATGCGCGGGAGTGTCAGAATCAGACACGCCCGTCCTATCAGTACTGCAGCCAGTTTGATCACACTATAAAAGAATGCCTGGTGCTGATAGCTAAGATGTAGGAAAATAAGGTACAACCTCAGCAACCTATGCAGAACTTACAGATGATGAGAGTTGAGCCTCGCAAAGAAGATCAGAGCATGAATATAGTGCTGAGAAGCAGAATAAAAATAGGTAATGACAAAGGAAAATAGCTTGAAGAAGACGGATGGGTCTGCAAGACCCCCAGAAAAGGAAGTTGGTTTTGATTTGGTGCACGTTAAGGAAATTTTTATGGAAGCCAAGAAAAGCTTCACTGAGGCCTCCACCTCAGGAATCCAGAACAAAGTGCAAGAAACCAGTGCGCCTACAGTGGTTGATCTCTCTATCCTTACCACATTCTTGGATACCTTCATGAAACTTATGCGCGACAGAAAATCTATGAAAGGCCTGCATGAGTTAATAAAAAAATGCGCCGACAAAGAAAACACCCCTGATGGACAATGCATAGTTAGAAATATTGGCAAACATAAGGCTAGAACGGGGCGCGAGATGAGGCTCACCACACAGATAGGAGATTATGAGATGGACCAGGTCATCTTGGACCTGGGGTCTGATGTGAACGTTTTGCCAAAACAAACATGGGAAAGAATGGGGAGACTTGCGCTGTAGTGGTCTCTGATTCAAGTCAGAATGGAAAACCAGTAGAAGATCATTCCTATGGGATGACTATATGGAGTAACAGTTGATATAGAAGGTGTGAACACGATGGATGACTTTGAAGTGATAGAGATTGGTGATGATAGTAATCCATACCCTGTGCTCCTCAGAATTGACTAGGCCATTGACATGAATGGGGTCATAAATTTAAAGAAGAGGACGATGTCATTTGAAAGGAAATCGCTTCGATTTTTCGTGTCGTTGGACACTGCAGAAGGGGCACACTACACTGAACCAATCCGCGATTATGAAGAAAGTGAGGATGAACTAGATCAGATCTACAAAATAACAATGCGCGACCAGGACTGGATCAACCTGATGGCAAATGGATGGATTGCGTGGGACTGGGAGAGTTCCTACACCTCATATTCAGATGAAGAGTTGGAGCACTGGTAGAATTATTTGCATGAAGTATCTACACTACGCTGCAACATGATGACTAAATCGTTGCACTGTGTTTCATCAGAGGTAAGGAATTTACCCTATTATGATGGTTTAACTAATGTGGATAAGTTTTTGGATGCGTTTGAGAGACAAGTCCCTAAGCACCGCTGCTTCCAAGCATTAGATTTGGCACTACGCACTACACCCGCAAGGTGGTGGGGTACGCACAAGGATAGCTTTGATGGGTGGAAGGATTACAGAAGGATGATGAGGTTGCAGTTTGGGCGTCCTAACACAAGATTGATTGAGAAATATCGTAGGAAGGATGATCTACATGATCACTTGGAAAAATGGACTAAATCTTATGGAACGGAGCCACAGATGGAGTGGGTACACTTATTTTGCCATACTTTGGATACAATCCCTATGAACTGGTATTTGGAAACGGAGCTTTGCCATGGCACCGCGGAGTGGGATATATTGAGGGAAGGATTCTTATTAACCTTCAGTTTTGAAGATGACTTCGCGAGCATCAATGAAGCCTTACAGGAGATTAAAGCAGTGATCTTCGGAATGCCACAAGAACCTATGGAATGGATCTATCTAGATTGGAGCACCCAGCTGCGCCATGCGCTGGAATGTTATAATGTGACCGCTGAAAAGGAGGATGAAGATCCAAGAAATATTAATATTCCAGAGGCCGAAGGGCATTGTGAAGTCGAGGGCCCGCAAATAAACAACTCAGAAATCACCACGCCGTTGAAAACCAAGCAAGTAAACATCGGGATTGAAGCAGAACCAAAGTTTGCAAAGCTTGGTGATTATTGGGATGATGCTACTATGGATAAAGTTTTTGAGTTACTCCACGAATATTAGGACCTTTTTCCTACCAAGTTTTCGTATTTGAAGGGCATAGTAGGATACTTGGGCGTTATGAAAATCGCTCTGAAGTCGGAGCGAAGCCTGTTAAACAGAGGTCGTATCACCTTAATCCTAAATACAAGGAAAAGGTTCGCTTAGAGTTGGATAATATGCTGGAAGTGGGCATCATAGGACCAGTTGAAGAATCTAATTGAGTGAGCCCAATGGTTGTTCAAGAGAAGATTCAAAAGGGAGAAATAAGGATTTGTGTAGATTTTTGAAATCTTAATGATGTGTGTGTCCATGATCCCTTCCCAATTTCATTTACCGATGAAGTATTAGACAACGTTGGAGGGCGGGAGGCCTACTCATTCACTGATGGGTTTTTGGGATACCATCAGATTAAGATCATGCATGAGGATAGGAGCAAAATGACCTTCACGGCGGAATGGGGTTTCTTCCAGTATATTGTTATGCCATTTGGACTCAGAATGCGCCTGCGATATTCTCTCGCATAGTTATAGCAACGTTAAAGGAGTTCATCCATAAGTTCTTGGAAGTGTACTTTGATTATTGGACGGTTTTCAGTTTAGTGAAGCGCCATGTACCAAGTCTGTAGCTGATGTTGGATACATGTCGCATATATCAGATCATGTTGAATTTGAAGAAATTCTTATTATGTGTTCCCTTTGGAATTTTACTGGGTCAAGTGGTATGCAAGCAAGGACTGATGGTGGACCCTGCAAATATTGCAGTGATAGTGAATCTGGAGGGTCCAATAAATGTTAAGTAATTGTACGCAATGCTGGGACATACAAGATATTACAGAAAATTTATCAAAGCATATGCTCAGATTACCGTGCCTATGGAGAAGCTACTAAAGAAGGACGCAACATTCTGTTGGGATGAAGAATGTCAGCGCAACTTAGATGTTTTGAAAGAAAAGATGGTCACCTCATTGATCTTGGTATTGCCGGATTTGAACAAGGAATTTCACGTACATGTTGATGCCTCTTGCATTGCGTTGGGTGCAGTATTAACGCAAGGTCATGAAGGAGAAATGGACCACCCTATAGCCTTTGCGAGTACGAAATTATCAAAGGCCAAGAAGAATTACTCAATGACTGAACATGAAGGATTGGCCGTGGTGTACGTGCTGCAGAATTTCAAGCACTATCTGTTAGGAGGGAATTTCAAGATGTACAAGGATCATTCTACCTTGAAATACCTAGTCAATAAGCTTGTGTTGGGGGGGAGATCTGCCGATGGTTGTTGCTATTCCAGGAGTATGACTTTGAAGTAATTGTGAAGCCAGGGAGGTTGAATGCAGGACCTCACCATCTATCACGGATTGAAATAAGAGAGGATCATGATAATTTGGAGGAAGGGTTTTTGGATGTGCAGCTCTTCATGGTGCGCGTAGTGGATAATCATTTTGTAGATATTATTCACTTTTTGACTATGGGATGGCACCAAAATGGTATACAAGTTAGCAAAAGAAGGAAATAGTAGTGCATGTAGCAGACTTTTCAGTTATTGAGGAACATCTGTATAAGATGCGTGACGATGAAATATTGTGAAGATATTTTCCATACTTTGAGAGAAATAGCATTCTCGTTGAATCTCATGGAGGAGCTGCAGGAAGATGTTATGCAGGAAAGGTGACTGCGCAGAAGATTTTGCGCGCAGGTGTTTAGTGGCCAATGCTGCATAAGGATTTGAAAGCGTATTGTAAGGCCTG
Organism: Pinus tabuliformis; assembly: GCA_031772625.1. NCBI lineage: Eukaryota > Viridiplantae > Streptophyta > Pinopsida > Pinales > Pinaceae > Pinus > Pinus tabuliformis. The sequence goes on from CM062811.1 coordinate 280,203,526, forward strand.
CGATGCATGTCAGAGAATGGGCAGACCATCGCGAAGGGATGAATTTCCATTACAACCTCAAGTATCGTTGCAACCATTTGAAAAATAGGCGATTAGTTTTGTTGGGTCGAATCAGCCCCCGGGAAAGAATACTGGTGCGCACTATATCATCACTGCGACAAAATATCTAACCAGATGGGTAGAGGCACAGCCGGTTAAGGATTGTATAGGAGTTACAACAGCAAATTTTTTGTTTGAGTATGTCTTAACTAGATTTGGTTGCCCAAAAGTGTTGATGAGCAATAGAGGTACACACTTTCTGAATGAAACAATCAGCGCGTTAATAGAGGAATTCCAGGTTTACCATCAAAAGAGTACACCATATCACCCACAGACCAATGGAACTGTTGAAGCTTTCAACAAAATTTTGGAGAACGTGCTGACAAATATCTGCAACACGCAATGGAATGACCAGGATGTGTGTGTACCTATAGTAGTTTTGTAGGACTACTTGCAAGAAGCTGACAGGACAAACGTCGTTCAGATTGGTCTATGGGGTAGAAGCTATAATGCCAATGGAATATATTGTGCCTACTCTACGCATAGCAGCTCTCATAGGTATGGCAGATCACAAAGCCTTAGAGGAACGACTTGTGCAGTTGATGGAGATTGAAGAGGAGCGATTCTTGGCTAGATTCCATCAGCATGTACAAAATAAATGTGAAAAATCATGGCATGATCAACACATCAAGCTTCACACGTTCAAGGTAAACGATTTGGTCTTGTTCTATGATATTAAATTCACTAAGTTTCTGGGAAAATTTCAAATGCATTGGCTAGGGCCATATATTATCAAAGAAATTACATATGGAGGCACAGTTCAACTCGCGAAGTTGAATGGATAACCTTTTCTGGGAAGAGTGAATGGGAACGGATTGAAGCTGTATACAGGGGATCTTGTGCAATTACTATATCGCAGCAAGAAAGTCTTAGTGCTCCAATTAGTTGCAAGGGAGCACAGGACTATAAACTAAACTGCCAAGGTCGGAGGACTACGCAGCAGGCAAGTTGCACAGAAGACGATGAAGATACGACCGATGAAGCTGCGCATAGGAAGTTGCACTATGGAGGGGAGTACCACGCAACACAACAGAAAAGTGACCTTTGGAGTCATTGTTCATGACTTGACAGCCAGAAGACAGTTAAGAGGAGTGGGCTGGTGGCATTTAAATCCAAAATCTTTGAAGATATGCTGCCAAAACAGCATTAATTATCATAATGTGGGGGGGATGGTCAGATTCAAATTCAAAACCCCCTATAAATTATGCATGCCAGTCCACCGAAGAACACTTTGCACCCTTAGAGTTTTTGTTGAGATGTGTTGTTTGTTGCCTATGAACCAACCGTATTGGGAGGATTTGGTCACGAGCCCTGCATTTGCTAAGCTGTCAGAGTTGAATCAAAAGGTTCATTCTTGAGAAAATGCTTGGACGAACCCCTGCAAAGACTATGAGTACTGGTAGAGATGTTGCTTCTAAAGGAGCTACCCCAGAACTAGTAAGTATGGAAGCTCCAGCTCCTTTGCCTACGGCGCCAAGGTCACCTAGGTCGAAGCTTACCCCTACTAGAGAAACATAGAATCCGAAGAAGGATAAACAGAAAAATCCTTTACTAGCACGCGAATCACCGAGAAAGCATTCTGCAGCGCAGAAACAAAAGTAGGACAAGCAACCTGAGAAGGTAGTTGACCTAGAGGCGGAGGAAGGTTAGGGTATAGAATATATAGATGTTGAATGAGTGGAACCCATAACGAAGCTACCTGACTATATCCCTCTGTGCATAGGGAAGGCGAAGGTCAAATGGGATCCAGATTCGGACAAATTTTCCATTTCTAAGCCCTTGCTTCCTAAGCAAGTTCCCTTTGAAGGTCTACAGCTTATGTGGATCCCACTACTGAAGATGGAATATTGGGACCTCGCAGATCATGCTAGGTTTCCTCACTTAACAACATACAAATATATGAAGCATGTATACTACGTGGAGTCGGGTGTTACCATGCTAGAGGTGGTGGAATGGATCTGCGGTGTGGAGAATTCGGGACTATTGAATCTATTGTGGGTGGCCCATTATCACTGCACCCCTATCAATACAATTTGTGTGCGCCAACTGCTCACTTTAGTGCACGATGGGTTCTTATGTCTAGGAAGGCCTATCCCCATCACTAACATGCTCATCCACGGAGTCACGCATCTGCCATACGAAGGATTGAGTTTGGCCAAGGAGTTTGGCGAAAAGATGGGAGAAAAGGACTTGGAAGAAAGAATGAAGAATGAGTTCGACCTTGTGAAGAAGGCATGAGGATATTCAATCACCTCGATAAACAACCCCGCAGTTCAAATTTGCACCCAAATTTTAGCAGGGAAGGTGATAAGGAAGTGTCGCACGGATGAAGTTTCGGTGCCCGTAGTGTCCCTAGCTGCATAGTGTGAGAAGGGCATGTAGTTCAATTGGTCCAAGTATCTCTGTTAAGAGTTCCTGGCAAACTACCACAAGGCCTAGGATGAGACCAAGCCATTTCATTATGCTTGGTTGTTGCTATCTATTATTTTGGTTGCATGGGAGCTACCGGAGGATAGCCAGTTTCCTCCACTAGAAGAAGGATTAACGGAGGCAGCACAGTTCACCTCCTTGTGGGCTACAAAGGACCCCATGCGAATCACTGAAATAAAGATCTTTTGGGTCCCGATGGTAATGAGTCTTCGCATGGCCATTAACCAGCGTCCAAGGTTGTCCCCGACCTTATACACGCAGTTGTCAGCCTATGCCGCATTCAAGGCTGACTTCCACAAAATTTAAATTCAAGTGTGGAAGGATTCACAGCAGAAATGGCATGAATTTCCATATTTAGTCACGGAGACATACGTGAAGGAGGTGATCGTGTGATGGCCAGTAGAGTGGTGCACCCCCTCCGACTTAGATTCTGGCACAAGTAAGGATGCGGGAAGTTCGGCAGTGCAGAAGAGAAAGGAAGCAGTTAAGCAGGCTGTGCAGAACCTAGCCACACAGAGAAAGAAGGAAGTCACAGAAAATACTCGAATGGAGAAAGAGCGCGCATCCTAGGAGCAGCGTGAGTCACATAAAAGTGGCAAGTCACCTTCGCTAAAGATCGAAGAGGAATAATTGTCAGAATAAGGTGGCGGAGGAGATAAGGAGCATAGCACCCTGTTTATTCTAAAAAGGCACGATAAGGGACAACAGGAAGGTCCCAGGAAGAAACAGAAATCAGACAAGTCACAGGGTGATCCCATGGTTTTTACGGAGGGCGATCTCGATGAGATCGAGGATAAATTAAGGGACACTACGACTCAAGTGATGCAATAGTTCAAGCAACAATATATGAAGATGTTGGGAAGCGTCCAAAAGGATCTACGTGAGTGGCAGATCCAGGCAAACAGGATACAGGTGGGCATGGGTCAAGCGAGCGCAGAACAGGTGAGCCTGGCACTTGGGATGTGTCAAGCAATGGAATTGGTAAGGACCCTAGATCTTAGGGCTGTTACATTGCTAGATGGGTCACTTCACGCACAGACAGTTGATGCTCGCGTCATCTTAAGCACAATCAAGAACATCGGGCTGAACATAGTAGCGCTCCCCAATGAGATTCTTCACACGCTGCATGCATGAATCACAGAGGAATTGAGAGCTCGAGAGCAGTGCACTCTCAATCTCATCAGCCAATACAGAGTGAAAAACGGACAGATGTTCGCTAAGAAGACACGGGCCTTAAAAGAAAAGGAGACATTGCAAGAACAAAGTTCTCGACTGGAGTCTGCAGTCATAGAGGCATGTGGAACAGTGCCTAAGCTACATATTCTGGAGGATGCACAACCAAAAACGAAGATCAGAAAATTAGCCACTGGGGTGCGCAAAGAAAAGGCAAAGGTTGTCCAAGTTCAATTCGAACTCAATATGAAAATAACTGAACTACAATTAAAATTGCAGCCCGCGATTCTGCCTGAGGTCCGGGAGCAGCGTGGAGCTGCCATCAGAGAAGGAATGGGCACCCTGGATGCCACAGTCACTGACTGTTCGACATTATTTGAGCAAGCCATGGAATTGGTGACCAATCTACAGGTAGATCCAAACCTACAAACACTGAATACAGAGATGAGGGAGTTGCAGCGGCAGTATGACGAAGTCCGGGCAACAGCGCGCTCCATTGCACCAGTGCAGTGCCATGAAAAATTACAAGAGGGGAAGCAGCTCCTAGCGCAGGTGGAGGTGGCACAGAAGAAGGAGGCCTTGCTTAAGGCTAGGCTGTAGCCATGGTTGGACAAAGCTTATCAAATCACAACAACCATCCAGGATAATCTGAAGGGCTTGCAGTAGACACTACAGATAATGAGGTTGGCCATAGAAGGTCCAGATACATAAAAATTAGTCGAAGAAGACAAGCAGGAAGCCACATAGAGCACTGTCAAGGTTGCAGTAGCTTAGGTGGAGCTGGGAGATCTTCGCAGCAAGATCGAAGTGCCAGCCGAGTGACTCGAGGGCAAGTCACAATCTTTGTATTAGGGGCCTATTGGGATGGGGTGCCCTGGGTCAGTTTTGGGGTTAAAATTACCAAAGTTTTGATATATTTGTGTAAATGATGTAAAGTCTCCATGATTTGTGGATGCGGAGCGAGTAGATGGTTAGGAGTCAAAGGGGTTTTAGCCCCTTGTTTATGTAAAGTTTGAGTCGGATTTGAGACCCACCCATGGTCCACAAACCATGGGATTGTATGTAAAAGGCTATAAATAGGTGTGCCTTAGAGAGTCTAAGCCATAATATAGGTGGAGGACGAATGGAGTCTTAGGAGTGATAGCATAGAGAAGTGGGTTAGATAGGAGAGAAAGGCTCTGTAGTTGAGTGCATAGAGGCCTAGGTAGAGTCTGCAGCTAAGTGCACGGACCCCTGCAGTTGAGTGCATATGGTAGTTTTGAGTCTGTAATACCATATTGAAGATCAATAAAGAAGATTACTGAAGAAATATTGTGTATATCTGTTTATTTATGTTTACCTCGATTTAAAATATATATTATGGATGAATAATGTGTTTGTGAAATATTGATCTAATGATGTGCGATTCACTTGAATAAGTCTTAATAGATGTACGAAATGCATGTTAAGTACTTTCACAAAGACTATGATGAATTCTATTATTTTTTCTAATTAACCTAAGTAGATATGCATGAACGCTAATCTAGAATTGTTCTCTGATGCACGTAAGTGGATAAATCAATTGATAAAGGTCCGCAAAAGCTGATTGTAGACCTTCGCGAAGGTCTAAGGGATTTTTAGACAGGGTTGCAGTATCGAGCCCTAGGACCTTATAAATCTATGCAAAGGAAGATCTAGGGCGCTAAAAGACATCACATTGATCTCTAGATGCGGAAACTTGGTTCCAGCATCCCCCCATACTGCTTCGGGTGAGACTGCAGCCTGTGCTACGCAGGTTGTTTCCGAAAGGGACACTAGTGTAGGGTTTTGTTGGTTGGCGCAACTAACTTTGAACCTAGGTTAGGACCCCCTAAGCCAACAACATTCCAAGATATAGTAGGATTCATTACTTCTTTCTTTGGGGTTGGTTCCTGGTGTATATCCTTCGCTTTTGATGTTTCTTATTCCTTTTCTTCCTCCTCTTCAAAATCTATGTAGAATGATTTCTTCTTAGCAAACTTATGACATTTAGTGTAATTTCTATCACAATTGTAACAAAGCACTTTTTCTCTTGTTTCCTCCAATTTTTGTGGTGTCAACCTTATAGGTTTTGGAAGACTAGGAGCAGCAACACTTCCATCTTTATTGATGTGAGTGGTAGACTTCCTTTTGTTCCATAGTTTTTTCTTTCGACTTCTCTTGACACCCTGAATGCCTTCTCCAATGAGTCAAGTTCCCAAAGGAGAACCTCATGTTGGATGTTATACGTTAAATTCCCTACGAAGACATCAATCTTATGCTCCTCCGAAATATTAGTTACCCTAATATCCAATTTTTGGAAGTCTTCAATGTGCTCTACCATTGAACCTTTTTGTTTGAGGTTTATCAATTGGCTAAAGAAGGTGTTATTCTTTGTATATTCATAATGTGCTATCATTTCCTCCATAAAAATTGACCAGGTGACAAGTGGTTTAAGAGAAAAAATACATCTATACCACACAAATTTATTGGGTTCTAAATATAAATATGAAATACTGACCTTTTGTGAGGGTTGCACATAATGTAGATCAAAATAATGCTCCATGTGTAACATCCATGTTACTGAATCCTTGCCATCAAACTTCCTCATATTGATATTTGGAATGTGGTAGGTTTTCAACCCAAAGTTAGAGTCTACAAAATAATTATTAATATTCATTTTTTCTCATCACGAGTTTCATGGAATTCCTTGTCACCATTAGGAAGCATTTATTGTAGCAACTTTGTCAAACCTTCCATTTTTTATTTTAAACCATCCTTAAAACCTTCCATTTTTGTTTCTAAACCATCCTTCAAGCCTTCCATGTCCATTTCTATTTTTTATTCTAAACCATCCATGTTCCCTTTTAAACCATCCATCTTAACATTCATCATCGCTTCCAATTCATTTTTGGTTACTCTTTTTGCGAGTGAAATTTGTTGCACTTGGTCTTGTAATTTTGATATATCATGATGCATTCCTTCCTATTCTTCATGCACCATAGAAGAGTTTTCTGGTTTCTTACTAGGTGTGTCCATATTTTTGTTTCGAGGAATTTTGTAATCAAATAATTATATATATGCTTCTTTATGCCCTTTGAGTCACTTCAAAATAATTTTTCAAACAAAAGTTGTGCAAAATTAAAAAACAAATTACACACTTTTTTCTTGTTTTTTAGGACCTCGATATTGAAACTATTGTATCTCTATAATTTCTAATATCCAAGGTCTGAAATGTTGTCTTGTTGTATCCCTCTGAGTCTTATTTCTAGCACCAGAAGTCAAACCGAGATTGGATTCTACAAGACAAAGTTATGCCCAATATCCCATGATGACCTGATTATTGAATGGTTCAGTAGAACAAACTTGTACGGAGTTCCACTTGTCATTGTTTCAACCTTTGGCCCTGAAAATGATACAAGAAAAACTAGAGTCAATGCAATTTCAGCCACATATTACGAAAGTCAAATCTGATGCTCGTAGATAAAGTTATGATGATTTTCCCTAGGTCACATGTTGGAGATTGAATTTTGGAGCCTGCAAAAACCCTAACTTCCTCGGATCATATCTTTGAAAATATAGCGAACAAAGATCTAAAATTAGTACACAAAGTTCACCAATATTTTGGCTATATGTGGTTACAATTTTAGCTTCTAAAGCCTGATAGAAAAACGTTTGAAAATTCCAAGATGACATGTTTGAAGAAGCGAAGCCCTAGAATCCAAAGCTCTGATACCAAATGTTATGCAACGAGCTCACAAAACAGTAGAAAATATAGATCAACGACTTAAAAATTATCCTCTTCGAGGGGGGAACCTCCTTCACATTACATAAATGAACAATTCTTGGGTTATACAAATGATAAGACATCCTTGATATATATAGGAGTCTAAGGGGTCACAATATAATCAGAGGCTACATAAGAATAATAATGTAAGGGCGCAATAATAAAAATATGAGGAATAAACTAGTATTATAGGGACCTAACAAAATCTTGTTCTTTAGATTTGAGTGGGGCACTAGAATCCTTACTTAAGTCGAAAGGAAAAAATGTTGGAGTTTCCTTTAGTTTCGCTTCTTGAAGTATAGGCATTTCTTTTATAGCAAAGAAAGGTCAGATATTCTTGGTCGGCACAGCCTCGATCGACCAACACTAGAATTTTTCTTAGATTCGTAGTTTTTTATTTTCCATTTATACAAATTGGTGTCTAATTTTTTCCAACGAATAGAGGGGATCCTGATAGGATTTTTCTGAGTGCATTGGGCTCAACATTATCTTTGTCCTTGTGCAGTATCTAGTACAACCAACTTGTTTCTGTGTCATATTCCTAGGGTTTGATCCATGTTTTCCTTTCATGGGGGTCAAGAGGTATTATTATCTTTTTCTTATTCCCCTTCAATTTAATTCTATATTTTTCCAAGAAAATCATATCCTTCATCCTTTGACCTCAAGGTCTTCTGACCAAAGATAAGTGCACAAATATTCCATTTACTAATTCAATTACTTTAGAATCACCAAACATTAAAATATCTATGATTCATGTTTTAGCTTGTCTTACTATTCCAATTGGCTCGATGAATCTATGATCTGCAAGTTTGGGGTAGTCGGTCATTCTATGGAGAGTCGACCTTCCTAAATTTATCCACATTTCCCTTTGAAGGATATTCACTTGCGAGCTAGAATCTACTACAACTTGTTTTACCATGTATCTTTTTATCTCCAAGTCTACTTGGGGATTGTAATCATACAAGTGTTTTCCTTGAAAAAGTTGGCTCAATATTTTACACTGATTTATCTCCTCATTACAATCTTTTAGCATATTTAAAATTTTGATTAAACGACCAACTGATTGCTCTTCCTCCATCATTTCCAAAAATTATTCAAGTATAATGTCCTTCATCGGTCTCTATTGACCAACTTCATTCTTAAATAACTCGACTTTCTTCTCCATGGTATCACTATGATTTTCATATCTAGGTATTTGGCAGTATTCTTGGAAGGTCGGAGGACTTTTCGATTTCTTAAAGTATTCTCTTGATCCACTCTCGATTTGGTGACAATGTTGAGTTTTTTTGAGTTCAAAACCTCCTACTTCGGGATAGTTTGGAGAATATTCACAACTTGTTTGTTCAATCTTTTTTCCATAATTTTGTGGTAATATTCTAGAGAGTGATCACCCAGACCACACATCTTGCAAAATTTTAGATTAGTTTTGTCCTTTAAGGGGTAGCTAGGAATTATGTGGGCTTCTTTCCAACATGTAAAGTAATATAATATTCCTCAACCTTGAACTTGGCATCAACCTCATCCATTATAACCTCCTTGATGTCCACCATATCCACACCTACCATTTCCTCTTCTTCCTTACATGGTTGGGTCATTAAACCGATCCAACACTTGAGTATGATAGACATCATGATAATTGGGCTTATTTTTAGCATTTAACTAACATTCTTCCATAGAATGAGTGTTATCCTCATAAATTCCATACCATTTAGGTTTTACGTTCCTTAAATTATATTGGAATTCTCTAATTTTTTGACTTTATGTGACCCAACATATATCAAAGTATGTATCTATCTTGACTCGTCAAACATCCTGATCGAAGTAGTAAACGAATTTACGATTGTCTTTAGTGTGCCTTTCAATTCTAAAAATACTTCACCATAGATTGTTTTTCTGTAGGAATAATGTTAGCAAGGATTATTGTAGTCTTTAAAATTTTCTCTTCTAATTTCTTTTCAGTCATTGAGGAATCTAAATTGCCTTGATCATATGTCTCAATGCGCTAAAGCCATTTTCAAGGCTTCTTCGCATGTTTGAACTTCATGCATTGTCAAAGTCCCTTGTATTTTCAGTAGCAACCTGACAATGTACCAATGAACTAGTATGGATTCATCAACAATGTATGGGATTTGACATAGCAAATCCTTAAACCTTGTATTGTACTCCCTAACTGTTTTATTTGGATGTTTTTTATTTCTTTTAATTTTTGGGCTTTTTACATCTTGCACTTTAAAGAAGGAAGAGAAATTGGTCTTGATATCATTTTCACTTTTTGGTTGGTTTTTTGTGAAGTTCATAAACCATGCGAGGGCTCTATTTCAAAGAGCTACTGCAAACTTCACCATTTGTTTATCTTCATTGGTAATATCATTTGCAGTCCATATTTTTTCACAAACCAATGCTTCTTTGGGTCCTCATCACCTTCATAAAGGGGGGTGTGGTTCAAGCCCATTTTTTCATGAGGAGGTGGAGATTTTTTGTTTTCTTAGGGGTATTTGACGGGTCTGACTTATCACTTTTGACAGCTAGTAAGTACATTATGCGTTGTGTACTTTCTTCTTCTTCATCTTCAACTACTATGAAATTTTCCAATTTTTCATTGGTTTTACACCCTTTATTTGTATATTCGATGAACTGATTTGTACAAGGGTGTGTCAGTTTGTCATCTAAACTTATATCTTTTTATTCTTCAGCAGATAGAAATTGTGGTAGGAGGGTAGGTTCATGAGTTTTTGAATATGGAGAAGTATATCTTCATTTTATTGATTGTCTATCTAAGTTGGTTTGCTATATAAATTTCAATTTCAAGTCGATCTCTTAAATTTCCTTTCTCATCTCTTTTATACCAAATTGTGGATGGATTTGACTTAATGTGAAGTCTTTATTGGAGAAATTATCTGATAACAGGACTTGATATTGTTTTGACCAGGGTACATGGCATTATTGACCCATAATCATTGACTTCCATATTGTCTAAATGCCTCCTAGGGCTTAATTGTAGACTATCACTTCCCTTCAAAGCAGGCAGTGTTATGCCTTTCAATTATTGGTGGTTTCTGCTACCTTTAGAGGAGTCCCATGCATCATCACTCTCACACTCTCTAACTTCAGTTCTTAATCTCTGGTTAAATTTTTGGTCCCTTATTTCATGTCACTTCTTTTGCCTTTTATCCCCTTCTATATTTCAGATATCGATCGACTGTTTATACTATCGTGAATGCACTTGGGTATTTTTCAAGTTTATTCCTCAAGCGTGTATTCCGGTCTTTACAATTAATCAGTTTCCTCTCATTTTGACCTTCCAATTTAATTTCTACTTCTCTATTTTGTTTTCTATTATTTGTTTATTTCTCACGAATCATTACACACCCATTGCTGACCCGACTTATTGTCAGTCAATGAGGGTGGATCCAACAAACATGTTTATTTGCTTAAAAAGTAATCCTACACTTCCTTTATGCTTTTGCACCAAGCGTCGATAAACTTCTCCTAGTAGGCCTACCTCTTACTTCGGTAAAATTTATTGGTGCTTGCAGGGGTGGTTGATATTTGACCCTATGTTCAACTCCTCTTTCGAGGAGAAACTTATGTAAAAAATCAGGCATAGTGCAAAAGAAGTTGTCATGGAAATCGTCAAAAAACCATGCTTTGATTCTTTCGATAAAAGTTTTCTCTTTTATCACTTTCTCCTCAAAAAGGTCATATAATATCTTTTCAACCCACTCATGCAAGTTGCTTCTTCCTCTGTTTTTTAATTTTAATGTCATTCAGTGGTCAGGTTTTTTATGTTGCATCACTAACATGGTCGAGGAATTCTTTATCTCAATAGAAGTTGCTTCAATACATATTTTGTGTGACTCCTTGAAGAAGTTTGCTCTAGACTATGCAACTGAAAATTTGTTTCTTTTTGAGTAATTCTTCACGTAATTAATGATTTTCATCTACATCACTCTTGTATATCTTCCAAGGTTAACATTTATGCATGCATATTGTGAATACTCGAGTCCAACAATACCAACGATGGAACCAATGTTGTAATCTAGCGAAAAGTATGCATTGGTTCCCAGTAGGAAGACACAACAAGTAAACTACATAATCATATGCAATACTTGGAAGAGTAAAGAGACAAAAAGTAGTGGAGAGCTAACAAATCAACACTTCATATTATATCCTTAACAACCAATCAAGACTAGTACATAGAGTCAAGTACATGAATATATATCCTGAGTAGACAGTTATGACAGTTTAACTGTCTGAACTAACTTTATCAGACCAACTTAGTTGGTCGACTCGAATAGGGAATCCACTGACTTATAATACAATCTTATGTGTGTTGACATGACTAGGCTAATCGACTGAGTCGATTAACCCCTCCAACATCATTCATGCTAGTTTGAGAAACAATAAAATAGATTCCAAGGTTCACGCCTTTAACCATTTAAAAATAATTTACATAATTCATCAAATATAAATTCATATATGATAAAAGTTATTACTTAATTGAAGCCATTAAACTATTGTGTGAAAGAGCAATACCTATCTAAAAAAAAGCACAAGATTTTTTTTTGAATTTTCGTAGAATAAGTTCCTTCATTTTAAACATTTATAGATTCTAAATCTTATATATATATATATATATATATAGATACTCTCTCTCACTCTAAAACTATGGGTTTTGTGGTTAATGTGAGGTTTTATTTTATCTTAATTTTTATTATAATTTTTAGATAAAGTGATGATTTTTTTGTGGATAAAAAATACTCTCACAAGTATGGAAATGACCAAAGGATACCCATGAAAACACCGAGTCATTTCATTCATACTCGAAAACACCGAGTCATTTCATTCATACTCTCTAGCGCAAAAGTTTATAATTCTTCATACAAGGATACTCCTCATCTTGATGACTATCAAAAACATTGTTGTGACTGTGAAGTCGGGGGAAAGGATCTATGTATATAATGAAATTTGACCATATTAATCTAGGCTTGAACAATAATAATGAAAATATATTTCCATCTCCCAAGTTTAAGTGCAATCAAATATATGCTCAAAATTCAATGAAGGGAACATTATAAATTACTTGTTAAGGATAACACGCCCTTCATTCAAGGGATGGAATTTGGGACTTTTTTGGTTGTCTCATATCATCTAAAAACATGATGTTTATGTTGAAGTTGTAGCTAGAGTCAGTTTTGATAATATAAATTTGCCATTGATGAATTTATTATATTTATATTTTGTTAAAGCATTTTCTTCATGCTTAGAGTCAAAAGAGTCGAAAGAATTTGTTTTTGAGTCAAAATAAAATGTATTTGAGTCATGTTCCATTTGGACATTTGTAAGAAAAGGAATTAAGATTTTATCTTTGAGTCATAAGCCCATAAGATGACCAAGTCAGCCCTCCTTGGACAAGTTGGCCTAGTGGCATCTATTAGACCCCCTTGGACAACTATATATAAGAGATAATTCAACCTCTTGGAAAGTTCACTCATCCATCACATCAAGTATTAATTGCACCAAAACAAAGAAGAAGAAGGTAGCCAAATCACAATAAGAAAAATGAATTTTATACCCTATTGCAACTCGCACGTGTGACAGTTTTTTTTTGTGGAAGAGGGTCGAATTTCTGATGTAATTGCAGGCTGAAATTCGGCCTCTACTACAAGGTCGAAATTCTAAGTTTGACCAAATTTTGGGAAGTTTGACTAATGTCGACTTTGATTATTAAAGGAGACTTGGAGGATGGTTTGACTTGGTATATTTGTGGCAGTTTGGTCTTGGTATTTGTCTTGGATATCTCTCATTTTGATTTGATTCTATAAGAAAAGGATTGTTGGGTTTTCCCCTTGTGGGTTTTTCCCCAACCTCTGGCCTAATTTATCGTGTCCTTTATCTCTTTGTGATTTTTATGTTTTGAACATTTATATATTTGCTTGATGAATAAGACATAAGAATTAATAATTATACATCTAATATTCACAATTAATTATCAAGAAGAGGAATCAAGCATTACACTGCACTACACTTGGTTTCTCAACATGGTATCAAAGCTAAGGTGAAGGAAGGAAGCTTGAAGATCAAAAAATTGTTGGCACTCTTGATTGAAGACATATTTGTAGTAGCTCTCTCACTCTTCCAATGGCCAAGTACATGAAGGAAGGTATCAAGGCTCTAAGGATTCTCCTTGAATTCATCAAAGGATATATCACCACCTTTGTCTCATTATCTAAGGAAGTTAAGGATGGAAATCTCTCCTTTGATCTTATAGGGTCAATTGAAAATGACAACACATGGGTAATCGATAGTGGATATTCAAGGCATATTATAGGTGAACGTGGACATCTCAACACTTTATCTAAAGGAAGATCCTATCACAAGATCAAACTTGGAGACAAAAATAGCTATCTAGTTAAAGGGATTGGATCTACCTTCATCAAGTTGGAATATGGTAGAAACATTCATCTCAACAACATCCTCTATGTTCCAGGTTTTGAAAAATAATTTACTTTATATTTCTTGTTTAGAATATAAAGGATACATGATAGCATTTATTGATAGCAAGGTGGTTGTTTGGGCTAAGGGATCTAATATAGATAGTGCTCAAACTATTGAGATTCATGAGGGGATGTTGTATATACTTCTAACTCCTCCTCCTAAAGATTTAGTACACATTAACATAAATCCATGTGAATTGTGGCATAGAAGATATGACCATCTCCAAATATATTTCCATTCTTGAGTCAAATGGTTATAGGTATGCCCCAATTGAAAAGAAGAACGTGAAGGAGCTTGTAAAGGATGTGCTCTTAGAAAAAATGTGAAAAAGTCATTTCCTAGTTGTGACTCAAGATTTAAGGAAATCTTGGACCTAATCCACTCTAATGCGTGTGGCCCGATATCTAAAAAAATACTTGGTGGTCATATATACCGTATGTAAAATTTATTGATGATTATTCTAGAAATACTTTGATCTACTTCTTGAAGTCTAAGGATGAAGTGTTCGACAAGTTCCAAGGGTTCAAAGCCGAAATTGAGAATATGACAGAAAACAAGATCAATACCTTGAGATATGAGAATGGAGGTGAATATACATCTAAAGAACTTGTAGACTTTTTCAAAGAAGTTGGGATTAAGATGGATTTGATAGTCCCCTATAATCCCCAACTAAATGGTGTAGCCAAAATAAAGAATCAGTCTATAGAAGAATGCATAAGAGCCATGATAGATGATCAATATATTCCCAAATTCCTATGGGGATAAGCCTCCATGACCGTAGTATACATTAAAAATAGAATCCCTCATAGAATTCTTGGTGACATAACTATGGAAGAAGATTTTACTAGAAAGAATCCCAATTTTGATCACCTCAGAATATTTTGATGTACGATCTACATTCTTATTCCCAAGGACATGAGAAATAAATTGGATCCTCCAGGTATGAAAGGAATTTTCATTGGCTACAAAAACTCATCTAAAGCATATATAATCTACATTAAATAACAATGTTGATTGAAGTAAGTAGAGATGTCACATTTGACGAAAGCATTGCATGCAAGAAGTCCAAATATATTCCCACTAAAACTGATGAAGAAGAAGGAATTGTCTTTCCTAATGAATATAGTCCAAGAAAAATCAATTCTCCAGAACCCCTAGTTGATCGTCATAGAGAACCAGAAGGACCAAGCAAACTTGTAGAACCTGTCATCATTTCAGAAACAAAAAAGAGAACTGCTTTGCTTAGAAAAACCTTGCAAGAAGTTAAAGGGCATGCATCCCCAAGACGAACATTCAAAGAAAGAATGAGACCCAAATGGTACTCTAGCTATGAAGCATTAATGACCAAACTCATTGAATTAAAACCTTATACTTATGAAAAGGTTGTTGAACAACAAGTATGGAAGGATGCAATGATGGAAAAATATCAATCAATAATGAAGAATGATGTTTGGGAAATTGTTCCTATTCCAAAGGATAAATTTTTTGTAACTTCCAAGTGGGTTTATAATATTAAGAATATTGCAGCTGATGGGAGCATCGCCAAATATAAGGCAAGATTTGTGGCTAAAGGATTCTCTCAACAAGAGGGAGTTGACTATGACAAATATAGAACCATCTTAACCACAGATCTACTTGTTGAAAAATGTGTAACTAGGTTCAGTCTTCATAAATATGAAATGTAATTTTGATTCTTGTAAATTGTAAAATGAAATAAAATTACTACAATTATTATTGGAGCATGGGTTTCATGCTCAAGGTCTTTTATTTTATAGGTCATGCACCCATTGAGTTCTTCTATGGTTTTTCTTGGGTCAAGAAGTCAAAAAACTCATTGTCATAAGTTGAAGACCCCTTTGGGCACATTGTAACTTGTAAAGAAAATTATTTTTGTCCTTAAAAGCGTCAAAATACCCTCCAAAATCAAGTCATCCTGGAAATTGGAAAGTCGGCCTAATTTGAGGAGCCACGTCCACCTTTGAGAATCCTATGTAAAGGAGGAAACTCGACCTCCTTGGAGCACATACATCTCTCACTCATTCAAGCGAAGAAAGAAGAGAAAGAAGGCAACGAAGAAGGAAGAGGACAAAGAAGACTTGGTTTTGGGCTACTTCTCTCTCACACATGTGCAGGAAGGCTAGCATTTCTACAACAAATCTAGGGTTTTCCTCTACAAGTTCGAGCTTGAAGAAGAGAAGGCAAGAATGTCAAGTGAAGGTCACAAAAATCCATCCTCAAGCTCCAAGATTAAGAGAAATCTAAGAGAAGGTCTAAGGAAGTCCTAGGAAGCTAAAATAAGCTCACACGTGTGGAAGCATCAAATGTAAGAGGGTCGAAAATTTTAGGTTTGTAGTATAGGCCGAAATGTTGCAGCTGGAGGTCGAAGTTGTACTACTAGAAGAGTTTGACTGGGCTTGAATTAGACAAGGAAAGCACATCATCCGAAAAGGTTGGACTTGCTCTTGTAGGGTATTGGTCTTGGTATAAATGTCTTGGAATTCATCAATTTAAGAATCTATAATGAAGAGAAGATATTTGCGGGTTTTCCTCTCAAGTGGGGAGATTTTGGCCCTGGCTTGCAGCCTATATTCTATGTTCTTGTTCTTATTTCTTTTGGTACTTGCTTGATGATACATAAACATAATAATAATAAGTGAAGCTAATAAGTAAGATAAGTAAAAAGATATCACAATAAGTTATCAAAGAAAGAGAAATCACTTTAATCATTACCCTTTATTCTCAACATGGTATCGGAGCTAAGGTTGGCTAAGGGCATTATGAATATCTCTACTACATTAAAGAAGCTTCTCCAGAAGTGTTCAAAGGTAGCAATCCATCTCAATAAATGTATCAAGGAAGCATGGAATATTCTATTTACTCCAAAGAAGGAAGTGACTAAGATAAAGGATGAAGGACTCTTCTCAACACTCACTGGCACATTACAAGATGAGAACATTTGGGTGATCAATAATGGTGCATCAAGACACATGATTGGTCATCACAAGAAACTAAAGACAATGTTAAAAGGAAAATCTTCTTACTCCATATAACTTGGAGATAATAAGAGCTACCCTGTAAGAGGGATTGGATCAACCTCAATACAACTAGAGAATGGAGGCTATATTCATCTCAACAACATCCTATTTTTTCTTGGTTTACTCTAGAAGATAAAGTTCATAGAGTGGATTTTATTGACGGAAACGTTGTAGTATGGAGTAAAAAATCAAGTATAGAAAATGCTAGAGTGATTGGCATTCATGAAGGAAGACTATACAGGTTGATATCTCCTCTTGTTCAAGCCCCAGTTCACATTTAAATCATCCCATGTGAGCTTTGGCATAGAAGATTTGTTCATCTCCATTTCAAAATCCTTCCAACTCTAAGTTCAATAGTAGATGGAATCCCCGAACTAAAAGAAGATCATGAAGGAGTACATAAATGATGTGCATTGGGTAAGAACACTAAGAGACCATTTGGAAGCAGTGCTTCACGGTCAAAAGAAATATTGGATCTTATTCATTCTGATGTTTGTGGTCCTATGACTCCTCAATCACTTGGAGGTCATCTATATTATGTCACATTTATAGATGATCATTCAAGGAATACTTGGGTTTACTTAATGAAATCCAAGGATTAAGTATTTACAAAATTTAAATAATTCAAAGTTGAAGTAGAGAACCTTATAGAAATAAGAATCAAGATATTAAGATCTAATAATGGAGGAGAATATACATCCAAGGAAATCATAGCTTTTTGTAAGGAATATGGGATTAAGAGGGAGTTGATAGTCCCATGTAATATCGAACAAAATGGAGTTGCATAATGAAATAACCGATCAATTGAAGAAAGTGTAAAAGAAATGTTACATGATCAAGACTTCCCAAAATTTCTATGGGGTGAAGCTACAAATACAATTGTATACATACAAATTTGAAGTCCCCACAGGTCACAAGTTAACAGAACTCCTAAAGAAGTATTCATTGGGAAGAAACATGTCATAGATCATCTTTGAATTTTTTATTGTTCTTTGTATATTCATATACCTAAGGACAAAAGAAAGAACTTGGATCCATCATGGATGAAGGGAACATTTGTTGGCTATAGTAACTCCTCTAAGGCATATAGTATCTACATAAATGAAGGACACTGAATATTTAGTCAATATGTGATATTTGACGAAAGTATTGCATTCGAGAAATCAAAGGATCTCCCTATGGACTATGACGATGAAGAAATTCCAATATTTGAAGAAGAAGTTATTAGGGAAGAAGAAGAATCAAATTATGAAGATGAAGGTTCCAATGAACCTATACAACTTGTGGTTATCCATGAAATTAGAAAGAGACCTAACTAGTTGAAGTATACACTACTTGATGCAGAAGGTCATGGACTGGCTCAAGGCACATTCAGGGAAAGAAAGAAGTGTTATTTTTTTGCAACTGCGGTCAAATTCCACTTTGGATAGATCATATGATGAAGATAATAATTTCAATAGATTCCTCTTTTCAAGAGGACCAAAATGGACCTAAAGATCACCTTATTTGGACAAGAAGAAGTTGGTTTCTAAATTTATTTATTTATTCATGTATTTGATTGGGTCGGCCCTAAGCATTCAATTGGATAGGTCGGCCTCAACATCAAGTGGACCCTCATGAAATCCTATAAATATAATAGACCTCAAGCTCATTTGGACACAATCATCAATCACTCCCTTCTCTCTTTTATTTTTTGGTTCGCATAGGTCTAACGGAGGAAAGCTCACACAAAGGGTCTAAATCTACAAGGTCGAAGCTCGCAAGTATCTGGGGTTTCTAGATCTCAGAATTTGGATCGTAACTATAGATTTTCATCCCTAGATGCTAGAAAAGTATGGTCTAGACAATGTCTGGGAAGTCTTGGAAACTCGCACACAATATCTAAGGTAGCGCCCGGGAGGTTAGGGTTTCTACAATTTAGTTTGGATGTCGGACGCACGCACAAAATGGTCTAGGGTTCATCTGGGCTTCCATAAACGATGGTACAATAACCTCAAGGGAGCGTCCAGGCTTCCATAGATGCTCACACGGAATCTTGAAGAGAGCATCCAGGGTTTGAGGCAAATCTAGGTATGGTTGTTCCCTGGATGCCCGCATTTAGTTCACCTGTGAGTGTCTAGATCAGTCCCAAACACATTCATCCAGTTCTCCTAAGAGCATTGAGATCTATCTTAGATGATTGTATAGCTCCTTCTCCATGCATCTGGGACCTAAATATGAGTTATCAGTATTTATCCTTGTTCAAGAGTGTTCATCTCAAAGACAATAGTATCCAACAGTTGACTACAGTGAGTGACAACACATTACAGTCCTCAAATTTAGGGTTTTGATTATAAGCATGCTAAGATTCATTTCATGGATATCATAGTTGTTTTGTTGCATAGATAAAGTTATGGATCATTGTTCTCTCTTTTGTTGAACCATTTGATGACGATCTAAGAAGAAGAAGATTTGAAAGGGTTTTCCCTATAGTGGGTTTGCCCTGGTCTCGGACCAATCCTGGTGTCTCTATGTGTGTGCATTATTTTCTTCTATTGTTCTGTTGTGTTCCGTTGCATTGATGATGATGATGTTTTTCTTTCTACATAATTTCGTATGTTGATGAATAATGGTGTAGATCTGAATAATGTAATGATGATATGGGGTGAACTTAATGTATTAATGTAGAAATTCAATTATCAAAGCAAAGAAAAATGTAGCCTTATGAAAAATTAACATGGTTTCAGAGATGGGCTGAAGAAAATCCATGATGATCACCCCAACAATGACACCATTGATGGAGTAAGAAGAGTATGGTGGAGACCTAAAAGAATTCTAGGGTTTGAAAAAAACCCTAGGAAACTTGATTATTAGGGTTCGATGGGTTCTATTACGGTTAGGGTTTGAAAGAAACCTTGGATTATGAAAAATATGAGATATGGAACCTGACATGGTCAATATAAACATGCTCAAGCACTTGTGAAAGATTTGATGAAGCCCTAAATGGGATAATCCCTAGTAGACCTAGTTGGATAATTGAAGTCAACATTGGCATATGGACTATGGGCATTGATGGCTCTTGAAGGTTGGTTCAAGAGTGAGAGGATCACCTCTCATTGAAGATAAATACTTCTTGACTTATGATGCCTCTTACTTTTGTTTATACTTATGGATCTGATTATTATGTTTATTGTTTATACTTCCTACATATGTATTTTAGTATATGGATGTTTCTAAGCTCCTTGATGAGATGTGATGAGTGGATCCTTCTTGAGGATCATTTGAAATGCAGGAAAGATGGCTAGAGTTGGAAAAGGTTAAGAGGCACTATATGAAAAGATGACAAAGTGCTTCAAGTTGCCTACGTCTAATGAAAAGGTGCACAAGTATTTGAAAACTACAAGGTGTGCATGGTATGTTGTATTTCATCTATAACATTGATGGCTAGGTAAGCCCTAAGGTATGATGAGAATGTATCTTTATTTAATGGCTCATACATGCATATTAAAGTGACATGGATCTATATTTCCTATGATGAAATGATGCACCTAGTGTTGAACATTTTGATCTTATTGAATTCTATGAGTCCATGTAATGTTGATACATTGATATACTAGATATTTGGCTAACATCCATCCGTCAGACATTTTGATCCTATAAAGAAGGCTAACACCTTGACTCTATTAGATGATACTCTTGATACTTGTCATGCATAGGTCATGATGGATTTCACATAGAAGGTTAGCTCATTAATTCTTATACATGATATTATTGTTAATACTTGTGATGAGTATGATAAAAGTTTGGAAAGAGAGATTGACACTCTCATTATTTTGATAAAAGTTTTATTGAATGACCTAACTTGATCGTATTGATCATGACAAACATGGTGTCCTTGATGCTAGAGGTATAACTATGAGATTGATATTCTAGATATCTTACTTCCTATGGTCATGTCTTGATGGAATATGGTTAAACTGAATGCCCTAGCTTGATGGATTGTCTTGATAGAAAGTGTTGGTATGTTCATAATCTATGAGATATGATGTTGCATCTATTTGTTGCTTGAGTCTAAACTGTGATGAAAGATTGATGACATGATGTTGATGATCATGATAGATATATGTTTATGATCTAACAAATTTTTTGTTGTCTGACTCTAGTAGAGATAAGTTGGTGACATGAATGAAGATGAATGAAGTAGATTCCCAGACAGAGGCAAAATCTCTTCTCAATATTATTACTCATATTACTATTTGCATTCTGTGCCATTGAAATATAATTTATGTGCATCTGACATTACTGAATTGTAGCAAAGTCTCAAATCTGAAGCTTGTATATAAATTAGGGTTTGTGTTCCAGACACAGTCAAAGAACTAGGAGATTTCATCCCTGAACGCACTCATGCTAAGGCTAATATAGCATCCAGAAAGCTAAAGACACTCCCATGCTAACCTGAAGGGAGCATTCAGGGGTTTCACTGTGGTTAACCATCATCTAAATCTTTCTGAAGCTATTTGAACTCTGAATCAAGGTGTCTCTGACATATTCTACCACTATAAACTGATTTCTAAAGTTGTTGGGTTAAATTGTTGATCACATAAAAATGAAATATTGTGCATGAAATTGAATGGTCTCCTGGAAGATGTCAGTACTATAGATGTGCTGCAGATAATAGTAAGATCTGAATGTAGGAAAAGATTGTATGTTTTCCATAATATGAACATGAAGTCTGAACCTGTGTTTTCACGTGAATGTGACATACATATAGATATGTAATTATGTTTGTGCTACAAGAGTGTGGCATGATTTTTCTGATTGATAAAGATTAGCAGAATTTGAAGTTTTGTCATGATTCTTGACAATGAATTAGAACTTTGAAATGATGATTAGGTTATGTTTTGGACTATAAATCTCTCTACGATAACAAATTTGGACTTGACCTGATAACTAATGATTTGATTTGACGATTATTGATTTGCCCTGATGTCAATGCTATGTGGGCATAGTGACCTTCAATAACTTATGTGGGTATTCAGAAAAATGGTTTTGTATTGGCCTCCTTGTTCCTAGCACAATGGCTGAAGTATTGATAGTTGTGATTCATTACGAAGATGGAACCTACATGACTTATTCTTGGTGTATGAATTTGCATATAGTAACATAAATAACTTGTATTATGATTATTAGAATGACTTGATGAAGTTTTGGATTGATATTGCATGGTTGATGACAACTTGTTTTCATGATAATAGATGAAGACAAGACTTGATATGAGTTCTACTTGTCACCTAGTTGAAAGAATTGATACTATGATATTGATGCCTTTGATAATAGTTTTGATATGACATCTGAAATTTGAAGAGTTGACTTTGTTGATACAACATTAAGGTTGATTATGTTGGCTTAGTAAGAAGAAAGCTCCTTGATCCAGATATGTCCATACTTAACAGTTATCTGATGAAGTCAAGATGATGAGTTCCAATGTATGGATTTTATTTTGATTATTGTTGTGGTTTTACATATTAATGGTCTACTCTTGACAGGTGATGAGACTCTGATGAACTTAGAAAGAGGGATATGGCTTCTAAATCTCGAAATGATGTATCATGGAATCAATTTCTAGAATTTGGGAAATAAATTCTATATTTCAAAGTTGTTGAAACATGTTTTTGAATAATGGAAATGCAAATCCTTGGATACCCTAATTTGGAGTTCAAGATGTTGTTGAACTAGACATGGCATCCAACAATTGATTGAAGCATTGATATTCCATTTTGAACATCCATATGTATATGTATGATGTGCATAGAACCTGAATAAATTCATGATTGAGCTGCTTCATTCACGTAGAATTGCCATCAAACATCCTTTGAAATATCTGCATGGCACGTTCTATTTTTGAGTCTGAGATATTTCTCCTATGATATGTGGCTACATGGATGTATTGTTGTTAATATAGATTATTGTTAAGCACATATGAATGTTTCCTTTGAGATATGCCATTATATCTTGGATGAGAGGTCCATAGCATGAGCGGGGATGAATATGACGTTGCTAGCATGGTTGGGTGTGAGACAGGAGGTAGAAGCTACTTAGAGATCTATCTGATCAAGATATGAATATGACATTGATAGATTGTGATGACACAGAATCCCATATATATAGTTGGGACTGAGATACTTCCATATTTTTTATAGTGCAGTTGTTCAAAACAAGCTTAGGCTTATGGATGGAACCTCCTTGAGAGGGAGGATCAATATGGTATCCTTGTGTGAGTTATATGATTATTTATGATCTACCATGATATATGATTTGACATCCTGTATGAACAGGAAACAACTGTTATTGACACAAGAAGGTACCATATTTGAGTATGATGAGAGTAGCGTTGATCAAGGACACTGAGTCAACTTGTCCTCCCTATCTGAGCTCCCAGGGTGAGGAATTGAGATAGAGGGATCCTGGGGTTGAGGGAACCCTAGACAATAGGGTATGACCCCTATCTATTACCCATAAGGTTGGATATGTTGCTCCCCTGTCTTCATAGGGTCAGAGAATGTTGCTTCCATGTTTGGTCATTGCATAGTATAGATCACTTGGCATCATACCCACAAGTAGGGCTTGTCGGGAATACTACTCCTCGTTTAGCCAATGATTTGAGAGTTTAATTGGGGTGTACAACCCAAGTTTATTATGATGCAGGTGTTCTACCACATGACTATTTAGGGTCATCGATGGGAATATCAATAGGAAATAGGATGGGTTGAGATAACCCTATGCAGTTCCAAGTTGAGATTGAGCTCCTTGATGTGATCCCAGGGTCGAGATGTGCCCCCCCTATGTGTTTGGATATCATATTTCTCGATATGGGGTTTTAGATGTATAGCTCCCCCATGAGATTATGGGTCAAGATGTGATCCCCAATGTGGTTCTAGGTTGAGATATGCTCCTTGATGATATGCTCTCTGATGATGATTAATGATGATATTCCGGGGAGTAGTCCGCTGGCAGAGATTCCAGGTAGTAGCCTGATGGATAGATGGTGGTAGCTTAAGCTCCCCTCCGTAAAAAATTCTTCTTCTTCTAGATTCAAGAATGTTCAGCATATGATCAAGAACAATCAAGAGATAAGCAGGAATAAGTAAGGCTTAGATCGAGATGTATATTGATGATTTATGATGATGAGATACTTGAGGTGGTCATGACGTGATGACTACATGACAAAGATGATCAATGATGGTACGTGATGACACTTGAAGATTTTAGAATGACATATTGATCAATGGACATATATTGGGAGGTGGAATTCTCGCTAGTTGAGAGGGAGTGTTAATATTTTGCAACTGTAGTCAAATTCCACTTTTGACAACTCATATTATGAAGATAATAATTTTAATAGATTCCTATTTTCGAGAGGACCAAAATAGACCTAAAGGTCACCTTATTTGGACAATCAAAAGTTGGTTTTTGAATTTATTTATTTATTCATGTATATTGGATTGGGTCGGCCCTAAGAACATGTTCAATTGGATAGGTCAAACTCAACATAAAGTGGACCCTCATAAAAGCCTATAAATAGAAGAGACCTCAATCTCATTTGGACACAATCACCAAGCACTCTCTTCTCTCTTCTATTTTTTGGTTCACATAGGTCTAATGGAGGAAAGCTTTCACAAAGGGTTTGAATATATAGGGTCGAAGCTCACACGTGTTTGGGGTTTCTGGATCTCGGACACTGGCTCGTAACTATGGATTTTCATCCCTGGATGTTGGCACAGTATGGTATAGACAACGTGTAGGAAGACTTGGACGCTCACACATAGTATCTAAGGGAGCGTCCAGGATTTTAGGGTTTTTTCAGTTTATTTTGGATCTCGGACGCACGCACAAAATGGTCTACGGAGCATTTGGAATTCCATAGAGGTCTGGCATAGTAACCTCAATGAAGCATCTGGGTTGTCATAGATGCTTGCATAGAAGCTTGAGAAGATATTCTAGGGTTTGAGGCATATCTAGGTAGGTTGTTCCTCGGACACCTGCACACAATTCACCTAGGAGAGTCTATATCAGTTCCAGACACATTCAGCCAGTTCTCATGAGAGCATCCAGATCTATCTTAGATGCTTTCATAACTCCTTCTCCATGTGCCCGATACCTAAATATGAGTTATCAGTATGAAACCTTGTTTAGAAGTGTTCATATCAGTGACAACAGTATCTAAGAGTTGACTATAGTCAAGGACAACACATTACAGTCCTCAGATTCAGGGTTTTTATTAGAAGCATGATTATATTCATTTCATGAATATCATATTTTTTTTGTTGCATAGATAAAGTTATTGATCATTGTACTCTCTTTTGCTGAATCATTTGATGACGATCTAACAAGAAGAATATTTGTAAGAGTTTTCCCCGTAGTGGGTTTTTCCCTAGTCTTGGAGCAATCCTAGTGTCTCTATGTGTGTGCACACTTTTCTTCTATTATTTCGTTATGTTATGCTACATTGATGATGATGATGTTTTTATTGCTTCATAATTGCCTATGTTAGTGAATAATGGTGTAGATATGAATAATGTAATGATGATATGGGGTGAACTTAATGTATTAATGAAGAAATGAAATTATCAAAGCAAAGAACAATGTAGCCCTATGAAAAATTAACAAGAAGCCTAAACGGTACTTTGGGTATTCAACCTACATGATAAAACTAATAGAAGCAGATCCATCCACTTTTGAAGAATTTGTCAATCACCCAAAATGGAAGGATGCCATGAATGAAGAATATCAATCTATAATGAAGAATGGAGTTTAGGATATCATACCTACGCCTGAAGACAAATTTGTGGTCACTTCAAAATGGATCTACAAGATCAAACATGCAACAGATGGAAGTATTGATAAATATAAGGCAATATTTGTAGCTAGGGACTCTCAACAAGAAGGCGTCGACTATGAAGATACATTTTCTCTGACAACAAGGTATAAAACTATACGTTCGTTGGTATCTTTGGCAACATCGATGGGATGGAGCATCCACCAAATGGATGTCAAGACTAGATTCCTGAATGGAACAACTGATGAGGAAATCTATATAGAAAAACCCATGGGATTTTAAGTTAAAGATAGAAAGGCATATGTGTGTAGATTGAAGAAGGCATTATATGGCTTCAAGCAAGCACCAAGGGCATGGTATGCTAGGATGGATGCATACCTTCAGAGATTAGGCTTCACAAAGAGTTTTGTTGATCCAAACCCATATATTAAACTAGTAAAGGAAGAGTCAGTAATAATTATTGTGTATGTGGATGATCTTCTCTTGACAGATGTGGTTGTTCGAATTGAATAATGTAAGAAGCAACTAGCAGCAAAATTTGACATTAAGGATCTAGGGTTGATGCACTACTATTTGGGACTATAAGTCTGACAAGGACTTGATGAGACCTATCTAGGTTAAGGAAAGTACGTGATCAAGATGTTGAAGAAGTTTGACATGATGGATTGCAACCCAATGATCACAAATTTGAAAAGACTAAGGAGTTCTAATTCGAGTCATGTGGATCCTTCCAAGCATAGACAATTGATTGGAGACATAAATATGAAATGTACTTTTGATTCTTGTAAATTGTAAAATCAAAGAAAAATATTATTATTATTTTTGGAGCATGGGTTTCATGCTCAAGGTCTTTTATTTTATAGGTCAAGGACCCATTAAGTGCTTCTAGGATTTGTCCTCGGTTAAGAATTCAAAAGATTCATTGTCATAAGTTGAAGAACCCTTCGGGGACATTGTAACTTTTAAAGAAAATTAGTTTTGTCCTTAAAATTGTCAAAATACCCTCCAAGATCAAGTCATCCTAGAAGCTGGCAAGTCGACCTAATTTGAGAAGTCATGTCCACCTTTGAGAAGCCTAACAAAAGAGGAAACTCAAGCTTCTTGGAGCACATACATCTCTCACTCATTCAAGCAAAGAAAGAAGAGGAAGAAGGTAGAAAAGAAGGAAGAGGACAAAGAAGACTTGGTTTTGGGTTATTTATCTCTCACACGTGCAAAGGAAGGCTAAGGTTTATGCAACAGATCTAGGGTTTTCCTCTACAAGTTTGATCTTAAAGAAGAGAAGGAAAGAAGGTTAAGCGAAGGTCACAAAAATCCATCCTCAATCTCCAAGACTCAGAGAAATCCAAGTGAATGTATATGGAAATCCTAGGAGGCTAAAATAAGCTCACACATGTGGAAGCAACAACTGTAGGAGGGCCAAAAATTTCAGGTCTGTAGTAGAGGCTGAAATTCTGCAGCTAGAGATCAAAGTTGTGCTACTGGAAGAGATTTGACTAGGTTTGACCTGGACAAGGAAATCACGTCATTCAGAAAGGTTGGAATTTGTCTTAGGGGGTATTGGCCTTGGTCTAAAGGTCTTGGAAATCGTCAATTGAAGAATCTGTTAGCACTTAGTAATTCGTCCAAGCTAAGGAGAGGAACCTAGAGGTAACCACAAACTTCTTTTGGTTGAATAACTGGTCTTCTTCAACCTGAGGGGGCTCCCTCACTGAGAAGACTTAGATATAAAACTTTTGAATATGATTTTTTGACAGAGATTAGTTCTGAAAATGTTTGATTTTTGGTATATGGGTAGTAGAGGGTTCTTGGAAAAAACTAGTGATGCAATCATGAAATTCCTAGTCCAATATGTTGATGTATCTCCAACCAATTTCATGTACAGAGGCTCAATTAATATGATTTTCGGATTGAATGACAAGATGTAGTATAGTGAAGATGGGGATATCAAGGCATTCATCAGAAATAGTAGAATAACTAACAGTTCATTACTGCAACTTAGACAAATGACTATCAAGAAGAAAACACAAAACTGTCAAAGAAATACATATTCCATTTGCAAATTGAAATATTTCGCACAGCTAGACATGAGCATATGAAATGAATTCAAGTGTAAATGTTCCATACACCTTCAAATCAGTTTAATAAGATAACACAATAAGGATAATATATTACTAAGAATAAATAATATCTGAAACATCCATACCATAAGTATCTTTGTAAATCCACTATAATCTCTTCAACATTCAAGCACATGCATTAACACAGATCACAACAACAAACTGCAATAGTTTTCCCAACAATAATGAAACCATCAACAACCTTTTCCATATTCATTAACCAAATATATAGTTCATGCACAGGATAACATCATGTCTAAATTCAATGCACATTCGATCCAACAGAGGATCGATATCAAAACTAAAAAGAGGAAAAGTGTTGTTTTTCCAAATACTTTTCCTCAAAAGCATAAAACATAAAAGTGTTTTTGTCTCTAAAAACAAACTATTTCTAATAAAAATCAACATATCTCTGAACATGATCAGCATGAAGTAAAATAGTACAAAATAGAAAGATGCTTTCTGAGTGTGCAAAAGGCTGTGTAGCAGCCGTGCAGCATCCAAAACTTTGAGCTTCTAAAACTGGCACGTGGCGGGCTGTTGAGGAAGTGATATGGCTGCCACAAATACTCCATGTCATCCTCTTGAAAATCTGACAAGTGGCTTCCCTCCAACCTGCGTGTAGTAGTGTGGGCATGGACTACGTAGTGCCTGCGTAGTAAATCACAAACGTTGTTTGCTGAAGTCTCTCTAGTCCTGACAAAATGCCTTTATACCAATAAACTCCACTCCAAAACATTAAAATCATACTATTATAGCATCAGTAACCTTTGAAATTAACACAAAATTTAAAACCTGAAGTAAGGCTTGATCACCTTCTCTTTCTTTTTCCTGAAGATTTACTGCTGGAAGCCTTGGTGTTGGATGTACGAGGAGTGAGGTCATGTTGTTCAACAGGAGATGACATAGCAGGTTTAATTCCAGTCACAGGCTTCGATTTTGGTTCAGGAACCATTTTAGGAGAATACATTGCTTCCAACACTAAATTCCTGACATACAAACTTTTGCATTACCTCCTCACAAGAATAGACCATTTGATGAAATGTTTGCTTTTGTCAAGGGCTTGGGATGCCTCATGAACTTCATTGTCATAGTTTTAATCAAGAATATCTTGGACTGAATTTTTACAACTTTGATTAAGCTTCCTGAACTGGTTTACCTATTCCTTGCTTTCTTCCAACTCCTCCAAGCATCTTTGATATTCTTTCCATTGATTAAAGGGAGGCTTTCCAGGAGATTAAGCTACTTGCTTCATCTGCTACACAAATCTGAATTTGCACTTAGAAACCTTAACTGATGGCACACTAAGCTCCACTGGAATCTTCTTAGCCTGCTCTATAAATGAAACATGATTCCCTTCTTCTTTAGCAATTATTTCTGGATGTGACTTCACCTCGTCATCTGTTGGTTTGATTGTCGCCTTCAGGTCCCTGTTTGCTCTTCTCAAGAGTGTTGTTTTCACTTAATGCTTAGAAAGTTCCTCTTTCATCTTCACCATTTTGGGACCCTCTTTTTCATATTGTATAGCCCTCTGTTCAGATTATGCTATGTCTTCCTCTTGCTCTGACTGCATTACTTCAGGTCCCTTCACATCTTCCTCTTTGCCATGATTTTTCTTGTCTCCCTATTTGTCTTCAGAAATCTCTATCACTACTTGAGGGGCTACCTCTTCCTCATTATTTTTAACTCTTGACCTTGTCCCAGGTCTCATTACAAATTGATCCTGAGTTGTATCTTCAATCTTCACTTTAACCTTGGTGGGTTGTGTTGATGCCACCTGTACCTCTGCTTCCTTGTCTGTCTTCATATCCTTCATGTTTTTTTTCAGCCTTCTTACCAAGCTTGCTTATGGGTTTTTTGCTTGGCTTTATATCTTCCTTTTTCATTGATGTTATCTCCTTCACTGAATGGATAACTTCCTTCTTGAGTGTTCCCTACATTTTATGTTCCTCGTCATCTACTTTTACTGATCAAGACCCAGCTTAAGGCAATAAATCTATACTAGAAAGGAAATTTGACCAATTCAATTTATTCTTTTCAACATCATATTTAACTAAAATCTTGATAAACAGGAAATGAAACAAACTTGAAGCATGATTGGCTTTTTTAATCTGCACTTTAACTACCATTCTCTCTAAAGTTTTGAGTTAAAATTAAGGTATATTCATAGGTTTTATCTTTCTAAAATGCCATAACAACCTCAAATGGTATTGATAAACCCTATTGAATCTTCCTTCACAAGTGAAGTACCTCTGAATGACTTTCAAAATATCAACATAATGCTCTTGAAGGTAAACACTGGGAAAGGTTGAGGCAAACTTATCCAAAAATTTTGGCTTCACAAACTGTTTGAAAGCCATAATGTCTAACTCATCTCCTTAAACCACTTTTCCCTTGTTGTAGGGAGATTAGTGGCATCAACAATAAGTTTTTTAGTTACAAGAATCTCCACATATCTTAGCTTTAGTCTGCCATCTTGAAAATTAAGGGCAAACATACTGGCGAGACTAGTATGGTGACCTATCTACTAGACCTTTTTACAAAATGGAATACGACCTACATTTCAAAGACTACCCAAATAGCAACTGAGGAGTTTATCAAGCTCAAGGTGTTAGGCTCAGTGCAC
This sequence comes from Pinus tabuliformis, assembly GCA_031772625.1. Taxonomy (NCBI): domain Eukaryota; kingdom Viridiplantae; phylum Streptophyta; class Pinopsida; order Pinales; family Pinaceae; genus Pinus; species Pinus tabuliformis. Next base: position 280,234,106 of record CM062811.1, read on the forward strand.
ACTAGATCTCCACCTTTCTTACTGACAACAGAGGCCATTTGATCTTGATAGCTGGTAGGTGGAACTCGACTTTGAAAAAGAGGTACATGTGTAGATGAGATGATACAAGACTAACAATGGTGACAACACAATTCAAATCAAACAACTGGGTCAGAGAGTTGGTGACATGGAAGTTTCTAAGTTTAAAAGGTGAGGAGGAGAACTTAGATTCGCTTATCAAATTATTTTGACCTCTTAACAATTAACAAAATGATAACAATTCATATTTAGGAAAAATGACTGAGAACATGGAAATGAAACTAAACAACTAGATAAAACAAGGTGTGCACAACGTTTTCTTCTTTAGTAGAAAATGCACAAATTTTGGTTGAATTTGATCGGGATACAAAATAGTAAAAACTCAGGAAAGGTCACCGGCATCCTACCTCTCCCATCCCTGAAAACGAAGTTGCGTGCAGATGAATACCATGTTCAGCAACTTCACAACCTTGGCATCCTCTGTGCAGCAAGAGCGCAACACTCTTAACTTCTGCGTAGTAGGAGCGCAACACACCGTGTGAAATTCTCTGCAACCTGGCTTCAAAACATGACCTATTCCCAAATTACCTGCAGAATAACAAATTCATTCACCTACGATCAAAGGGAATGAAAAATGGTGGCCTTCTATAATGATTTGAAAGTAATTCAAAACTTTGTTGATGTAATCAAGCTTGATGTTAAATCAGCGCTGCACTTGAAAAACAATTATTTCGGAGTTAGGGATCATGAGAAAATCTAGGGAAATGACCAAAATATGATGAGTGACTCGTATGAAATGGATAGTGACAAGGGTCAATCATCACACACAATGGTGTTTAGGGAAGGAAAAATTTAGGCCCAGGGGTTTTATACATAGGATAAAATGGGAGTGGGGAGGTCTAGGCCTAACATAAGGAATAGGGATGATATGAATGCTTAGGAATAGGGGAATTTTAGGATAGCAAGGGAATATGGGGATGGGAAAAAGGGAAAAATAATGATGTATAAAGAGGGAACAAATTGGAACATTAATTATTGTACTACTTTAACATCATTCCTTTAACTGTAGACATGCTATCAACGATCAACATCCTAATTCAACAGTCTATTACAACAGATTTCAATGCTCATATACCCCTTTGCATGACTGACTTTAATGACCAAAGAAATGACCAAACTCATCCTAACTCTCTAGACAGTGATAGGTCAAATTTATGACAGTGAAAACATTTATGAATTTGACCCCCTCCAAGGCAGAAAAATGATAGTTTGAAGGCCTTCGACTAATAAATTAACCTACTCTAACATTGGCTCCATTGGGGATGGTAACCTCCTTGTGAGGTGCCAAGAACAACACCACATACTAGAAGCCTATCCATTGGAAACGGAAACCATGTATAAAAATGATATACAAACTATCAAACTGGAAAAATTTACTGACTGGCCGACTAAAAATAACTACTGACTGACAAACTCTTATTGTACAAACTAACTTATTTATGGGAGTGATAAGTTAATATCTTATGGCCTTCACCTCGAGCTTTAAATCTCAACTCTGACTACCCACATTTGCAATATTTATAAGTAGAACAGTTTTCACAATGAAATGATCCTTAACCTGTGAAATTAGGTGAGAAAATGTTTGAGCAACCTACCATTCATAGGCCCTGCTCAAACCAGTTCATTTGATAAATCTTCAAGCAGATAGGCATTATGTCCTCTGAATGCAGCAACCTTAAAAGGTTGCTTCCATAAGTTGTCGAGCTTTCCATGTTTGCCTTTATCTTCATTCTGAGAATTCCACTTTAACACCAAATCTCCAAGTTGAAAATCAGCTACCTTTGCTCTTTTATCATAGATTTTCTTTATCTGGTCTTGTATCAGTTGTGTGTTTTTTAACACCTTTTCTCTATACTATTGGAGATTAATCATTTGGCCAATACTCTATTGTATACCATTTGACTCTAATTCAGCCTCCTGCAACAATTCATGACTGGAACTCCCAATGAAGAAGGAAAAAGTGCCTACGTGCCATAAACCAAGTCAAATGGATACATGCCTATTGATCTTTTAGTACTCACACGATCTACCCATAGTGCATGAATCAACTTTTTGTGCCATCTCCTTTTATTTTCCTGCAACAACTTCTTAATAATGTTGACCAAACTCTTGTTGGATGACTCTGCCAAGCCATTTCCCTAAGGGCAATAGGTCGTGGAATCGCCTACAACGATGTTATATTTGTGGCAGAATTCAATCGTCTTCTTTGAATTAAATGCAATGGCATTGTCTGTGATAATTTTTTGTGGAAAACCAAAACAATACAAAATATTACCTTCCAAAAACTGGATGATCACCATGTTTGTAGCTTGTCTCGTCGGGGCTACCTCAATCCATTTGGTAAAATAGTTGGTTGATGTCAATATCCACTTGTGTTTTCCAGAAGAAATAGGATGAATTTCACCAATAAAACCGAGTCCTCTTTGTTGAAATGGTGACTCAACTGCTCTAGGCTTCAGGGGCAGTGTAAGAAACTTCTTTATTCCTTCAAACATCTGACATTCCTGACAGTTGGCCACCTTTTTATAAACATCAGCGAATAGAATGGGCCAATAGAAGCCAGCTCTTAAGATCTTTTTCGCTGTGGTTTTCCAATACAAGTTCCCGCCACAATCTCCTTTGTGAAATTGTTCCAATGTTGCTTGAGCCTCATCTTATAATAATAAAATAAGAAACATTATGTCAAGATCATTCCAGTAAAAGAACTGATCAATAATGGAGATATTTTACTACCTTCAGTTTTAGAAATCGAGCTTTAGTTTTGGGCCAATTAGGAGGTGCTTGTAAATGCTACAAGACATATAAAATATATGCATACCAAGGTGAAGCAACAAACTTCTTCAGCACTTGTTGGACAATATTTGACAGATCTTCTTCTATTAGGGCAGCCAGGAAATTAATTTGAAGGGACTGCAAATTTGATTTAGCCATCATCCGAGCCAAACCTTGACCTTTAATCAATTTTTTTGGTTTGATCTCTATGTCATATTCAAGAATTGCAATGATCCATTTACCCCTCCTTCCATCTGGCTCACTTTGAGTCAAGATGTTTTTTACTGCAGCACTAGGCACATAAGTCACGACATGAGAATGAAAAATGTATACCCAAAAATCTTTCAAGGCCTTAACAAGAGAAAATGCTTGTTTTTCCATTATGTCATATTTGAGCACAACATCTCTGAGCACCCTCCTTAAAAATGCAACAGTTTGTTTGACTCTCTGTTGATTTTTCTGCAAAAGGACATCATCAATATTGTGCTCAGATGCAAAAGAAAATACTATAAATTCACGTGTATAATCTGGACTGGCCAATGTGGGAGCATGGGACAATGCTGCTTTGACTTAATTGAAAGATTTCCTACTATCTTCACCCGATTTCACCTCGCGTTCCCACCTCAACATGTCTGTAATTTTTCTAGAAATTTTAGCCAGATTAGGGATGAACCTTCTTAAAAAATTAATTCTTCCCAAAAAGGACTGAATCGCCTTTTTACTCCTAGGAATGTCTATTTTCTGAATTTCTGAAATTCTATTAGCGTCTATTTTGATGCCATCTTTCGAATTGAAATGACCCAACAGCTTGCCTTCCTCCATTCCAAACAATGATTTCTTGGGGTTTAATGAAATGCCATGTTTCCTACACTTCTCTGAAATTGCTTGTAAGCGCTACAAATGCTTATCATCAGACTGTGAGTAAATAGTAATTTCATCAAGGTATATGATGATAAACTTATCCTTCTCTTCTGTGAAAGCTATGTCCATCGCTCGTTGAAATATTTCCCCTACATTCATCAGATTGAATGGCATCTTAGCATATTTGAAAGTACCCCAGGGTTTTGTGAAGGTGGTCTTATCCTGGTCTTCTGGGTGAACCAAAATCTGGTTGTACCCAGAAAATCCATCCAATAATGACATTCTTCTTGCACCAACTACCTTCTAAAGAACATGGTACATTTTCAGCAAGAGATAGTTGTCCTTAAGAGACACACTGTTTACGTTTCTGAAATCTAACAACCTAATTTCACCTGTTTTCTTTCTGGCTAGTACCAAGTTAGACAACCAATTAGAAAAGTGAAGACGTACTATAATACCAACATCAAACAACTTTCTTACTTCTTTTTCAATCAACAGAAACAACATTGGATTCGTCCTTCACAGCTTCTTCTTGAATGGTTTTGATCCATTTTTATAGGTAATATGTGATGAATAATATCTTTTTCATACACCTTTAAGTCTTCGTACCCCAAAGCAAAAATATCATAGAATTCATTAAACAATTTCAAATATCGTTCCTTAATTTCAGGGCTCAAAGTTTTGGACAATTTTATCATTTTTGGGTGTTCTGATGTACCTATATTGCATTCTTCAACTCCTTCTCCTATAGGTACTAATTTTGGCCTCTTAGCAACATCATTCTGGTCAAACAATTCCTCTTGGAAGTACATTGTCTTTGAGCTGCAATATTTTTAATTCAATACCTTGCTTGTCTAATTCTTCCTTTAGCTGATTAATAAAACTTTCTTTATCTACATCTTCCCATCCACCATCCTTTTCCAGCTTCATTTTGGCAAACTCTTCTTTCATCAGCAAGAAATTATCCACCTACTTATCGTTTTCAAAAATTTGCCAATGGCCCATGTTATCTGGGACAGTGGGCCTATATTTCACCTCTAACTTGTATTTCCCTTTAACATTGTTGGTCATTTGAAAATTAGAGGCTGAAGTAGCCAATGCATATATAACAACATTATCCTTCCTAGGAACAACTGCAAAGTTTTATTCAACGAAATTATGCAAATAATCTAAGACAACATTACGATAAACACGCATATGGGGATTTTTTGTTTGATATTCACCTCTGACATGTCTAACCACCAGCTCAGAATCCCCGAATATGACTATTCTTCTAGCTCCTGATTTCCTCAAATTTTGCAGGCCCAAAATAAGAGCTTCATATTCCGCTACATTGTTAGTACAGTCAAAAACTAACTTGTAGGAACATAATTTTGACTTACCAACCTCTGGGTTGATTATCCATATTCCCGCACCAGCGCCTTCTCTGCTTGTTGCCCCATCGAAATGTATGGTCCAAATCCATTGTTTTTTTTGCTCTTTTTTACCCTTTTTAGCCTTCAAACTTTCATATTTCTCATATACAATTTGACTGCTTTGTCCCTTATCTTTACTGTTGTCCTATTCCTTCATTTCATGACTATTTTCATCATAAGTTTTCTCATTATTTACTACTTCTGATATTTACGGAACAACTGATTTTATGTTGTTGTCATTTCAGGGCGACTACCTGAAATTTCTAAATTCAGAGCGTTGTCCCTTTCCTCTTTCTCATCTAAAAGAGTCTCTGCAACATTAGGACAATCTGAATTGAACAACACGAAGGCATACAAATCATAATGAACATCATAGACTCAATGATTCACGGGCCTCTCCTTACTGCTGACATGTATTGTGTGAGGGGTTCCCTCTTCTCAACTGACCTCCAAAAACTAGAATTGTGATGTAGGACATGTATGTTTGTAATGCTCCATTCATATTTTCCATCTAGGATCTAGACAAAAACATACCATACCTGGGAGGTATGCATGCCACCACAATATCCATAACCATACACTTTGAAGGTATTTGAGTTAAGGACACCACCAAATCTTTAATTAATCCCAAACACTTCACCGTACTGGAATAAAATGAATACAGATCCTTGTATGGCCTTGTGATATCTAAGCCTAATCTCTCCATGATTACTTTCGGCATTAGATTGTGTGAAGCTCCAGAGTCTAACATAGAATTATGCAAAATTTTATCATGCACATTCAAGTTGACATAGAAAGGAGGAACATCTCCATCCTGATCTTTGTCATTAATCTTTGGACCAAATATTATAGCTAGATGATCATCTGCAATATTAATCGTATCTGAAGATTTGTCTACTCTAAGTGCCTTTAAAACTTACGATCTATATTAATTGTTTTCTACTAATTCACCAAGAGGAATAGAGATCTTCAATTTGGAAATTTCAACTTCAAGATTAAAGGGATTTGGTACCTTTTCAACTTCTTTGTGGGAAGCTTCCTTCATTTTTGCAGCCTCTTTGGGTATGTTGTCTTTCCGCTGCAAGTTAGTAACTGGAGGGTCCTTCCTTTGGGTAACTTTGTTAGGAACCTCCTTATTATGAGTATTGGTGCTAGGGAGGTCCTTTTTTCTAAGCACTATTAGAAGGCATTTATTTCCTTGTTGCATTATTGATCGGTACATCTTTTCTTGCTGCATTACCTCCCACAGTTCTTTTCCTTAAGTTATACTCTCGTTGTACTTGCATTATGGCATTCTGAAATTCCTCTCTGTATTCCTCATATTCAATCATCAATGCTTAATTTTGAGATTAATCAAATACAAGTTCTTTATCCACTGCTTCAAAATTCTCAAGCAACTCTTTCTCTTCATCTTCTTTGGTCAGTTACACATCTTGTTGTCCATCACCAAAACCAAAATTTGATCTTCCAACAATTTCTCATCTTCCTCTTCTTGATCTTGAGAATAATTTTGTTGAAAGGGTAGTCTTATTTGCTACTGTGACTACTCTAAACCTTTCTGCTCCTTAGGTTAGTTTGGCAATTATGGCTACCTTCAAAAACCTATATTTCTTATTTGTGGACCAATTTGGGTTTCTCGAACTATTGTCCAGTCAGTTAGAGAGATTTTCTCCATCATCTTCTCCATAGTTTTGACCAATGTATCAAATTTAGCATCAATAAAAGTAGAAGGATCTTCTTTTATGGTAACTCTTTTCTCTGACTTCATTTTGGACTTCTTTGCTAACAAATTAGCCACCACATTGACAACATTGTTCTGCATGTCCTCTAGTGTTTTCGGATTTCTTTCTCTAAGTTGGTAAGCCATTTCAGGGTCAAAAGCATCAAGATAATGAAATAAGGCTAGCCTAGGAGGAGGCTTGATCTCTGCAGGAATTGAATTATATAGTTTATTGAACCTTACAGAAAAATCTGAATAGTTTCTTCGTGCTATCTCTTTAGATTATTGTACTCGGCTAGAATTTGCAAGGGATTCTTCTTTTCAACCCACCTTGCAACAAATGCATCTTCCAACTCTTGATAATTTGGAAAAGCTCCGGACAAGAACTTTTGAACCATTTCTTGACATCACTGGAAAAAATCTCAAAAAATAATCTGATCTTAACATCATCATAGTCCACTTCCCCCAAATATACAAAATCACTGACCTTATCAAAATGTTGCTTGGCAGTAATTTCACCTGCACCATCGTATTGAGGCAACCTTTGTCCGTAATTAAGAGGTAAATCATGACGTTGAGCAAGCAGAACCACAGAGGCATATCTCGTTGCCATGACTATTACCTGAGTAGTTGGATGACTAACAGGTGGTGTGACAGAGATAACAGGGGTCAATGGTGTTAGTGTCTGCCAGTCCTTCCAGTCACCAATGATCAAATATTCTCTTACAAGGTTTTTGTTAGGGTCTTAAGTCAATTTTTTATCATTTCATTAGGTTTTCAAAATAAAAATCTGGTCACTAGCTAGTGTGTCTAGGTCTATTACTGCTCCTTTCAAAATTTTCATGTTCTGGTCACTGTCATCACTCTGCTGGATGTGCCATCATTGAAAGGTCATCATCATCATCTCATTCATACCATCATGGTCTTCATTCAGCTCAGTGTCACCATTAGGTTATTAGGGTCAAAGTCATCAAAATCTGTCATTTCATTCATAAATCCAACAAATGGAGGAGTAGTAATAGGGAATTTGCTTAAAAAAAAATTGTTTCAAAGTGTACTTTATTTCAAATATCATGTAATAAGTTCTAAATGTTCCAAATATGCATTGAATATGCCAAAGCTACATAGTTTCAAAGCAAAAGTGAAAATCATATGGTGGGCCACCCTACCACTATGAAGAATTTGACTTTTACAAGCTATAAAAGACCACACCAATTCATTTCTCTCACTCATGTCATTAGAAAAGGGCTCTCACTCACCAGCAAGCCACTCCATAGTGTTTTAGAGGCAAATAATACTCCAACAAGTGATTTCAAGCAACCACGTTGCGCTTTCGAGCAGCCACGCTGCGCTTTCAAGCAATACATTGCGCTTTCTCTTCAAAGGCCACAAAACTTGTTTTCAATGTTCCTCAAGAGAAATTGAAGTCTTCATTAGTATTTTACAAGTAATTTCAGGTCCCTTGACACCTCCATCAACTTTATTTCCTTGATTTCATAGTGCATAGCCTCCAATTGCCCCCACTCTGTGTTTTTGGCAGTTTCCTAGCTAGGATTGTGTAAAAATTCTCTAGACTAAATCCTACACATAATTCATCCCTTTCCACTTCCAAAAGTTCACTAACATCCCTACCTATCTCCCTAAATTTTCCTACACTCATTTCCCTTCCCTAAACCCTTCATCCTATCCCCTCACTCACTACACCTATTTTTCCCACTAGGGTTTTCTCCTGCACACTATCAAAATGGAGGAAGAAAAGAACTCTTATAATAAGGGAGGTAAAATTTCAAGGTATGAACCACTTAACACTAATGAGCTAATGTCCTCCTCATTTTCCAAGCAATGCTTTTAGAATTTAGGGTGTTTAGGGTTTTGTGAGCAAGTTCAACAAGTCAAGTATCATGCCAAGTTGACCAGATTGTTTGCCATTAACCTTAGGAGAGATAAGGTCACTGTTGCAGGGCTTAGTTTCAGAATTTCAACTGAAGTCATAGCAGCAGCCACAGGGATACCAAACAGTGAATAAAAATGGTTTAAGAGCTTGGACTTAGATGTGCAAAAATACCAACCCTTCATCAAAGGTCACTACAAGCACAACATTAAGAAGGTTTTTCCTTTTGGACAACTCCTTGAGAAGTTTTCTCCATTGATGAAGATCATTATGAAGTATTTTACATGTGAGGGCATATTTTCTAGATTGTACAAATATCATGTCAGGTTTCTCATGCATTTCATAGGGGTAAAACCACTTAATCTACCCTACTACCTCTACAAGAGCTTGGCTAAAATGGCAGAGAAAGTGGAACATAAAAAAAGTGATCATCAAACCAACCTTTTTCACCATGCCCTCATCAAAATCATTGTATTACATCAGCTTGCACAAAATAACATCACTTGGGAGACATTCATTCAGTCAAATGCCTTGTTGTCTTCTACTAGCCAGTCAACTAGCCAAAGTACACCATCAACATCATCCAAGCATATGGATATTGGCTCATCTAGAAGAACTGTAGTCAAGAGGATACCTAGGCCTGAGGTGACTCAAACATATCAGAGAGGAAGGAGGCTTGTGTTTACTTCACACAGTGTGGAAGGGGCCAAGTTTACATCAGCAGAACAGGGATTGCCATCATAGCATGAGGCACCTTTGAAAGATGAGGATGCATTCTATCTTGACACTGATATGGTAGAATTGAAGGTTAATGAAGAGCATAAGACAGTAGAGAAGTTCATCATGAAGAAATGTGTTGAGATAAAAGGGCTTAAGTACATCTTGTCTAAGGCTAACTTCATGATTTCATTCCTACAACAGGAGAATAGGCAATTGAAGGTAAATCAACTACTCTTGAGTAAGCATAAGGTTGATGTTGGAAAAGAAGATGTAAAGGGAAAATAAGTAGCTGACACAGATGATTCAGATGAGCATCAGGAGTAGGTGACAAGGAATAGGCCAAGGACTAGAGGACTCAAAAGAGCACTTCAGCAACAAAGAGAACAAATGTATTCAGTTGACCTAATTGCAACAGAAATCAATGAAAATAGGGAGTTTTAGCTTGATAAAGTGAATTTCCATTTGGAAAATATTCTTAAGAGGTTCAACAGAGACAATAAGTTGTAAAGACACATGGCTTCTCATTACTACACAAGGAATCAAGTCTCTAAAGTCAAGATCGGGAAGTTGAAGGAAAAACTCACTGAAACCCTAATCAGGCCAAAAGAGAGGGTAAAGTTGGATTTTCTTGCTGATGCTTCCCTCAAAGAATATAATACCATTTCAGGACTTCATGGAGCAACTCTAGACCAATTTTGAAGAGATTTGAAGAAAGTTTGGTTTTTTTATGATTTTTTGGAAATTTTTGAGACAGTCACGAGGCAAAAAATGCAGCATGCCCCATTTTACGCTTTTCATGGGGAGCAAACCTTCTATCCTTTGGGATCAGACCTTCAACAAGTTTTGGTAGGTGAAAAGGGTTGAAAACTACTCAAAAAACACCTCTATGCCCTCTTTTTAAAGAGCACGTTGCGCTTTTGGGAGTACCTCTAGTATAATGAAGTTTTGGAGAGATAGAAGCAACATTTTTCAGCTCTTGATTATTCCATCATGTAGCAAACATCCACATCTTTCCAATGATCCATCAAGATCCTGATTTTGACCTCGGGAAGGCCTCCAAAAATCAATTCTCCCAAATTCATTGCGCTTTCTCCTCGCACATTGTGCTTTTACCTGTAATTACTTTTTCTTAGTTTTATCAGCTGGATTCGAATTATCATGATGTAATTACTTGTCTTAAATGTAAATTATGATGTAGTGAAGGGTAAATAAGCTTGTTAGGTTGTTTTCATGTAAATTTAGGCCTCATTTATGAGATCAGTTCAGTGAAAGTTTAAATGGAGGATTTATTTTAACCTCCCTAGACATTAGGGTTTTATTGAAAACCTCGTGTAATCAATTCCTAAACTAAACGATTCAACCCTGATACAGAGGAAGATGGTTTTTAATCTATATGTATCTAGTTTTCAGTCATAGAATAGGTTGGAAATCAGTGAGTTGAAACTCTTAGGGCTTGTACTTCATCACTTTTGCAGAACTTCAAAGGACAGTTGCAACTATTATTCTATAATTCTTGTGTTGTAAGTTTGTGATAGTGTTTTCTCTCAGTTATAGTATTATATGAAAGATAATTCCATTCTCTTTCCATGCTTATACTTTTCAATGATTTTCCTTTAAGGTTATAAACAAAATTCTTAGTTCTAAGCTTTGTTTTGTTAGGAATTTCATGTTTTTGTCTCTTGTCTTCTGATAAATGAATTCATGCTTACCATGCTCATTTTGATCTCTGTTTTTCCACCCTACACTACATCAACAAACCCCCAAAGTATCACAAAGGCATAACTACCCTCCTCCTTTATATCTCTTGTAGCTGAACCCTTTGATCTTTTGACCTAGTTCCCTAATTTTCCCTCCAAATCCAGCAAAACCCTAAACTTGCAAAACCCTACCTAAGCCTAACATATCTAGCCTAACATCCTTTCCTATTCCATTCATCATTGGCTGTGAATTCATAGACAAATCCCTCTCTGGTTTAGCAGGGCTAGCTGTTGAACGCTAAGTGGTTTGAGGTTACCTCCTTCGATCTCCCTTCTCAGCCTTGGGATATTGTGGAGGATAACAGGTGGTATGTCAGAGACAATAGATGATGGAAAAACTGAATGAATGGATGTTGAAACAGGTGATGAAGGAATCAATAAGGATGTAAAATCAGAACCAGAACTTGAGCTATTTTTGTAAGGATCATTTTTTGAGATGAGATTTTCCTTTAAGCAACTTTCTAAACCTTGTCAACTAGGTCTTTAAGTCTACTAAATTGTTGAAGGATAATTTGACTTGACTCTACCTCTCGAAACGAAGTTTGAGAACTAGAAATGCATGAATCTTCCAGAACTTCAGAGATGTTTGAGAAAGGTATCGTTTTGAACAAATGAATTTTAGAGGATATTTATGGAGAAGGAACAAATTTCATAAGTGATTACTTACTAGTTCGACTTTCCACCACAACTCTTTCCTTTCTAAATATTTTTTTAGGATCAAAAACAACTATAGGGGGATTTGGGTAAGGGTTATGCCTTTTAAATCTCTTAGAAGTCAGATCTTCTCAGATAAATTTTCACATAGTAAAATTATCCAACATTCAAAGCAATCTTAACACTCAGAATATGATGAAACTTTGAACATAAAACTTTCCGAGATAATTAGACTTTCGAATCCCCGACAATGGTGCTAGTATGTTAGCACTCTTTAATTTCTCCAGGCTGAGGAGAGGAACCCAGAGGTAACCACAAACCTCTTTTGATTGAATGACTAGTCTTCTTCAACCTGAGGGGGCTCCCTCACTGAGTAGACTCAGACATTAAACTTTTGAATATGATTTTTTGACAGTGACTAGTTTTGAAAATATTTGATTTTTGGTATAGGGTAGTAGAGGGTTCTAGGAAAACACTGGTGTTGTGATCATGACCTTCCTAGGCCAACATCCTGATGTATCTCAAACCAATTTCATGTACAAAGGCTCAATTAATATGTTTTCGGATTAAATGAAAAATTTAGTATGGTGAAGATGGGGATATCAGGACATTCATCAGAAATAATAGAATAACTAGTAGTTCATTACTGAAACTTAAACAAATGACTATCAAGAAGAAAACACAAAATTGTAAAAGGCATACTTATTCCATTTGCAAATTGAAATATTTGACACAACTAGACATGAGCATATGAAATGAATTCAAGTGTAACTGTTCCATACACCTTCAAATCAGTTTAATAAGATAACACAACAAGGATAATATATTACTAAGAAGAAACAATATCTGAAACTTCCATAACATAAGTATCTCTATAAATTCACTAGAATCTCGTCAACATTCAAGCACATGCATTAACACAGATCACAACCATAAACTGAAACAGTTTCCCCAGCAATAATCAAACCATCAACAACCTTTTCCATATTCATTAACCAAATATATAGTTCATACATAGGATAACATCATGTCTAAAGTCAATGCACATTCGATCCAACAAAGGATTGATCTCAAAACTAAAAAGAGGAAAACTATTGTTTTTCCAAATACTTTTCCTCAAAAGCATAAAACATAAAAGTGTTTTTAAATCTCTAAAAACAAACTTTTTCTAATTAAAAAACCAACATATCTTCGAACATGATCAGCATGAAGTAAAATAGTAAAAAGAAAAAAGTTGCTTTCTGAGTGTGCAAAAGACTGCGTCGCAGCTGCACAGCATCCAAAACTTTTAGCTTTTAAAATTGGCTCGTGGTGGGCTGCTAAGGAAGTGAATTGGCTGCCACATATACTCCATGTCATCCTCTTGAAAATTTGACAAGTGGCTTCCCTCTAGCCTGTGTGTAATAGTGTGGACAAGGATTATGTAGCGCATGCATAGCAAATCTCCAATGGTGTTTGCTGAAAGCTCTCTAGTCCTGAATAAATGCCTTTATACCACTAAATTCACTCCAAGCCGAGTAGCCCAGTCGATTAGTCCAGCCAAATAGCGCAGCAGCCACAGTCGAGTATCCCGGTATCCAAGCCAATTCAATCAGCCGAGTAGCCAAGCCCGGTATTCCATCACACCCCTGATCCCAGCCCCTGATCCCAGGCGAGTAGAGATAGTAGCCCTAGTAGAGTGGCCAAGTAGAGAAAGAGTAGCCAAGCCGAGTAGCCCAACCGAGCAACCCAACCGTGCAGCCCAGCCCAGGTAGGATCTATTGTTCCGTATTGATAAGTGAGGTAGGCATCGAGGTCGAGGGTAGAGAGGGTCAAGTTCGAGGGCTATGTTTGGCAAGGGGGTTTCCAAGGGCTGTTGGTTCAAACATTAAAATCATACTATTATAGCATCAATAACCTTTAAACTTAACACAAAATTTAAAACCTGAAGTAAGGCTTGATCACCTTCTCTTTCTTTTGCCTGAAGATTTACTGATAGAAGCCTTGATGTTGGATGTACGAGGAGTGAGGTCATGTTGTTCAACAAGAGATGACCTAGCAAGTTTAATTCCAGTCACAGGCTTAGATTTTAGTTCAGGAACCCTTTTAGGAGAAGACATTTCAGATGATCCTTCATACTTCTTTATAATTCCCCATGCCTCATCCAAACTTTGTTTCATGCTCCTTAACGTTGCTTCAACACTAAATTCCTAACATATAAACTTTTTCATTGCCTCCTCACAAGAATAGACCATTTGATGAAATTTTTGATTCTGTCAAGGGCTTGGGATGCCTAACAAACTTCATTGTCACAGTTTTCAAGAATATCCTAGACTGGATTTTTATAACTTTGATTAAGCTTCCTGAACTGGTTTAACTATTCCTTGCTTTCTTCCAGCTCCTCCAAGCATATTTGATATTCTTTCCATTAATTAAAGGGATGTTTTCCAGGAGCTTGAGCTACCTGCTTCATCTGCTGCACAAATATAAATTTGGACTAAGAAACCTTAACTGATGGCCCACTAAGCTCCACAACAATCTTCTTAGCCTACTCTACAAATGAAACATGCTTCCTATTTTCTTTAGCAATTGTTTCTCGGGGTGACTTCACCTTGTCATCTGCTGGTTTGATTGTCTCCTTCAAGTCCATGTTTCCTCTTCTCAAGAATGTTGTTTTCACTTGATGTTTAGAAAGTTCCTCTTTCATCTTCACAATTTTGGGACCCTCTTTTTCATATTATATAGCACTTTGTTCAGGTTGTGCTATGTATTCCTCTTTCTCTGACTGCATTACTTCAGGTCCCTTCACTTCTTCCTCTTTGCCATGATCTTGCTTGTCTCCCTGTTTGTCTTCAAAAATCTCTACCACTACTTGAGGGGCTACCTCTTCCTCATTCTTTTTAACTCTTGACCTTGTCCTAGGTCTCATTACAAATTGATCCTGAATTGTATCTTCAATCTTCACTTTAACCTTGGTGGGTTGTGTTGATGCCACATGTACCTTTTCTTCCTTGTTTGTCTTCTTATCCTTCATGTTCTATTTTTTAGCCTTCTTACCAATCTTGCTTATGGGTTTTTTGCTTGGATTTACATATTCCTTTTTCATTGGTTTTATCTCCTTCACTGAATGGATAACTTCCTGTTGAAGCCCTGAAAATCGGGTCTACAACAAGGGGGATACCCACCCGGTCCAAACCTTGGTTAGCAGCTCCTTTTCCATTTGGTATAGTGGGTCTGACTGGGGATATGGGACTAGTTTCCCAATTTATGTGTGTGTGTGTGTGAAGAATTGATATTTCCTTTCTAAAAGTTCCTAAGTGAGATGCTCTAATTCTAACTCTAATCTAATAACATGTAAATTGTATTCTAATAAGCAGAAATATCTAAGTCTACACTAACCCGGGATGTAATCCTTCTGTTATGCGATCTAAAATGATTTCAGATAACAATCGATAATAAAGATCATTCAATTGTTATGAGAAAAGAATTTAATACAGATAAACCACTTCGTATAAAAAGTTAGACGAAACAATTGTGAAAGGCATATCGCATAATAAGCTACTCATACATTAAGCATAAATAAATAGCTATCACCGTACAAAAGTGCCAAATGATAACTCAGACATTCATGCATCAATATATAAACAGTTGAACATGAATATCACTTTAACACAAAGGCAGAAATAGTTAAGAGATAGAAGTACCATTTATAACTAGTTCTACTCATGAGCTTCAAGCGATAATGATTTATCTCTTCTTAATCCAACATCCACTAAGAGTACAGAAGTGCAACATCAGTAGCAGATATTAAATACAGATATCAATAAATCATGTTCCATTCATTCATCAAAACCTCCTCGGAGGGTGCAAAACTGCATGTTCTGAGGACTAGTTTTTGATAAATGTCAGGACCCTTCTTTAAATGCATGAGAAGGGTTTAAATACTAATAACTAAATCTAAAAATAACGTATTACAAAAATGTAGGATATGGTTTAAATGACCTTCCTTTTTTTAGGCAAAAATAAAGCAAAATTAATACTAATATTGAATCTAAAACTAACAACTAACTATTTCTGTATCTGATCCTTAAAATCGCACACGTTCAGCATTTGTTTGAGAAGAGCGGGCTGGCAAACTTCCGATTTTACCTGTGCTGTGAAAATAGAATTGGCAAGAGCTGGCGCCATCTTCTCAGCAGAATTGATGATACACTTGAGAGTCATGCACTCGCTGTGTGGTTTTACCAAGTATGCCTAGTAAGAATCCCAATTCAACTTAGTTAATCTTTTGATTGATTCTGCATTTTCTTGAGCCTTCTGTCTCCAGCCTATCTGCAATTGTTGTTCATATGTACATACCATATTGAAGATGTTTTGGACAATTACTACTGGTTTTAGGATTCAAGTTTTACTTTTTATTTAACCTCTAGCATTCTTTTTACAAATTTCTGGGCTTACAGGTGACTGAGCAATTAGAAGCTTTCCTTTTCAAGAAGTTTTGCCCAGCGATCAAAAAATGCCTCCGTTTCTTGATCTAGGCTTCCTTGGTGCATTTTTTGCCTTTTGCGTGTTTTCTTTTAGCGGATATAAAGCTCAAATTTTGTGAAAATAATGATTCCATAAGCTCTTGACCCTGAGTTTTAAATTGTTTGTGTTTGATGTCAGCGTTGTTCAGTACCCATTTAACCATGTTTGTGTATGGGATAATTTTGGGCCTCGCCGCTATCCGGTGTAAAAAACGAACAAGCTAAATTTGCAACTGATGCCTCAGAAGACCCTTGTGAACCTGCAGTAGCCATAGCCTCCATCACCTTGGGATTCTCTTCTTCAAGTAGATTATACATGCCTTCCCAAGTAGTAATACCAGCATCTCTGTTACAGGCAATGTTTGTATATAGGGGCATCATTTCTTTGTCGTCAGAGCTCAGAGCTTTGCCTTTCTTCCCCATAATATCCTATATACTGCTTTTAATAATTCTTTGTTCTTCGTTCCTGCAGTTTACAAGTAATGTGAGAGTAATGATAAGGAAAGGTGACGGGAAAGCTTTAAATGCTGAAGACATATAAAATATACCACCTTACATGAACTGGCTTTTCGATAAGCACAAAACCATATTTCATTAACAACTGGAAACTAACTCATTAATTAACATTAACGCGCATAACCAGGTCTTGGTTTATGGAAACAGTTTTCTCGAATAATGAGCCCTAAAGATTTGCAACGAAGCGATTTTGCGATTTGCTTCGCAATATCGCAGATCGTTGTGTCGCAATATCGCAATATCGTTCTATCGCTTTACCAGTAATATCGCTTTGTCGCTCTATCGCAAAATTGCAATATTGCAATATCGCAGGAGCGTGGCATATGACAATTTTCTGTTAAAGTGTTTTCTATGAAATGCGATTTTGCGATATATGCCATCGCATATCGGTGATTTAAGATTTTTCAGCGTAAGCGGTCTTTGATGCATGCGATGCAATATATGTTTGTAGTATCGCATCACGATCTCGCAATCTTAGAATTCAGCTTGCAAGGAGGTATCTTGTTAACCTTTTTGCGATGCGATTTTTCTTAAGGAAAGATTTTGTCTTACCTTATCATGAAACTTAAACTTTTTATATTTTTCAAGGGTATTTTCCTAAGTTTATGATGGTAAGTTTTATTAAAAAGGAAATACAAGCACTAATTAATTTTTAAATTTTTGACTAAGGGTCCCCACTTATTTAGTATTAGTAATAACACCAAATAAGAAGGGGGGTTGTTGTTGGCCACAACAATTGGCGATTCACTTGGAAGAACCAGTTATCTCTACTTTTCTTTTGGATTTTCTAAACTTCCAAAACAGAAAATTTTCCAGAAAATTAAACTTTATTATAGAAAGACAAAGTACATTATGCTTTTACCTATCAATGATATTTTGTTTCTTCTATTTTCAACTTTGATTATTTACTCCCTCAAGCTAGTCCTTGTATCTACATCAATCATTACTTGGTTTATAAAGATAAAAACAAAGCCTTCTCTGTAAATCAGTTTTGAATATGCTCATTTGTCGTAGGTAGAGCCTCTGCTGCCAGCGGGCGTTTATAGCCTCGATAGGGTTACCTGTTACCCAGCAATGATCATGTATCCTACTTAGAGAAATTTACAACATTCAAAGAGAAATCCATATCCACACTTATTGCTTTCATTTTCATTTTTACCCTTAAAGAACAATGTCTTGGTTTGATAGCCAATTTATGACATAGTCATTCACTTGATTTATGGCTTTGTTGAACAAGCTAGCTCGTGATGAGACCCCTTGTCTTTTGATTGCAACAATCTTGAGTCATTGCCATGTTGTGATATGCAGTATTGGCAAAGTCATCAAGCTATAATATCTATGATCATGATAAGCCGACTCGTGATGAGACCACTTACTCTTTAAGTTAAAGTGTATCATTGGATTATTCTCTGAACGTTGAAGTTTCCTAGGTGGGGAGGAAGTCATTGTTTCCTTAAGACAGCTCTGGACAACAATGGTAGAGTTTTTTGGAAAGAGCTTTTCTACAAAGAATCTTCATTTTTGTTATTGATACCTTTCATTGGACTGATATAAAACAATTTCTTACTAAAGGTCGTTTTTTGTCAAAATTTACAAAGTTGAAACTAGTATCATTTCTAGGCCTAGAGTCTTTAACTGTATCTTTCAATAATAATGATCAATTTTCTAAAAGAATTCTATTTATACAAGTGAAAAAACAAAATCTAAAAGAGAATTTGTGTCTTTTTCATAAATCTCAAATGTAACCATTTACAACCGGTCTTATTATGGAAACAAAAACTAATCTACAAAATAGAAGGATGATCTCCTATGGAAAATATTTTTTGAGGATCTGTCCATTAATAGGTAAAGAATCTCTTTTTCCTGTTAAATCCTGTAACATAAAAGTGGACGGACCTATGACTTCTATGATTTGGAAAGGGCCAAGCCACATTCTTTGAAATTTTGTATGTTTCCCTTTTTCCTCATGAGCCTTGTCCCATTTTAAAACTAGATCTCCCATCTGAAAGTCTTTTCTGGATATCATGTTTGAATCAAAAGAGGCTTTTACTAATGCTTGATGATGAGCGTGAGTTATTTTGGCATGTTCTCATTGTTCTTCTAACTTAATTATTTCCAGCTGCCTTAGTTGTAAGGAAGAAGTTGGTGCTTCATCAATATATTGAACCAAGGCTAAAGAGGGAATTTCCAAATGAGTTGGAAGAACCACTTCTTTCCCATAAACTAAATTGAAGGGGGAAGTGCTGATGGAGGCTTTCTGTGTTATTCTATCTGCCCATAAAGCATATATTAAAGATTTGTGCCAATTTTTATGATTTTGGTCAATGGTTCGCTTAATAATTTTGATTAAGTTTTTATTTGTAGATTCAGCTAATCCATTCCCCTGTGGATAGTAATTGGCGGAGTATTTAAGCTTGAAACCCCTTTTGAGTGCAAATTTAGTCATTGCATTACCAGAAAAATATGATGCATTATCAAACATTAAAGCAGAAGGCAACCCAAATGTGGTGATTATGAACTGATCTATGAACTCGATGATATGTTCAGCATTAGCTGTCTTGAGTGGAACTGCTTCTACCCATTTAGTAAAGTAATCTGTTGCTGTAAGGATATATCTATGTTGTTTAGAAGAGTGAGGAATGATCTCACCTATTATGTCTAATCCCCACTGATCGAAAGGCTGCTCAATGTTAAATGGTTGTAGTGGCAAGGATGGTTTCTTTTGTCTCCCAGCAGTGGTTTGACAGACTTGACATTTCCTCACGTAGTTATGTGAGTCTTTGAATAATGTGGGCCAGTAATAGCCTGCGCGTAATATTTTATGAGCAGTAGCGTCTCCAGCATAGTGTCCACCTGCTGGCCCATCGTGGAGTTCCTGCAAGACTTTTTCAGCTTTAGATTTCTCAAGACATCTAAGGAGAACAGAATCATAATTTATTCTAAAAAGAACATCATTCACAAGCTGATATTGTTTGGCTTTCAACCTTAGAGTTCTTTTCTTGGTATGATCGAGGTTTGAAGGAGCGTATCCATTCTTTAGATAATAAATGATATCAGCGTATAATGACTCAACATCGTTTAGGCTTACCTCGTACATTTGTATCTCTGCAGATGGAATTTCGGACATAAGCGATGCTCCGGCTAGCATTTTGCAAAAGCCTTGACCTTTTACAATACTTGCTGGTTTTATTTCTACGTCATATTCCTATAAGGCAGTAATCCAATTGGATCTTTTCTCACCAACATCCTTCTGTACTAGAAGATTTCTTACCGCTGGAAACGGTACTACGATTTTTGTATGTGTTTTGAGTAAAAAAGGTCTGAAATATTTAATTGCTTTGAAAACAGCATAAGCTTGTTTCTCCACATCTGAATAATTTAACTCAGCCCCTTGTAAATTGGAACTGTAAAAAGCAATTGGGGCTTCTGCCTTTTCTTGATTTGCTTGAGTGAGTATCGCATCATATGATCTATCATAGGCAAATGTATATAAAATAAAAGGATCGGAAAAATTTGGAGTTGCTAAAGATGGAGCATTAACAATTGCTCGT
Organism: Pinus tabuliformis; assembly: GCA_031772625.1. NCBI lineage: Eukaryota > Viridiplantae > Streptophyta > Pinopsida > Pinales > Pinaceae > Pinus > Pinus tabuliformis. The sequence continues at coordinate 280,254,546 of CM062811.1, forward strand.
TTGATCAGATTGAATGCCTCATGTTCATCTTGGCCCCATTTAAAGTTTGAGTTCTTTTTAATCATTTCTTGTAAAGGAGACACAATTCTTGAAAAATCTGGAACAATTCTCTTTACAAAGTTAATCTAGCCAAGAAAAGATTGCATGGCTTTCTTGTTGTGAGGAAGGGGTATTGCGGAAATCTCCTTGATTCTGTTAGGATCAATGTGAATTCCAGATTTTGACACTAGGAATCCGAGAAGTTTTCCTTCACTTAATGCGAAAAAGGATTTTTTCAGGTTAAGTGAAATTCCATACCTTTGACAATGTTGGAATATTTGTTTTAAATCTCTAATATGATTGTTTCATTTCTTGGAATATACAGTTATATCATCCAAATAGATTACCACTAATTTATTAACTAACCCCTTGAATGCGATGTCCATGGCTCTCTTAAATGTGGCACCAGCGTTAATCAGACCAAATGGCATCTTTTGATATGCGTATGTGCCCCATTTAGTTCTGAATGTGGTTTTTAATTGATCATCGGGATGTACCAACACTTGATTGTATCCTGAGAATCCATCCAAGAATGACATTAATTCTGACCTCGCGACTACCTGCAGTATTTGTTCCATGGGAGGCAAAGGAAAATTATCCTTTTGGCAGGATTTGTTAAGATTTCGAAAGTCAATGCAGATTCTAATGTCTCCGTTTTTCTTTCTAACAGGGACCATATTGGAAACCCATTTGGAATGTCGAACGGGAAATTTTTTTTGGCTTTCAATAACTTATTGAGTTCATCTTTGATCTGGTTTTCTAGATTGGGATGGATCTTTCTCAACTTTTGCTGGAGAGGTTTTTCATCGTCTATCATTGGAATAGTATGTTGGATGATGGAGGTTTCGTACGTTTTGAGTTCATCGTAATTCCAAGCAAAGACACTTTTGTATTGTCTCAAGAGACGAATATACGCTAATTTTTCTTCAAGAGCTAGAGCAAGGCCTAGATTGATATTCTATGGTTTGGTATCAGTTCCTAGATTTACTAATTCATAGTTCAAAGTTGAACTTTGGAGTTTTGAATTAGTAGATCTTTTAAACCGAACTTTCAAATCATAAAGGTCTTCTAACTTGATGACTGACTTAGGTATGGCATTGTTAGTGCTATCTTGTTGCAATTGTCGGTCATGTTGGTCTTCGTCAATTATTTGATTGGTGTAGGATCCTTCAGATGTGAGGAAACTCGCGATATCAGGATCGTCATTGAAAATCCTCCAATTGGTAATGTTATCAGGAATAGATGGTCTAAAAATTAATTCAATTGAAAATCAATCAGGGATAAAATCTTCTGAAGGAATGAGCTTGGAAGCTACATTAGCTAAGAGGTCTGCACTAGCATTTTGGAGTCTAGGAATTGATGAAATATTAAATGCTATAAAGTGTTCTGTCAGATCTTGAACTAAATATTGGTAATGTTTTAAATGACCTGATAAACAATGTATAGTATTACGTACCTGTCTGATTACAATTTCAGAATCTCCGAAAACTTGAAGGTATTTGACGTCTAATCCAATTGCTTTGTATAACCCTTGGACTAAAGCCTCGTATTCTGCAATATTGTTGGTGCAATCAAATTCGAGTCTGCAAGTTAACATAGTTTTATCTCCCTCTGGACTTATTAACACGCATCCTACTCCTACTCCTTCGTTAGACTTAGATCCGTCAAAAAATAATTTCCAAAATAAATATTTATTTACAGGACTATCTATAAAATTAATACATTTAGAACTATCTGTTTGAGAAAAATTTTCTACTTGATATAAAACAGAATGTTCTAAGTAAGGTGAAGTATGAGCATTAAAATTTCCTAGGAAAGAATCTACTGAGTAGTTGCCAATGATGTTATTGATGTATGCTACTGGTTCATTTTCTCCCTCCAGTTCTGTTACTATGTATTTTTGATGTCTTTCCTGCTCAACTTTTATTTGATTTGGTTTACCATTGTAAGGGAGCCACATGTGCGACCAGTCAGTTGCAAAGTATCCATGAAGTTTTTCTGACCAATCTCTGCTAAGAATTAAGCCATAAAATTCCGGAATATCAGCAACTAAAATGTCGATAACTTGACATACCTTTGGGTTGGATGACAGCCTTATGGTAACCTGATTTAATTCGCTAATCACTTCGACTTGCGATTGATCTAATTAAACTATGCGCACAGCGGATTTTTGTGGTTGAACGTTCAATTTTGCACATATTGACTTTGGTAAAATATTCGATGAAGCTCCAAAATCCACTAAGCAATTATGCAAATTTTTATTGAAAATTTCATAAGTAAGAAGAAATGGGGGAGTATGAGATCTTGATCTTCCTCCAATTAAGGCAATATCGTTTGGATCAACTTTATTAATCGCATTAGTTGGAGGTCTTCCTATGTCATGGGAAGCTTGAGAGATTACAGCGGCAGGCAAAGGTGCAACTGGTACAACATGTAATTCTTTCAAAAGTATCTTTTGCTGGTGTTTTAACTTGCTCAATTCGTATTAAGTGATATTGGCCCTAGTATTTTTCATGTCTTCTACGATATTATACTCCATTTCATCCGAAACAATCAGCGTTTTAGATGGAGTTGATGGGTCTGTTTGGACTGGGCTGGTTTGAGTCGCTTTAGGTGTCATTTTCTTGGCTGCGACTTTATCCTTAGTCATCGAGCTTGTGCTCTTTGGCTTAGGTGTAGGTTGAGGAGGATCAAGTTGATCCTCTTCATCTGGGAGGATGAAATCCCACATACCTTGTAACTCTACAACTTCTTCTTCATCGATATGTTCTTCAGTAGCGCTTTCCTCTTCTTCTTCTTCGGATTCAACACTTGTAATAGCGTTAGGGGGTTTGGAATCGGTTAAAGGGTTTCTTTTAAAAGGTCTGTACGGATTTTTAGAACAAGTTTCTACCACTTGTTTCTTAATGTCGATCATCTCGTTAGACATGGTCTTCAAAACTTTTTGTAATCCTTCTAAATCGAATGGATCTTTCGATTGTTTTTCTTGGGATCTTCCTTGAAAGTAACCTTCTTGGATTTTCGTTCTTCTATCACGTTTTTCTTTTCTAGGGCTATAATACGTTTCTCTACCGCTATTGCTTCTTTCATATTTTCGGCTAAAGTTGTTTTGTTAGCCCTATCAACAAAGATTGCTATGTTTGATGGTAAAGTAGTGATGTACCATTCACTTCGCACTTCTTTGCTAGGAAGCAATAGGAATTTTGTTTAAGAGTTTATTGAAACGTGAATTGAAATCTTTGATAGGTTCTTTTGACTCGGCCCTAAGGTTAGACAGGTCGTTGATCAATGTCATCATAGACCTATCATCACCAAACTTAATAAGGAATTGTTCTTGGAAGATATCCCAACTAGTGATAGATCCAGATGGTAATGAAAAATACCATGATCCAGCTGCTCCTTGCAGAGTATAAGGAAAAAGTAGAACAACAGCGTCTTCGTTGGTAACTCCATTGAGATTTATGGATAGCATAAAGTTATTTATATGTTCTTCCACTAGCATGCCTACCTCATTATTAAACTTAGGCAACCATTTTTTAGGATGGGCCGGTAACTGACTCAAGGGTGCAGGCATTAAGACTGGGTTATTCCATGGAGATTGGGCCATCGTTGAACTACTAACAGAGGAAAATGAAGAAGATGATCCATGTGGTTGAGAAGATTAGGATATTACGACTCCAGATGATTGAGAAGGAGATGTGGAAGTTCCAGTGGACTGATGGACAATAATCTGAAGTGGAGGAGTGGATGGTTGACTTCGCGGTGGGGAGGTTGAGATGGATGATGATGATGAAAGAGTCTCACTATCAGACCCTTAGGTGATTTCCTTGCTCTCTTCCTTGTGGGTAGAGGTAACTCGGTTGGCTGAACGCCAAATTTTTCGCTCTTTAATCTGGTAAGAGGATGAGCAGGGTTATATTGCGAAGTCATGCTGCCTTGAGATTTATCAGATCTTTGAGGTGATATAGAAAATCATTGAAGTTTATGAATCAAAGATTCTACTTCAAGAGGTTCAATAGTAGATTTCTCTGAAATGTCAAGGTTGGTAGCAGCGACTGTTGTTCTTTCGACTTCTAGCTCTAAATTTGGAAATTCTAAATGCGATGGAGAAGTCGGGTGAGATGGTGAGGGCGATTTACTCTCAGAATGGTATTTAGATTTAGACTTACTTTCCATTCATAGTTCGGGGCTCTCCTTCTAGCGCCAGATATGTTGAAGCCCCGAAAATCGGGTCTACAACAAGGGGGATACCCACCCGGTCCGGACCTTGGTTAGCAGCTCCTTTTCCATTTGAAATGTTTCCCCTACATTAATCAGACCGAATGGCATCTTGGAATATTTGAAAGTACCCTAGGGTGTTTTGAAGGTGGTCTTATCCTAGTCTTCTGGGTGAACCAAAATCTGGTTGTACCTAGAATATCCATTTAGTAATGACATTCTTCTTGCACCAACTACCTTCTGAAGAACATGGTCCATTTTTGGCAACGGATAGTTGTCCTTAAGAGACACCCTATTTAAGTTTCTGAAATCTACACACAACATAATTTCACCTATTTTCTTTATGACTGGTACCAAGTTAGACAACCAATTAGAAAACGAATAGGTACTATAATACCAGCATCAAACAATTTTCTTACTTCTTTTTCAATCTAGGGAAACAACACTAGATTCGTCCTTCACAACTTCTGCTTGAATGGTTTTTGATCCTTTTTTATTGGTATTATGTGTTGAATAATCTCTTTGTCATACACCTTTATATCTTTGTAACCCCAAGAAAAAACATCAGATAATTCAATGAACAATTCCAAATATTTTTTCTTCATTTCAGGGCTCAAAGTTTTGGACAACTTTATCATTTTTGGGTGTTTTGTTGTACCCATATTGCATTCTTCAAGTCCATCTCCTATAGGTACTAACTTTGGCTTCTTATCCACATCATTTTGGTCAAAAAATTCTCCAAAGGTATAATTACTCTTGGAAGGACATTGTCTTTAAACTGCAATATTTTTAACTCAGTACCCTTCTTATCTAATTCTTCCTTTAGCTGATTAATAAAACTTTCTTTATATACATCTTCCCATCCACCATCCTTTTCTAGCTTCATTTTGGCAAACTCTTCTTTCATCGGCAAGGAATTCTCCACCTGCTTACCATTTTAAAAAACTTGCCAATGGCCCATGTTATCCAGGAAAGTTGGCCTATGTTTCACCTCTACCTTGTATTTCCCTTTAACATTGCTAATCATTTCAAAATTAGAGGCCGAAGTGGCCAATGCATCTGCAACAGCGTTATCCTTCCTGTGAACAACTGCAAAGTTTTATTCAACAAATTTTTGCAAATAATCTAAGACAAAATTACAATAAGCACGCATCTGGGGATTTTTGGTTTGATATTCACCTCTGACTTGTCTAATCCCCAGCTCAGAATCCCCGAAGACAACTATTCTTCTAGCTCTTGATTTCGTCAAATTTTGCAGGCCCAAAATAAGAGCTTCATGTTTCGCTAAATTGTTAGTACAATAAAAAACCAACTTATTGGAACATAATTTTGACTTACCAACCTCTTGGTTGATTATCCATATTCCCACACCAGTGCCTTCTCTGCTTGCTACCCCATCAAAATGCATGGTCCAAACACGTTGTTTTTCTACTCTTTTTTACCCTTTTCAGCATTCAAACTTGCATATTTATCATAGACAATTTGACTACTTTGTCCCTCATATTTACAATTGTCTTGTTCCTTCATTTCATGACTATTTTCATCATAGGTTTTCTCATTATTTACTACTTCCAAAATTTACGAAACAACTGATTTTATGCTGCTGTATTTTTCAGGACGACTACTTGAATTTTCTAAATTCAGAGCATTGTCTCTTTCCTCTTTCTCATCTAAAAGAATCTCTGCAACATTAGGACAATCTGAATTGAACAACACGAAGGATTCCAAGTCAGAATGAACAGCATAAACTGGATGATTCACGGGCCTCTCCTTACTGTTGATCATGTACTACATGAGGGGTTCCTTGTATAACCTTCTCAACTAACCTCCAAAAACTAGAATTGTGATGTAGGACATGTATGTTTGTAATGCTCCATTCAACTTTTCCATCCAGTATTTAGAAAACAACATACCATACTTTGGAGGTATGTTTGCCACCACAATGTCCATTTTCTATACACTTTGAAGGGATTTGAGTTAAGGACACCACTAAATATTTAATTAATCCCAGACACTTCACCTTACGGGAATCAAATGAATACAGATCCTTGTATGGCCTTGTGATATCTAAACCTAATATCTCCATGATTACTTTCGGCATTAGATTGTGTGAAGCCCCAGAGTCTAAAATAGCATTATGCAAAATTTTATCATGCACATTCAAGATGACATAGAAAGGAGGAACAACTCCATCCTGATCTTTGTCATTAATCTTTGTACCAAATATTATAGCTAGATGATCATCTGTTATATTTACCATATCGGAAGATTTGTCTACTCTAAGTGCCTTTAAAACTTGAGATCTATATTGATTGTTTTTTACTAATTCACCAAGAGGAATAAAGATCTTCAATTTGGCAATTTTAGCTTCAAGATTAAAGGGATTTGATACCTTTTCAACTTCTTTGTGGGAAAATTCCTTCCTTTCTATAGTCTCTTTGGGTATGTTGTCTTTCCACTGCAGGATAGTACCTCGAGGCTCCTTTCTTTGGGTACTTGTGTTAGCAACCTCTTTATTCCGAGTACAGGTGCGAGGGAGGTCCTTTTCTCTTAGCACTATTAGCAGGCATTTCCTTCCTTGTTGCATTGTTGATTGGTACATCTTTTCTTGCTGCATTAACTCCTACAGTTCTATTCCTTAAGTTATATTGTCACTACACTTGCATTATGGCATTCTGAAACGCCTTTTTCTATTCCTCATATTCAACCATCAATGCATCATTTTGAGATTGAGAAAATATGAGTTCTTCGTCTGCTGCTTCAAAATTCTCAAGCAACTCTTTCCCTTCATCTTCTTTGGTCAGATACACATCTTGTTGTCCATCACCGGAAAACAAAATTTGATCTTCCAGTAATTGCTCATCTTCCTCTTCTTGATCTTGAGCATAATTTTGCTGAAAGGGTGGTCTTATTTGCTGAAGTGACTACTCTGGACCCTTCTACTCCTTAGGCTTGTTTGGAAACTGTGGCTACCTTTGAAAACCTGGATTTCTTATTTTTTGACCAATTTGGGTTTCTCGAAATGTGTTCCGTCAGTCAGAGAGATTTTCTCCATCATCTTCTCCATAGTTTTGACCAATGTATCAAATTTAGCATCAACGGAAGTAGAAGGATATTCCTTTATGGTAACTCTTTTCTCTGACTTCATTTTGGATTTCTTTGCTAACAAATTAGCCTCCACACTGATCACATTATTCTTCATGTCCTCCAGTGTTGCCAGATTTCTTTCTCTAAGCTCGTAAGCCATTTTAGGGTCAAAAGAATCAAGATAATGAAGTAAGGCCATACCATGAGGAGGCTTTATCTCTGCAGGAATTGAAATATATAGTTTATTGAACCTTACAGAAAAATCTCGAACAATTTCTCTGAGCTCTCTCTTTAGATTATTGTACTCAGCTAGAATTTGCAAGGGATTCTTCTTTTCACCCCACCTTCCAAGAAATGCATCTTCCAACTCTTGATAATTGGAAAAAGCTCCCGAGCAAGAAATTTTGAACCATTTCTTGACGTCACCAGAAAAAATCTAAGAAAATAATATGATATTAACATCATCATAGTCCACTTCCTCCAAATCTACAAAATCACTGACCTTATCAACATGCTGCTTGGCAGTAATTTCTCTTGCACCATCATATTGAGGTAGCCTTTGTCCGTAATTAAGAGGTAAATCATGAAGCTGAGCAAGCAGAATCAAACGGGCATACTCTCGCTTCCATGACTATTACCTAAGTAGTTGGATGACTAACAAGTGGTGTGATAGAGACAACAGAGGTCGGTGGTATGGCAGAGACAACAGATGATGGAAAAACTAAATGAATGGATGTTGAAACAAGTGATGAAGGAATCAATAAGGATGTAAAAGGAGAACCAGAACTTTAGATAGCTTGTGTAAGGACTGTTGTTTGAGATGAAACTATCCTTTCAGCAGCTTTCTGAACTTTTTCAACCAGGCCTTTAAGTCTATTAAACTGCTGAAGGATAATTTGACTCGACTCTACCTCTGGAAATGAAATATGAGGACTAGAAATGCATGAATCTGCCAGAACTTCAAATATGTTTAAGAAAGATATCATTTTGAACAAATGAATTTCAAAGGAGATTTTTGGTGAAGAAACAAATTTTCTAAGTGAGTACTTACTAGTTCAACTTTCCACCACAACTCTTTCCTTTCTAAGTAATTTTTCAGGATCAGAAACAACTATAGGGGGATTTGGGTCAGGGTTTTTCCTAGTAAATATCTTAGAAGCTAGATCTTCTCAGATAAATTTTCACATAGTAAAATTATCTAACAATCAAAGTAATCTTAGCACTCAGCCTATGATGAAACTTTGAACATAAAACTTACCAGGATAATTAGACTTTCAAATCCCCGACAACGGCGCCAATATGTTAGCACTCTGTAATTCCTCTAGGATGAGGAGAGGAACCCAAAGGCAACCACAAACCTCTTTTGATTGAATGATTGGCCTTGTTCAAACTGAGGGTGCTCCCTCACTGAGCACGCTCAGAGATTGAAATTTTGAATATGATTTTTCAACAGAGACCAGTTTTGAAAATGTTTGATTTTTGGTATAGGGGTAGTAGAGGGTTCTAGGAAAACACTAGCGATGCAATCATGACCTTCCTGGTCTAACATGTTGATGTATCTCCAACCAATTTCATGTGCAGAGGCTCAATTAATATGATTGTCAGATTGAATGACAATTGTAGTATAGTCAAGATGGGGATATGAAGACATTCATTAGAAATAACAGAATAACTAGTAGTTCATTACTGCAATGTAGACAAATGACTATCAAGAAGAAAACACAAAATGGTCAAAGGAATACATATTCCATTTGCAAATTGAAATATTTGGCACAACTAGACATGAGCATATGAAATGAATTCAAGTGTAACTATTCCATACACCTTCAAATCATTTTAATAGATAACACAACAAGGATAATATATTACTAAGAAGAAACAATAATTGAAATATCCATACCATAAGTGTTATAGACATTTTTGTGCCCTACAACCCTAAGCATGAAATGTCCATAAACCAAGGGCTCCTAAGTCCCTAAAAGTGTTGTTCTAACCCCTAAAGGAACAAGGTCAACAGATTACAACTTCTCCCAGAAGTTCTCCACCAGAAACTACTCAGAATCGGTCAAAACAGGATCATTGCAGCTGCTCCATTGGCTAAGTGTGTTGCATCTCACCTAAATACACTGTGAGGGTGCGTTGCATTTCAAAAGTCCCTTCTATGGGGTGTGATGGGCGAGAAATGACAAATGGTAGTGTCATTCCGCAAGGTGGATAGGCAATGGAAGCTTCCAGAATCTTCTCCTGTGACACTTGCCTCACTGAATTCGACCAAGGATGAGTAAGAGGCCCTCAGTCTCCAAGTGGAAGCAAGAACTGACAGAGAGAAGACACTAATCAAATCACAAGCTGACTCATCCCCCTTACATATATCTATATATGGATCCCTCATCCCAGAGATCCAGAGGCTGGAATTTTGCATATTGTAAGGAATTGCTATTGGTTTCTAGAGACAAACATCAGATTTTTGGGTGATCTATGCTTTATTTGAGGTGAAGAGGGGCTTCTTTGCTGGGAGGTTGATGCTGGGTCAGAACAACTGGTTGTAACTCCTCTTGGATATTTTCTTTTTTATCAATAAAAACTATTTGAGTTTTCCTCCATGCTTTTGTATCATTGATGCTTGTTACATTTGTATGGTCAATTTAAATCTGATCCTAAGTTGTTTATGAATATAGATCCATGTCTTTGTATAGTGCTATGCTTCTGTGATCTTACAGGTACTTTGTGAAGCTGGGCGTGCAAGGGAGCAGGTAGCTGAGGACTATCAAAGAAGAGAGGGATCGAATCGAAGGATTAGCGCAAGGCAGAGGTTGGTCTTTCTGTTCCTCTCTATCTATAATTCATAAAGGAAAAACAAAAGTAGTTTTTCTCTGTTTGTTTCTAAGGCAGCTGTCACAACTTAGTGGGATAGAGCAGTTCTATATAGACACTTTTCCCTGTAACAAAATGGCGACTCCACTGGGGAAGTAATTAGTTTGTTTGTTTATCATTCTTTGTTGTTTGTTTCATAAACTTATGAGTAGCATTCGAACTGCATTTGCCATAACAAATGAAAAGTAGATAACTGCTACTTCAATCCATCTACTGGATCTGTTTATGATTTAAACAACTGATTCACAAACTATCTGATTGCCCTTGTGATAGCTCTTAGATCCTCCTTAGATCTACCCCTGATTGTTGCATTACTTATTGCATTTTACTCGGCCAAAAACCAATAACTGAACTGCAAACTGTGACCCGGAACCCAAGAAGAGTCTCGTTTCTGGCCCAGCACAGGTACTGTTCAGAGATTCTGAATTTCAGCGCACTTCCCGAGTGGACAACCTGCGTTGCATTTCAGATTCTCTGTGTTACAGGTGCGCTGATCAGACTAGCTCTGTGCAGCTATGGCTTCTGTGCTTCATTCTTTCCAGTTCTATTCCTGAATTTTGCTGCCTGTGATCAGTATATGTCTAATTGAAACTCCTTTTCCTTACTGTTATTCTGCCTTCTTTGTACAAAACAACTGTAGATGTTTTTGTGTGTTTGTTGAGTCATTTACAGTTCTCCTTTGCAAAAGTAGCATAGTCGTACTGTCGTCCTTTGATTTGAATCTGTCGCAAGTGTCGATTTCGATCATAGGAGAAAGTTTGATTGTTGTTGATGGTCGATTATCCTGTTACTATTGCCTTTGGTCTGAATTTGTAATTTTCTAGTGTCAAAAACAAGTATTCATTTCAAAATCGTAAGGTGTCGTAATCATCTCTATTTTTGATTTCGAAAAGAAGCTTGTTTATATTTGTCACTTGAAAAGAATTTCAGATTTGTACATCAACTTTCTTTTTAGCATCCATATACTAAGAAAGTCGAAAACAAATACATGCATGTGCATTTGCATATAGACAGTCTGTTTGGCTTGATTTAGGAAAGTGCATTTACAGTGTGCTCTTTTCTCTTTGTGAAAAGGTTCTGTCTTTCTTTTCCCTAGTAGCTAGGATTTTCATTGCACAAAAGAGTAAAAAGCTTGTTTATCATCTTTAGATTGCATTTTAGGAATTACATCTACATCTCGTGGTGAACTCGAAAGGCAAACTTCATAAGCAAGATCAACTTAAAATAAATTCAATGAATCTAACAACGCTTTGGAACTTAACGCACCACATTTAGAGGTCTAGGCTAGAGACGTATTCCGGCGTCGTAAAGCCTGGTAACTGTTGTTCTCACTGATGGTTGGGTGATTCCTCCACTTTGAGATGATAAGTGCCAGTACGGACTTGTGCTCCCACGTACCGTCGAGTATATTTTGGGAGACCCCTATAGGCTTAAATCCTTTATCCATAAGAAGTTGTGTCTGTGCCCTATCGATCGCAATGCACTGAACACAGCATTCGGGAAGATTGGCTGTCGTACCGTAAAAAGTATTCTGCAGTTTTGCGATTGGTTTGGTACTCCCTCTACCTAGACTTCCAGAGCAGTCCCTTTTGTTCCTTTTCAGACTCCTTAACGGAAAAGGTCCATCTGAGCACTTGTCACTTCAGGCTCATTAAAAATCGAAGGAGACTAGAGTCATCTTTTGTTTTTTCTCAACTCTTAAAAACTGAAAAAACAAGTTGTGTCAAAGCGTCTAAAATTTATTTTAAACGGAATATTCATTACCCCTTTCCTACGTTGATCTTGGGTTGAGAAAATGGAGTCCACCAACCAAGGAATTCCCCTTGGAGGAAATCCTAGTCCCTTCTCCTCTTGGGGAGATGTTGGTGCACCCCATATGGCCACATTGTCGCTTCCAGGACTGACAATTGGTTTGCCTGTATGGCTCTTCTCAACCTCTGTCGTTCAGAACACCACTATTCCTGAACAATCAAATCAGCAAATAGACGAGTCCAGAGTTACCCACCAACCTTCTACTTCCTCTAATTCTTCCTCTCCCCCTTCCTCTTCGCTTGATGGGGCTGGTAAAGCCAAAAGTCAAGTACCTAAGGAGAAGAAGGAGAAGAAGAAGAAAGAGAAGAAGAAGAAGGAGCCAAAAGCGAATGGGGGCAAATGAGTGTCGTCTAACGAAAATCCACACACTGCACCGACCAGGCCTAAATCGCCATGTGTCATTTGCAAGGGAGGCCACTATCACAGAGATTGTCCTTGCATCCCTCGGATCTTAAGGGACTGGTCTCCCCGTTTTCACAACCCAGTGTCGTCAACCTCTGATGATCATGTTGAAAACACACCGTCAACTAGTGAAAGTGAAGCCCCAGGACAAAAAGGAAAATATAGATTTCCTTGTAAACTGTGCGAAGGCGATCACGCCGTCCACTGTTGTCCCTTCTTAGACGAAGCTAAAAGAGTTTTGGATGATCGTCCGGTTTCATCGTTACGACTTCCTCCTGGATATAAAAAAACTCTTGCCGAGTCCGTCACCAGTTGAAAATCCGGCTGGCCCGCTCAGGTGGTCGGCTAAAGCATCTATCATTGAAGATAAATCATCTGAATCCATACTAGACGAAAGTCAAAAGGTCGAGGCGGTAGTTGACCCAGTCTTGCCTTCAGAGGTTCCATCTTCAGATGATACAGTCACTGAAGAGAACAAGGATGACACCGTCCAAATTCTTTTCATAAGCACAGACTCCAACGAACATGGGGGCAATTTACCCATTCCTTTACCGCAGGAAGGAAGTTCGTCAGAGTCGTACCAGGCCATCTATTCGGTCCCACCTCCAAGCAACCTAGTTGTCTCCTTCGACTGGAATCAACTAGGTAGACCCTGTTTACCAGCTAGTGTACCATTCCGAATTATTGTTCAAATATATAGAATGGTTATGGCTGGTACCATCATAGATGAAGGGACTTCTGTGAGTATCCTTTCCTCAACTGCTTGGAAAGCGCTTGGTTCGCCATCGCTTTTGCCTGAGATGAGAAATCTGACAGGCTTTGATAAAGGAACCAGTCGACCATTAGGGATCCTTCCCAATGTGCCCATAACATTGAGAGGGAAAACCGTTCACATGAATGTGATGGTAGTTCAAGGACCCCTGGATTACAATCTACTCCTTGGACGAGACTATATTTATTGCATGAGAGCCATTGTCTCATCACTCTTTAGAGTGATGTGTTTTCCGCACGAAGGAAGAGTGGTCAAGCTCATGGACCAGCTTTCATTTCCCTGATCACGCATAGCAAATAGTCATATACCATCCCTAAATGGTCTTTTCACGCAAGAAATGTCTCAATCCCCAGTCCGTCCACCCGATGAGCACGAGTGATTCGGGGGGACATGACTGAATCCCAGGGGGCATGCACCCTGGTCTGCTTCAGTAGGAAAACTTCGGGTATAGGGTAGGTTTCCGCGAGAGAATATGACTAGTCTGTACTCCCGTCCGTGATTGGAAGAGGGGGTTATTCTAGAAAAAGATTCTCTTGTCAAAGTTATGTGAGTTGGCGGGCATCGCCGCTCACCTTTGTTTATCTCAGTAGAAATCGCCGAAGAAGTGTTTTGTTTACTCCGTAAATAGAACTATCTTTGGTAACCTGTAAGAGGTAGGCCTCTCTCGGTAAAACAAACGTTTTAACGGACTAAAGAAGGGGTAACCTTGAAATTCTGTTTTATACCTGGGGGCATGCAAACCTTTTGGAGTGCAAGCGAAGAGCGACTATTTATTTTTTAAATTTGTAGGTCCTCTAACCCTTTAAACTCGTAGGATTGGTCGTTTCCTAACTTGCATAAAGAAAGGATGTGGGGCAAAACTCTAAAAGTTGTCATTTTATATGAGACATTCTTATTACACGACTGGATTAATCGAGCAGTTTTAGCACATAGTTCAAGCTCGTTAAAAAATAAACATAAGACATGAGCAAATGTTTCCACCCGCGTTTAAGCTCGTTAAAAAATTAACTATTCCCCAGTAAATAACCATCGTGAATGTAACACTTCAGCCATTAAAGCCTTGGTCGTGTTTGCACCATCACCTCCACTTTTTCATTGTCCGATCATTCACCTCCATTTGATTGTTTACCCATTTTGAGGAACAGTTGTGAAGAGTGATTTCACTAGCCATCCTTGTGACACTGCCATGATTGGAAAATTCCAAACCTTACCTGGAATCAGCTACTACCCATTTTATCACTCGTTCCTCAAAAGACGAGTCTCCTTTAAGCTCTTTTCAACTGACTCGTAAAATATGAAAATATTGCCGAGCCATTGGCCTCTCCAGCTCGTTAAAAGGACAGGAAGTGTTATCCCTCCTCTAGATTTTAATCTTTTTGGACCTGAGGGATTATTACACAAAAAGATCAAGCGCTTGTTTTGTTCGGTTCGTTAAAAGTATCGAAAATTCATCCCTTCTGTATTGTTTTATACTTTTTCGGACTCAAGGGATTAGATGACGAAAAAGGAATTTTGGAGTTACCTTTACGTTCCTTTTCAGACTCTCTAAAATTGAAAAGGACCGAGTTATCTTTGTCTTTAAACTCGTTAAAAAGATTAATAGCGACAAGCTTGTCTTTAGACGAGAACGAGTTTCACTATCGCTAGGCTCATTAAAACATAGCGATGGGTTTGCCCGAAGGGCAAATTATAGAACAAGCATATGTTATCCTCCTCAAGCTTGAAAAAAATAAAGGGGTACTGGTCAGCAATGACTGGGGAAAATTGGGAAGAAAACTCAAAGAAACTTTGTTGGTAGCAAGTCGCTCTTGAACATGACACTTCCACTCCGTGTCTGAGTCGGGTTGGGTTGTTTCATTCACTGGTCACATCACCATGGTCACGCCATACCATCCACATTTGGGGTTAATGCTACCAATCCATCACATCAGTGTCACCGATATGTTCAAGAGAAGTCATCCAGAGAAGTCACCTGTGTCTCACCCACTACCATACATTATACTCCATTCTTTCATGACCGCCACCCTGAACCTTATATCACCAGATCGTTTTCACCTCCATCAAAATCATTTTCTCTGTTCCGTGTCATTGATGTGGGATTCATTAAGGCCCTCCTGTGACGGATCACTTCTTGTCGACATCAGCTCATTATCCAAGAATTTGATCTAGGAACACCCCATTCAGTACTTTGAAGCTTGCATGCCTCAATGGCAAGTTTCTCACTTTCAGCGACAGGTTTACATCAATGGCCTTCGACCGAAAGATTTTGCGTGGTGTTCGACACCAAGTCCTTTATTCACACCACGTGAATTGTACTGCAGTACCTTGAGGGTCATTATCATTATCGGTGATTCCTCTCGCGCTTGTTAACAGTTTACATCATTGACTGGTAATCAAGCAATGTCTTTCCATGTTTGACTTCAGAACATTTCTCACATGGATCGACTTGTACTTCGAGTGAAGATCGGACGAGATTTAAGACCCCGGATCTAGTTTCATCCATCCGGGCTGCGATATATATTCAGGGAAAATAAAGACATTAAATGTACATCATTGCTGCAGAGATAATCATCCACTCAAAAGGATGATGGCTCTATCAGAATCATCAGTCTACACTCAGACGATTGTTTGTCCTATGTACATGAAAATGAATTTATAAAGCTGAGCATGGGAATGCCCGCCTCAGCTAGATCATGAAAATAGTATGAAGATAATGTATTGTATTGTATCTTATTACAGGTCTCCTCCCAGCATTAAAAGAACTTT
Organism: Pinus tabuliformis; assembly: GCA_031772625.1. NCBI lineage: Eukaryota > Viridiplantae > Streptophyta > Pinopsida > Pinales > Pinaceae > Pinus > Pinus tabuliformis. The sequence goes on from CM062811.1 coordinate 280,270,516, forward strand.
GGATCCTCATAATAAAGCATTTCACCCGACACCAAAAGGTTAACGGCCTCATACTTTAGGGGGCAACTGTTATAGACATTTTTGTGCCCTACAACCCTAAGCATGAAATGTCCATAAACCAAGGGCTCCTAAGTCCCTAAAAGTGTTGTTCTAACCCCTAAAAGAACAAGGTCAATAGATTATAGCTTCTCCCAGAAGTTCTCCACCAAAAACTACTCAGAATCGGTCAAAACAGGATCATTGCAGCTGCTCCATTGGCTAAGTGTGTTGCATCTCACCTAAATACACTGTGAGGGTGCGTTGCATTTCAAAAGTCCCTTCTGTGGGGTGCGATGGGCAAGAAATGACAAATGGCAGTGTCATTCCGCGAGGTGGAGAGGCAATGGAAGCTTCCAGAATCTTCTCCTGTGACACTTGCCTCACTGAATTCGACCAAGGATGAGTAAGAGGCCCTCAGTCTCCAAGTGGAAGCAAGAACTGACAGAGAGAAGACACTAATCAAATCACAAGCTGACTCATCCCCCTTACAGATATCTATATATGGATCCCTCATCCCAGAGATCCAGAGGCTGGAATTTTGCATATTGTAAGGAATTGCTATTGGTTTCTAGAGACAAACATCAGATTGTTGGGTGATCTATGCTTTGTTTGAGGTGAAGAGGGGCTTCTTTGCTGGGAGGTTGATGCTGGGTCAGAACAACTGGTTGTAACTCCTCCTGGATCTTTTCTTGTTTATCAATAAAAACTATTTGAGTTTTCCTCCATGCTTTTGTATCATTGATGCTTGTTACATTTGTATGGTCAATTTAAATCTGATCCTAAGTTGTTTATGAATATAGATCCATGTCTTTGTATAGTGCTATGCTTCTGTGATCTTACAGGTACTTTTTGAAGTTGGGCATGCAAGGGAGCAGGTAGTTGAGGACTATCAAAGAAGAGAGGGATCGAATCGAAGAATTAGCGCAAGACAGAGGTTGGTCTTTCTATTCCTCTCTATCTATAATTCATAAAGGAAAAACAAAAGTAGTTTTTCTCTGTTTGTTTCTAAGGCAGTTGTCACACCTTAGTGGGATAGAGCAGTTCTATATAGACGCTTTTCCCTGTAACAATAAGTATCTCTGTAAATCCACTAGAATCTCTTCAACATTCAAGCACATGCATCAACATAGATCACAACAACAAATTGCAATAGTTTCCCCAGCAATAATGAAACCATCAACAAGCTTTTCCATATTCATTAACCAAATATATAGTTCATACACACGATAACATCATGTCTAAATTCAATGCACATCTGATCCAATAGAGGATCGATCTCAAAACTGAAAAGATGAAAAGTGTTGTTTTTCCAAATACTTTCCTCAAAATCATAAAACATAAAAGTGTTTTTTACTCTAAAAACGAACTATTTTTAAATAAAAACCCAATATATCTCTGAACATGATCAGCATGAAGTAAAATAGTAAAAAGTAAAAAAGTTGCTTTCTAAGTGTGCAAAAGGCTACGTAGCAACTACGCAACATCCAAAACTTTGAGCTTCTAAAACTGGCACATCGTGGGATGTTGAGGAAGTGAGCTGGCTGCCACATATACTCCATGCCATCCTCTTGAAAATCTGACAAGTGGCTTCCCTCCAGCCTGCGTGTAGTAGTGTGGGCATGGACTACGTAGCACCTGCATAGTAAATCTCCAACGTTGTTTTCTGAATGCTCTCTTATCTTGACAACATGCCTTTATATGACTAAATTCCACTCCAAAACATTAAAATCATACTATTATAGCATCAGTAACCTTTGAACTTAACAAAAAATTTAAAACCTGAAGTAAGGCTTTGTTGTGGGGAAAAGTATCCAACACGGAATGACCCTATCCCACTCTAAGGGTGATAGTTCCTTAGCAACAGCTGAAGCAAAGCTATCTAAAGTTACTTCTTTATGACATGCAAGAGATGAAAGGAAGAGGTCCACTTACCGATGTCTTGCGCAAATGGTCGATCCAATCTCCTCTATTTGCCACTCGCTCCCAGCTCCAAGTCTTCTCACGGGCCCAGCTACACGAGATCCTGCGAACAAGACAAGAAAAGGAAACTACAAGAAGCATGCATTCATAATTGATTCAAGGATTAGCATAAATCAAATACGCAAGTAAGACAATACACCATTGAAACACATGCGAATAGAAGAACCTCAAATGCTTTATTAATATAAGGAAGTAAGGTTCAGGCAGTGATACAACCGTGAGAGGTCTAATCCAGCATCACCTTCCCGACGGAAAGAAATCTCCTCTTCACCTCCCTCAAGCAATCACCCAATACTCATAACTGTAAACCAACAGCAATTCTTTGCACAAAATTCCCGGCCTTCAGATCCCATGGGATGAGATCCTTATATAGAGTTTTGGAGTGAAGATAAGTCAGCTTGATGTGTGACTTGTTGTCCTCTTCAACTCCAGTTGTTCTTCAGTCCTTGAGTCCACTCGGAGTTTCTACCTTCCACTTGGAGTTTTAGAACCTCTTTACTCATCATTAGGCGAATCTTCTGATCCAAGTGTCATTTTGGAAGCTTCCTGGGCACTGGCACATTGAGAAAAGATTCCTCCACATGTCAAAGTACGCCCAGCGCAGGTAGCCTTTGTTGCACTTGCTATGCAACACAGGTACACCATGGAGCTTTTGTCATTCAGCGCAGATGCTTAGTGGAGCAGCTGCTTTGATCCAAAATTGACCTGTTTTTGAGTGTTTTTCAGTGGAGAACTGATTTGCAGTGCTGTGGTTTGCTGACCTTGTTCCTCTAAGGGTAAGAACAACATGTTTAGGGACTTTGGATCCCTCAGATTATTGACATTTCATGCTCCATGCTGTAAGGCACAAAAATATCTATAACAGTTGCCCCCTAAAGTATGAGGTCGTTTATCAGGTGAAATGCTTTATTAGGAGGATCCGAAGTTCATTCAATCGTCGGGAGGTGACCTGTAACAAAATACAATACAATACATTATCTTTTCATACTTTCTTTTCATGATCTAGCTGATGCGGGCATTTCCCATGCTCAGCTTTATAAATACATTTGCTGTACATAAACAGACGATCGTCTGATAATAGACTGATAATTCTCTGCTTTTAATTATCATCCTTTTAGTAGGATGATCATCTGCTGCACATGTCTATGTTTTTATCTCCTGAATATATATCGCAGCCCAGATGGATGAAACTAGATCCGGGGTCTTCAAACTTGGCCGATCTTCACTCTAGTACAAGTTGATCCATGTGAGAATTTCTTGAAGTCGAACATGGAAAGACATCGCTTGATTACCAGTCAATAATGTAAACTGTTAACAAGCGCGAGAGGAATCACCGATAATGATGATGACCCTCAAGGTACTGCAGCACAATTCACGTGGCGTGAATATAGGATCTGACGTCGAACACCACGCAAAGTCTCCCGGTCGAAGGTCATTAATGTATACCTATCGCCGGAAGTGAGAAACTTGCCATTGAGGCATTCAAGCTTCAAAGTACTGAGGGGGTGTTCCTAGATCAACTTCTTGGATAGTGAGCTGATGTCGACAAGAAGTGATCCGTCAAAGGAGGGCCTTAATGAATCCCACATCAGTGACACGGAACGGAGCTAGTGATGATGGTGAAAACGATCCGTGAAATATGATTCAGGGTGGCGGTCATGGAAGGATGAAAGATGATGTATGGTAGTGGATGGGACCCGGTTGACACTTTCTGAATGACATCTCTTGAACATATAACGACACTGATGTGATGGATCGGTAGCATTACCCCATGTATGGATGGTATGGCGAGACCATGGTGAAGGGACCGGTGAATGATAATAACCCAACCCGATATTTACGGAGGCAAAAGTGTCATGTTCAAGAGAGACTTGCTGCCATTTAAGCTTTGAGGTTCTCCCAATTTTTCCCCAGTCATTTCTGACCAGTACCTCTTTATTTTTTTCAAGCTTGAGGAGGATAACATATGCTTGTTCTATAACCTGCCCTTCGGGCAAGCCCATCGCTATGTTTTAACGAGCCTAACGATAGGGAAACTCGTTCTCGTCTAAAGACAAGTTTGTCGCTATCTAATATTTTTAACGAGCCCAGCGACAAAGACAACTCGGTCCTTTTCATTTTTAGAGAGTCTGAAAAGGGTACATAAAGTGGACTCCAGGGGTCCTTTTTCGTCATCTAATCCCTTAAGTCCGAAAAAGTATAAAACAATACAGAAGGGATGAATGTTTGATATCTTTATCGAGCCGAACTAGACAAGCGCTCGATCTTTTTGTGCAATAATCCCTCAGGTCCAAAAAGATTAAAATCTAGAGGAGGGATAGCTCTTCCGGTCCTTTTAACGAGCTGGAAGGCCAAAACTCGGCAAACTTTTCATATTTTACGAGTCAGTGAAAAGAGCTCAAAGAAGACTCGTATTTTGAGGAACGAGTGATAAACAAGGACAGCAGCAGATTCCAGGTACAGGTTGGAATTTTCCAATCACGGCAGTGTCACAAGGATGGCTAGGTGAAATCACTCTTCGTAGCTGTTCCTCAAAATAGGTAAACAATCAAGTGGATGTGAATGATCGGCCAAATGAAAAGTGGAGGTGACGGTGCACAAACACGACCAAGGCTTTTATGGCTGATGAATTTACGGTCTTAAATGGTTATTTACCGGTTCATTTTTCTTAATGAGCTTGAACTCTGGGGGAAGCTTGCTCACATGTGCATTTATTTTTTAACAAGCATGAACTCTTGCTAAAACTGCTTGGTTTTGCGTTTATTTTTTAACGAGCATGAACTTTGCCAAAACTGCTCATGTTTGCGTTTATTTTTTAACGAGCATGAACTTTGCCAAAATTGCTCGTTTTTACCAGTCATAAAGTAGGAAGGTCTCCCGGTAGGTTGCTCGCTATTTTTTAAGGAGCTTCATCTCGCTATGCTTTGCTCCATATCCTCTCTTTATGCAAGCTGGGTATCGGCTAATCCTACGAGTTTAACGGGTTAGACCTACAGGTTTAAAGGGAGGACCTAAAAAACTAAAAAACAAAATAGCCGCCCGTGCTTGCATTCCAAGAGGTTTGCATGCCCCCAGGTGTAAGTCTAATTTCAAGGTCGCCCCTACTTGTCCGTCGAAAACCCTTGTTTTTAACGGGTGAGGCCTACCTCTTTCAGGTTACCCAAAGATTGTTCCGCTAATCCTTTCAAACAGAACTTTCTTCGGCGACGCCGACTAGGCGACGGTGAATGACGATGCTCCGCCACACACTTAACTTTAACAAAAGAATCTTTTTCCAGAACAACCCCACTTCCTAACAGCCCCTTCTTCTGCATGAGAGCTCTTGCCGGCTCTTCTATTTTACGAAGATGAAGGAGGGGACGGGGTACGGACTAGTCATATTCTCCCGCGGAAATTCTACTTTACACCCAAGGTTTTCTCTGACCCCAGCAGACCAGGATGCATGCCCCCTGGGTTCCGGCCCTACTTTCCCGAATTACTCACACTCATCAGGAAGAAGAACCGGAGGTAGAGACCTTTCTTGATCAAATAGACCATTCAGGATAGGTATGTGACTATTTGCGATGTGTGATCCCGGAAATGAAAGTTGGTCTACGAGCTTGACCATTCTTCTTTCGTATGGAAAACACATTATTCGAAAGAGTGAGGAGACTATTGCTTCCATGCAATATATGTAGTCTCGTCCAAGGAGTAGGTTATAATCCAAGGGTCCTTGGACGACCATCAAATTCATCTTGACAGCCTTCCCTTTCAATGTAATAGGCACATTAGGTAGAATCCCTAATGGTCGACTGGTTCCTTTGTCAAAACCCGAGAGATTCCTTATCTCAGGCAAAAGCGCTGGGCAACCCAGTGCTTTCCAAGCAATAGAGGACAGGATACTCACAGATGCCCCTTCATCAATGATAGTCCCAGCCATCACCATTTTGTATATTTGGACTATAATTCTAAATGGTATACTGGCTGGTAACCGGGGTCTGCCTAGTTGGTTCCAATCAAAGGACACAACCAGGTTGCTTGGTGGTGGGACCGAATATACGGCCGGGTATGATCCTGACGATGCTCCTTCCTGCGATAAAGGAGTGGGCACATTTCCCTGATGCTCATCAGAATCGGTGTTGACGAAAAGAATCTGGACGGTGTCATCCTTACTCTCTTCGGTAGGGGTGTCAGCTGAAGATGAATCCTCAGTGACTGTGGTATTTGAAGATGAAACTTCTGAAAGGAGAATCGGGTCAACTGCCATTTCGACCTTTGGACTTTCGTCCGGTCCGGATTCAGTAGGTTCACTTTCAGTGACTGACACTTCAGCTGGCCCTATGAGCGGGGCAGCTGTATTTTCAACCAACGAAGGACTTGGCGCGAGTTTTTGGTATCCAGGAGGAAGTAGCAACGGTGCAACCGGTTGATCTTCCAAAACTCTCTTGGCTTCGTCTAAAAAGGGACAACGGCGGAGGGTGTGATTGCCTTCACACAGTTCGCAGGGGAATCTCATTCCCCTTCGTCGTCTAGAACCTTCACTTTCGTTGGTCGACGGTAAGCATTCAACCTGGTTGTCAGAGGTTGACACTTCCGAACTGTGCAAATGAGGGGACCAGTCCCTTAGTATCCGGGGAATACTGGAACAATCATGGTGGAGGTGGTCCCCTCTACATATGACACATGACGATTTGGGCCCGATCCGTGCTGTGTGTGGATTTTTGTTAGATGCCTTTTGCTTGCCCCCAGGCGCCTTTGGCTCCTTCTGCTTCTTTTCTTTCTTCTTCTTTTCCTTCTTCTTTTCTATGGGAGCTCCGCTTTCGACGGCTTGACCTTTCGAAGAAGAAGGATCGGAGGAAGGCTTATAAGAAGTGGAAGGCTGGAGGGTAGCTCTAGACTGGTCTAACTGTTGACTCGACTGTTCAGGAACCGTGGTGGTCTGAACTACAGTGGTTGAGAATAGCCAAACTGGCAGGCCAATTGTCAGTCCTGGAAGCGACAATGTGGCCATGTGGGGCGCACCAACTTCTCCCCAAGAGGAGAAAGGGCTAGAGGTCCCATCATGTGGAATCCCTTGGTTGGTGTGTTCCATGTTCTCAACCTAAAGATCAACGTAGGAATAAGGGGTGATTATGTTCCGTTTAGAATGAATTTTATATGACGACGCTTTAGACACAACTTGCTTTTTCACTTTTTAAGAGTCGAGAAAAAGCTAAAGATGACTCTAGTCTCCTTCGATGTATTAACGAGCCCGAAGTGACAAATGCTCGGATGGACTTTTTCAGTTATAGAGTTTGAAAAAGGCCAAAAGAAACTACTCTGGAGTTCTAGGCAGAGGGTGTGCCAAACCTTTCGCGAAACCACAGAATACGTTTTACGGTACGAGTGGTCGATCTTCGTGAATGCTGTGTTCACTGCATCGCGATCAGTAGGGCGGCCGACACAGCTTCCTATGGATAAAGGCTTTGTTCCTATAGGGGTCTCCCAATATACGCGACGGTACGCGGGAGCACAAATCCGTATTAGTGCTATCGTCCCTCAGGAGGAATCACCCACCTTCGTAGAGATCGACAGTCACTATGTTTAACGACGCTGGTTCACGTCTCTACCTAGACCTCTACTGTGTTTCGTTATGTTTCAAAGCGTTGTTATGTAAATTTAGTTCGTTTTAGGTTGATCTTGCTTAGCAGTTTGCCTTTATGGATCACCACGTGATGTATGATACAACTCCTAAATGCAGTCTAAGAATGATAAGCAAGCTTTTTCAATTCTTTCAACTTATGAAAATCTTAACTACTGAGGGAAAAGAAAGACATCATCTTTTCAAACAGATCATAGAGCACACACTGATGCACTTTTCCTAAATTGACATGCAAACTGTCAAAATGCACATGCACAATGCAAGTATTTCTTTTCTTCTTCCTTAATGTTGATGTATTACAAAAAGAAAGCTGTTGTATAATTTTGAATTCAATTTCAAGCGAAAGCAAACAAGTTTTTGTACAATAATCAAAAGAACACCTTAAGATTCACTCATTTCAACACAAGAAATACTGAAATTCGAACCATATAACGAAAGCAAATGCTCAAGCAGCTATGAACAGCAATAAACTAGCTCTTAGAATCACAACGACACTTTCTCACAGGTCTAGATCCAAGAGGTCACAGCAAGACTAGTTCACTTTCGCTACGGGAAACTGTGAATGAAAGCAAGAAATACAATAAGAACAATCACGGTTTCTTCATACAATTGAGGCGGAATGAAGGCAAAGAAAGGCAGTTTCAGCTGGGTATACAGGTTGACAACAGGCTGTAAAAACAATATTGAAAACTGGGCAACAGACAGTGGGGAATCCCAGTTGCACAAGGCAAAACTGGATCAGCGCAGGTGCTGCACTGTCAATCTGACATGCAGCGCAGGTAGCCCCTTCGGGACCTGCGTTGCAGCGCAGGTAGCCTTTGCTGCAGCTGCACTGAAGAGACAACTCTCGTCTCTCTCAGATTCCGGGTCACAGTTTGCTCAAAAATCAATGGTTTTTGGCCAAATCAGAGGCTATCAGCCAAGTATACACTAGAGGATGATTAAGGGAAGATGAACACTATCACAAAGAGCTAAAAAGAGTCCTTGTGGATCAGCTCTTCAAATCATAAACATGCCCAGCACTGAGCTAGAGTAGCTGCCCTCTACTTTGCATTCGAAGGATTCGAATGCAGTTCGATTCGGTACTCCCTTCGTTTAGGAAATGAATAGCAAGAAACACAAGCTACCAACAAGACATGATCCCCAGCGGAGTCGCCAGTCTGTTGTGGGGAAAAGTATCCAACACGGAATGACCCTATCCCACTCTAAGGGTGATAGTTCCTTAGCAACAGCTGAAGCAAAGCTATCTAAAGTTACTTCTTTATGACATGCAAGAGATGAAAGGAAGAGGTCCACTTACCGATGTCTTGCACAAATGGTCGATCCAATCTCCTCTATTTGCCGCTCGCTCCCAGCTCCAAGTCTTCTCACGGGCCCAGCTACACGAGATCCTGCGAACAAGACAAGAAAAGGAAACTACAAGAAGCATGCATTCATAATTGATTCAAGGATTAGCATAAATCAAATACGCAAGTAAGACAATACACCATTGAAACACATGCGAATAGAAGAACCTCAAATGCTTTATTAATATAAGGAAGTAAGGTTCAGGCGGTGATACAACCGTGAGAGGTCTAATCCAGCATCACCTTCCTGACGGAAAGAAATCTCCTCTTAACCTCCCTCAAGCAATCACCCAATACTCACAACTGTAAACCAACAGCAATTCTTTGCACAAAATTCCCGGCCTTCAGATCCCATGGGATGAGATCCTTTTATAGAGTTTTGGAGTGAAGATAAGTCAGCTTGATGTGTGACTTGTTGTCCTCTTCAACTCCAGTTGTTCTTCAGTCCTTGAGTCCACTCGGAGTTTCTACCTTCCACTTGGAGTTTTAGAACCTCTTTACTCATCATTAGGTGAATCTTCTGATCCAAGTGTCATTTTGGAAGCTTCCTGGGCACTGGCACATTGAGAAAAGATTCCTCCACATGTCAAAGTACGCCCAGCGCAGGTAGCCTTTGTTGCACTTGCTATGCAGCGCAGGTACACCATGGAGCTTTTGTCATTCAGCGCAGATGCTTAGTGGAGCAGCTGCTTTGATCCAAAATTGACCTATTTTTGAGTGTTTTTCAGTGGAGAACTGATTTGCAGTGCTGTGGTTTGTTGACCTTGTTCCTCTAAGGGTAAGAACAACATGTTTAGGGACTTTGGATCCCTCAGATTATTGACATTTCATGCTCCATGCTGTAAGGCACAAAAATGTCTATAACAGGCTTGATCACATTTTCTTTCGTTTGCCTGAAGATTTACTACTGGAAGCCTTGGTGTTGGATGTACGAAGAGTGAGGTCATGTTGTTCAATAGGAGATGACATAGAAGGTTTATTTCCAATCACAGGCTTAGATTTTAGTTCAGGCACCCTTTCTGGAGAAGAAATTTCAGTTGATCCTTCATACATCTTTACCAATCCCCATGCCTTATCCAAACTTTGTTTCATGCACCTTAACCTTTCTTCCAACACTAAATTCCTGACATATAAACTTTTGCATTGCCTCCTCACAGGAATATACCATTTGATGAAATGTTTGCTTCTGTCAAGGGCTTGGGATGCTTCACGAACTTCATTGTCACAGTTTTCAAGAATATCTTGGACTGACTTTTTATAACTTTTATTAAGCTGCATAAATTGGTTTACATGTTCCTTGCTTTCTGCCAGCTCTTCCAAGCATCTTTGATATTCTTTCCATTGATTAAAGGGAGTTTTTCCAAGAGCTTGAGCTACCTACTTCATCTGTTGCACAAATATAAATTTGGACTTAGAAACCTTAACTAATGGCCCACTAAGCTCCACTGCAAAAAGTTTGGCCGAATTTGATCGAGATACAGAATAGTAAAAACTCAGGAAAGGTCACTGACATCCTACCTCTCCCATCCCTGAAAATGAAGCTGTGAACATGTGAATACCCCGTCCAGCAAATTCATGATCTTGGCACCCTCTGCACAGCAAGAGCATGACACTCTTAACCTCTGCATAGCACGAGCTCAGCAAACCGTGTGAAATTATCTGCAACCGGCTTCAAAACATGACCTATTTTCAAATTTCCTGTAGAAGAACGAAATCATTCACCTATGACCAGAGGAAATGAAAAATGGTGGCCTTATGCAATAATTTGAAAGTAATTCAAAACTTTGTTGATGTAATCAAGCTTGATGTTAAATCAGCATTATACTTGAAAATCAATTATTTCATAGTTAGGGATCATAAAGATGGAAATATGATGAGTGACTCGTATGAAATGGATAGTGACAAGGGTCAATCATCACACACAATGGTGTTCAAGGAAGGTAAAATTTAGGCCTGGGGGTTTTATAACTAGGATAGAATGGGAGTGGGGAGTTCTAGGCCTAACATAAGGAATAGGGATGATATGAATGCTTAGGAATAGGAGAATTTTAGGATATTAAGGGAATAAGGGGATGGGAAAAAGGGAAAAATAATGATGTCTAAAGAGGGAACAAATTGCAACATTAATGACTGTATTGCTTTAACGTCATTCCTTTAACTATAGACACCCTATCATCATTCAACATCCTGATTCAGTAGTTTGTTACAACAATTTTCAATGCTCAGATACCGCTTCCCATGACTGAAATTAATGACCAAAGAAATGACCAAATTCATCATAAATCTCGAGACATTGATAGGTCAAATTTATTATAGTGAAAACATTTGTGAATTTGACCCCCTCCAAGACAGCAAAATGATAGTTCGAAGGCCTTTGACTAATAAATTAACCTACTCTAACATTGGCTCCATTGGGGATGGAAACCTCCTTGTGTGGTGCCAAGAATGACGCCGCAGATCAGAAGCCTATCCATTGGGAAACGGAAACGATGTATAAAACTAATATACTCACTATCAAATTGGAAAAATTTATTGGCTGGCCGACTGAAAATAACTACTGACTGACAGACTCTTACTGTACAAATTGACTTTATCAGGGAAGAAATAAGTTAAGATCTTATGGCCTTCACCTCAGACTTTAAATATCAACTTTGACTACCCACACTTGCAATATTTCAAAGTAGAATGGTATTCACAATGAAATGATCCTTCAACTGTCAAATTAGGTGAGAAAATGTTTGAGCAACCTGTCATTCACAAGCCCTGCTCCAACCGGTTCATTTAATAAATATTCAAGTAGATAGGCATTATGTCCCCTAAATGTAGCAACCTTTAAAGGTCCCTTCCACATGTTGTCAAACTTTACATGTTTGCCTTTATCTTCATTCTAAGCATACCACTTTAACACCAAATCTCTAAGGTGAAAATCAACTGCCTTTGTTCTTTTATCATAGATTTTCTTTATCCAGTCTTGTAACAGCTGTGTGTTTTTGAAAACCTCTTCTCTAGACTGTTGGAGTTGAATCATTTGGCCAATTCTTCATTTACCATTTGACTCTACTTCAGCCTCCTGCAACAATATCATGATTGGCACTTCTAATGAAGATGGAAAAAGTGCCTTTGTCCCATAAACCAACTCAGATGGAAACATGTCTATTGATCTTTTAGTACTCACATGATCTACCCATAGTGCATGAATCAACTTTTTGTGTCAGCTCCTTTTATTTTCCTATGACAACTTCTTAATAATGCTAACCAAACTCTTTTTGGATGACTATGGCAAGCCATTTTCCTTTAGGTAATAAGTTGTGAAATGGCCTAGAATGATGTTATATTTGTGGAAAAATTCAATCATCTTCTTTGACTTAAATGCAGTAGCATTGTCTGTGATATTTTTTGTGGACAGCATAAACGAGACAAAATATCACCTTCCAAAAACTGGATGATCACCGTGTTTGTAGCTTGTCTGGTCGGGGTTGCCTCAATCCATTTGGTAAATAGTCGGTTGTTGTCAATATCTACTTTTGTTGTCCAGAAGAAATAGGATGAATTTCACCAATACAATAGAGTCCCCATTGCAACATGGTGACTCAACTGCTATAGTATTCAGGGGAAGTGGGAGAAACTTCTTTCCTCCTTCAAACATCTGGCATTCCTGACAACTGGCCACCTTTTTATAAACATCAACGAACAAACTGGGCCAATATAATCCAGCTCCTAAGATCTTGTTCGTTGTGGTTTTCCAATACAAGTGCTCGCCACAATCTCCTTTGTGAAATTGTTCCATTGTTGCTTGAGCCTCATCTTCTAATAAGAAATTAAGCAACATTCCATCGGGATCCTTCCAGTACAAGAATTGATCAATAATGCAGAATTTCACTGCCTTCAGTTTTAGAAATCGAGCTTTAGTTTTGGGCCAATCAAGAGGTGCTTGTAAATGTTGCAAGACATATAAAATATCTGCATACTAAGGTGAAGCAACAAACTTCTCTGGCACTTGTTGGATAATATTTGAGAGATCTTCATCTCTTAGGACAGCCGGGAAATTAATTTCAAGGGACTGCAAATTTGATTCAGCGACCATCCGAACCAAACATTGACCTTTAATCAATTTTGTTCGTTTGATCTCTTTGTTAGGTTCAAGAATTGCAAGGATCCATTTACCCTTCCTTCCATTTGGGTCACTTTGAGTCAAGATGTTTTTTTATTGCAGCACTAGGCACATAAGCCATGACATGAGAATTCAAAATGTATACCTGAAAATATTTCAAGGCCTTAACAAGAGAAAATTCTTATTTTTCCATTATGTCATATTTGAGCACAGCATCTCAGAGCACCCTGCTGAAAAATGTAATAAGTTGTTCAACTCCTTGTTGATTTTTCTGCAAAAGGATAGCAACAATATTATGCTCAGATGCAAAAGAAAATACTATAAATTCATGTGTATAATCTGGACTGGCCAATCTAATAGCACGAGACAAAGTTGATTTGACTTCATTGAAAGATTTTCTATTGTCTTCACGCCATTTCACCTTGTTGTCCCGCTTCAACATGTCTGTAATTTTTCTAGAAATTTCAGCCATATTAGGGATGAACCTTCTTAAAAAATTAATTCTGCCCAAAAAGGATTGAATCTCCTTTTTACTCCTAGGAATGTCCATTTTCTAAATTGTTGAAATCTATTAGGGTCTATTTTGATGCCATTTTTTGAAATTATATGACCCAACAGTTTGCCTTCCTCCAATCCAAAGAATGATTTCTTGGGGTTTAATGAAATTCCATCTTTCCTACACTTCTCTAAAACTGCTCTTGAGTGCTGAAAATTCTCATCATCAGACTGTGAGTAGACAATAATGTTATCAAGGTATATGACGAGAAACTTATCCTTTTCTTTTGCAAAAGCTATATCCATCGCTTGCTGAAATGTTGCCCCTACATTCATCAGACCGAATGGCATCTTAGCATATTTGAAAGTACCCTAGGGTGTTGTGAAGGAGGTCTTATCCTAGTCTTTTGGGTGAACCAAAATCCGGTTGTACCAAGAAAATCCATCCAGTAATGATATTCTTCTTGAACCAACTACCTTCAAAAGAACATGGTCCATTTTTGGCAGCGAATAGTTGTCCTTAAGAGACACCCTGTTTAAGTTTCTGAAATCTACAAACAATCTAATTTCACCTATTTTCTTTCTGACTGGTACCAAGTTAGACAACCAATCAGAAAAACGAAGAGGTACTATAATACCAGCATCAAACAAATTTCTTACTTATTTTTCAATCAAGGGAAGCAACACTGGATTCGTCCTTCGCATATTCTGCTTGAATGGTTTTTGATCCTTTTTTATTGATATTAAGTGTTGAATAATTTCTTTGTCATACACCTTTAAGTATTCATACCCCCAAGAAAAAACATCAGAGAATTCAGTGAACACTTCCAAATATATTTTCTTCATTTCAGGGCTCAAAGTTTTGGATATCTTTATCATTTTAGGGTGTTTTGTTGTGCCTATATTGCATTCTTCAAATCCTTCTCCTATAGGTACTAATTTTGGCCTCTTAGCCACATCATTTTTGCCAAACAAGTCCTCCAAAGGTATAAGTCCTCTTCGAAGGACATTGTCTTTGAGCTGCAATATTTTAACTCAGTACCCTGCTTATCTAATTACTCCTTCAACTGATTAATAAAACTTTCTTTATCTACATCTTCCCATCCACCATCCTTTTCCAGCTTCATTTTGGCAAACTCTTCTTTCATCAGCAAGATATTCTCCACCTTCTTACTATTTTCAAAAACTTGCCAATGGCCCATGTTATCTAGCACAGCGGGCCTATGTTTCACCTCTACCTTGTATTTCCCTTTAACATTTCTAGGCATTTCAAAATTAGAGGCTGAAGTGGCAATGCATCTGTAACAACATTATCCTTCTTAGGAACAACTACAAAGTTGTATTCAACGAAATTTTGCAAATATATAAGACAGCATTACGATAAGCATGCATCCTGGGATTTTTGTTTTGATATTCACCTATGACTTTTCTAACCACCAGCTCAGAATCCCCGATGACAACTATTCTTCCAGCTCCTGATTTCCTTAAATTTTGCAAGCCCAAAATAAGAGCTTCATATTCCGCTACGTTGTTAGTGCAGCCAAAAACCAACTTGTAGGAACATAATTTTTATTTACCAACCTCTGGGTTGATTATCCATATTCATGCACCAGCACCTTCTCTACTTGCTGCCCTATCGAAATGCATGGTCCGAACACGCTGTTTTTTCTGCTCTTTTTTACCCTTTTCAGCATTCAAACTTTCATACTTATCATAGACAATTTGACTACTTTGTCCCTCATCTTTACTATTGTCTTGTTCCTTCATTTCATGAATATTTTCATCATCGGTTTGCTCATTCTTTACTACTTCCAAAATTTACGGAACAACTTATTTATGTTGCTATATTTTTTAGGACGACTGCCTGAAATTTCTAAATTCAGAGCATTGTCTCTTTCCTCTTTCTCATCTAAAAGAATCTCTATAACATTAGGACAATCCGAATTGAACAACATGAAGGAGTCCAAGTCAGAATGAACAGCATAGACTGGATGATTCATGGACCTCTCCTTACTATTGATCATGTACTACATGAGGGGTTCCCTGTATAACCTTCTCATCTGACCTCCAAAAAATGGAATTGTGTTGTAGGACAAGTAAGTTTGTTAACTTTGCCATCCAGGATCTAGACAACAGCATACCATACCTTGGAGGTATGTCTGCCACCACAATATCCATAACCATTCACTTTGAAGGGATTTGAGTTAAGGACACCACTAAATCTTTAATTAATCCCAGACACTTCACCTTACTAGAATCAAATGAATACAGATACTTGTATGGCCTTGTGATATCTAAGCCTAATCTCTCCATGATTACTTTCAGCATTAGATTGTGCGAAGCTCTAGAGTCTAACATGGCATTATGCAAAATTTTCTCATGCATATTCAAGCTGACATAAAAAGGAGGAACATATCCATCTTGACCTTTGTCATTAATCTTTGTACCAACTATTATAGCTAGATGATCATCTACTACATTTACCGTATCAGAATATTTGTCTACTCTAGGTGCCTTTAAAACTTGAGATCTATATTGATTATTTTTACTAATTCACCAAGAGGAATAGAGATCTTCAATTTCTTAATTTCAACTTCAAGATTAAAGGGACTTGATACCTTTTCAACTTCTTCGTGGGGAGCTTCCTTCCTTTCTGCAACCTCTTTGGGTATGTTGTCTTTGCACTGCAGGACAGTAACTGGAGGCTCCTTCCTTTGGGTACTTGTGTTAGGAGCCTCGTTATTCTAAGTACTGGTGCTAGGGAGGTCCGTTTTCTAAGCATTGTTAGCATGCATTTCCTTCCTTGGTGCATTGTTGATTGGTACATATTTTCTTGTTGCATTACCACCCAGAGTTCTATTCCTTAAGTTATATTGTTGCTGCACTTGCATTATGGAATTCTAAAACACCTTTCTGTATTCCTCATATTCAATCATCAATGCATGATTTTGAGATTGAGAAAATATCAGTTCTTCATCCGCTACTTCAAAATTCTCAAGAAACTCTTAATCTTCATCTTCTTTGGTCAGATAAACATCTTGTTGTCCATCACCAAAAAACAAAATTTGATCTTTCGGAAATTACTCATATTCCTCTTCTTGAGCTTTAGCATAATTTCGTTGAAAGGGTGGTCTTATTTGTTACTCTGACTACTCCGGACCCTTCTGCTCCTTAGCTTTGTTTGGCAACTGTAGATACCTTCGAAAACATGGATTTATGATTTGTAGACAAATTTAGTTTCGCGAACTGTTGTCCAGCGAGTCAGAGAGATTTTCTCCATCATATTCTCCATAGTTTTGACCAATGTATCAAATTTAACATCAGTAGAAGTTGAAGGATCTTCCTTTATGGTAACTCTTTTCTCTGACTTAATTTTGGACTTATTTGCTAACAAATTGATCTCCACACTAACCACATTGTTCTGTGTTTCCTCCAGTGTTTTAGGATATCTTTCTCTAAGTTGGTAATCTATTTCAGGGTCAAAATGATCTAAAATGGAGCAGATTAGTGATGTTGTTCTAATTTCCCATTCAGAATAAAACCCAAGATGCTTATCATTTGCTTATCAAGTGCTTAAGGACTCCAAAAAATTCTTAATTAACTGATTGCCATGAGAGTTTCTTATGTAAATGTTATAAACAATTTAACATAAAACATATGCTGAACAACAGAAAAATAACAGCAAATAACATCAAAACACAACACACAACATAGATATTCACTACAACAAAACCTTGTGATTCGCATCCCTTTTTTCTTCCTTTTTTGCTTCTAGAGCCCATTTTTGGTGCTATTTGTGTCCATTTATCAAATATGGTGCAAAACTTGATGCAAAGTTTGCACCAATTTTTGTACCAAGTCTTACATCAAGTTTAGCACCACGTATTGTAATAGGTTTTGCACGAGATTTTACACCAAGTTTTATGTGAGGTTTTATGCCAAGTTTTGTGCCATCCTTTGCACCATGTTTTGCATCAAATTTGGCACCTAATTTTGTTTCACCAACTTTTGCATCCTCTATTGCATCCACTTTTTGCGCTTACACTTGCATCAACTTTTGCATCATCTCTTGCATCCTCTTTTGCATCATTTTTTAAATCGTTTTTTGCATCCATTTTTGCATATTTTTTGCATCCCCTTTGTGCCAAGTTTTTCATCGAGGTTTGTGTCTAGTTTTGCATCTAATTTTGCATCCTCTCTTGTTTCATTGACTTTTACATCTTGTTTTCCATCCATATTTACATCCTCTTTTTCATCTATTATTGTGTCCACTATTACATCCATTTTTCTTGTGCCATAATTTGCACCTAGTTTGACACTTCCCTTTGCACCCTTTCTTGTTTCTAAATTTTCATCCACGATTGCATCCTCATATACATCTAGGTTTTCATCGACTTTTACATCTATTTTTAATCCCTTTTTATATCCACTTTTGCGTCAAGATTTGCATCAGGTTTTGTGTCTCATATTGCACCTAGTTTTGCATAGAATTTTGTTGCATCAACTTTTGCATCCTATTTTACATCCATTGTTGCACCCACATTTACGCCCACTTTTACATCCCTTTTTGCATCTTATTTTTCATCTTCATTTGCTTCTTTTTTTTCATTTATCATTACATCCACTTTTGTTGTGACACAACTTGTGCCATGTTTTGTACTTACTGTTGTACCCATGTTTGCTTCCAATTTTGCATCCATCTTCGCATCCTCTTTTGCATAAAATATTGCATCTATTTTTGCATGCACTTTTGTGTTGGGTTTTGCGTCTTATTTTGTATCTTCTGTTGCATGTACTTCCATTGCATCCATATTTTGCATCCAATTTTGTTTCTCATGTTGCACCCATGTTTGCATCCACTTTTACAACCCTTATAGCATCTTGCCTTGCATCTAAGTTTGCATCTCTTTTTTTTGTCTATTATTACATCCACTTTCTCATCCACTTTTTTTGTGCTATGATTTGTGCCATATATTATGACTATCATTGCAACCCACATTTTCTTCCACTATTGCATCCACATTTGCATCCTCTTTTCTATCCAAGTTTTCATCAAATATTGTTTATGTTTTTTGCATCCCATTTCGAATCTACTTTTACATCCACTTTTGATTCGTCCAAGTTTGCAACTAATTTTGTGTCCACTGTTGCACCCATGTTTGGCCCATGTTTACATCCCTTTTTCATCCAAGTTTTCGTCCTTTTTGCATTCAAGTTTGTGTCTTTTTTTTTTACATTCATTGTTGTATCCACATTTGTTTCACCATAATTCATGCTAAGTTTTATGCCTACTATTGTTCCCATGTTTTCTTCCACATTTTCATCCATGTTTGAATCCTATTTTGTGTTCAAGTTTGCATCAACTATTTCATCTACTTTTTCATCCACTTTTGTGTCAATTTTTCTGTCTTGTTTTCTATCTACTTATGTTGTGTCCACTCTTCATCCAAATTTACGTCTATTTTTACCCCCATTTTTTTGTTCACTTTTGTATCCCTTTTCCAACACAGATCATACTTTTTGCATTGATGATATTTCTTATGACATTGAAAATTATGAACAACTGATGACAATGTCAATAATTGTTAAAATTGGCAACTATGGCCAAACTCCATGTGGGTCATCTTATTTATGGCAGCTGATATTTTTATTTGATCCCTCTCGTCGAGAGGTGTAGGATTGATATAAAGATCATCCGATTCTGATCAAGCCGACCAACAACTTATCAAGCTGACCAACAAATTATTTTGATTATGGAATTATTATCAAGCCAACCAACAACTTATGTAGGCTCTAGAAGCCCAAACGTCATGTCTATTCATCATCTACGTTTTAATATGAATAGAAGAGGACTTGAAGTCATTTGTACATATGCTCTTCATGTGATCTCCTCCTCTCCACGTCTTGGGTTTTTGGGGAAGGAGAGACACAAAAAGAGTAAGTTTGACTAAGTGTATGATGCCCTAGCCACAACCCTAGATATAGGTCATAAAGATTCTTATATACAAATCATGGAGACCTTATTGAGCCGAAGGGATCCTCAGGTTGAGGGATCTCTGGACAATAGGATGGTTGTGATCCTTACCCTCTGAGGTAAGTGGATCTCACCTATTTTCACCATAGGGTGTGTGTGATCCTTGTCACTTACGACAAGATGGGTATCTCCCCTTATCATTATTGATAGAGTATGTGATATGTTGTTCATATACGCAATTCATAATGGAAGTGATATGGTGTTTAGACGCTAGACATATTACGATGTTCATAGTTCATGATAAGGGTATATACGAAGACATTTAAATGCAGGCCATGACATTCATACGCAAGCAAATGAAGAAACCCTACCCGCTGTAAAAGGGATATGTATATACACTGAAATGGATACTAAAATAGACTGCTCATCAACGCAGCAAGATATATACAGGCCATGATACATATAGGCAATACAACACAGCAAGAACGCAACATGATATATACACACTGTCAATGATATACATGGTGTAATATATAACGCAGTTGTAGAGACACTTATACGCTGGTATAAGGGACACTTGGAGATATGCTCACGTAGTTAAGGGAGCCACAGTCAAGGGTGAAAGCCGCAGTAGGAGTCGTAGTTAATATAAGGGTGACACAGTCATGACAAACCGCAATTTCAATCAAGACAATCAAGTCTCGGTCAACTACTTGATGATCACTACGTCTGTCTAGACATGGTGTGAGTATAAGGGTCATAGTAATACATCCTGGGCATAACTATGCGAATCTGTCTATGTCATAGAAAGCATAGCATATGTAATGATCTTGATGACATATACGCTATCATCTATCACAGTGTATGAAGACTCATGACCTTGAAGACTTGATGGGCAGTAATGTTGATATAGCAGTCAATGGTATGACTGTAACCATCTTCAGTGGAATTGTGTTAGCATATTCATTGACATGGCATGGCATGGAAGACACACTATGTATAATATGGCAGACAACATATATGGCATGGGCAGTAGCATTATGTAGATCATGGGCAGCATGATGTATGGGCAGCACAGTGATGTATGAGATCATGGGCAGCATGATGTATGGGCAGCACAATGATGTATGAGATCATGAGCAGCATGATGATGCATGATGCAGCATGAAGGTACTACACGGTAAGGTGCAACAAATGGAAGAGATGCAACACTATGATGGGTGAAGGAGTCACCTTAGAGAATCAGTTGAAGCAATATGTCTTCAACTGATCTCTGCAGATATCAAAATCCAAAGTGTTGACTTCTATTGTAAATGTACTATCTCTCTCTCTCTCTCTTTCTCTGCTGAACTTTGAAGAACATAAAAGAAGAATTGATCAAGTGTTTCCCCACATTGTGGGGTTTTTCCCTAGCTAGCACCACATCTTGTGTCCTCTTGTCTTGGCTTGTCTTCTGCGATTTATATTTTTGTTCTATCTATAGTTTACTTTAATGCTGATTCGATTGCTAATCTGGAAAAGATAATGAGCTAACTGTGAAAATTGAAATAAATTCCTCTAGCATAGAACATACCTAAAATTAACATGGGATCGGAGCTAAGGTGAAGACAATTCCCAAGCAAGAGTGAAAGAGAAATCACCAAAGACAATAGGGACAAGGATCAATGGGTTCCACATCTCTCTTCTAAGTTCACAAAGGGTGAAGTTGAAGTAAAGCATATTATCATAATGGCATAGTGGAAGTTTTTTATGGTCCATCTAAAGATCACTCCATTCGGAAGTTCGGATATAAGGGTGGAAGGAAAGGCAGATGCCTTGGTTGTAATAAGTTCGGCCATCATGCGAAGGAGTGTCCGTAGGACAAGGACACATCTCTTGATGAAGATAATAATTATTCAAGGGACATCTTCAATGATCAAAGGAATGATAAGGAATGCAGGTCATCAAGGAAATGGTCAACTCTTTAAAGAAAGCAAGGAACCCCAAAATCTCTTTTAAGTACCTGATCACAAGAAGAACCCGGTGTCCATCTCAGAAATGGAAGTCAAAGGTTTCAGGGTGGCACTCATCGATGGAAAGGTACTTGTTTGAAAATGGATTTTTCAAAGAGTTCAGGGTTGTATCATGTCCACTGGGGACCATGTCCATTGACTCAGCAGTGAAGGTTTGTGATTCAAACGGTGACTGGGATGCCTGAATTCAAAAAGCGCATGAAGTTACATGTCTGAGATGTACCGAAGGAAAATCTTACAAGGGGACCATTCCCCTCATGTAGCAGGGCCACAGGTTTGAAAAACCCATGGAGTTTGAGATTCATGATTAGGAATCTCATGTATGCAGGTGGTAGAAAGCCCTCTATGGCTTCAAGCAAAACACCCCGGGCATAGTATGAGAGAATCAACAGCTATCTGATGAAG
Organism: Pinus tabuliformis; assembly: GCA_031772625.1. Lineage (NCBI taxonomy): Eukaryota > Viridiplantae > Streptophyta > Pinopsida > Pinales > Pinaceae > Pinus > Pinus tabuliformis. The sequence continues at coordinate 280,292,498 of CM062811.1, forward strand.
CTGAGATTCACTAGGAGTGAAATCTATCCAAACCATCCGATGGTTGTGGATGTTAGACCTCTCATACCAGCACCTATGTCTAACAAGTGCAGACCCTCTCATTTGTAGAAGACAAAGGGAGTTGGATTCTGAATGTGCAAAGATAAACTGCAAGCCTATGACTACCTCGAGGATCTTAACTTTCAAGAAGTTATATGGTAGTGATGTTGGACCAGATTTGGGAAATGCCTCTAATTTTCATAAACTCATTCACGTTGATGTTCTTGGAGAACCTCTGTCCATACATATATGTTGCAGTTAGCATGTTCAGCTCATATCTAATTGAGCCTCACTGGATTGGTGCTAAGAATCTTTTGAGATATCTTCAAGGAAAAATCTATCATGGATTGAGATACACTGCCAGAAATATGAAAATTGCATGATTATTTGAATGCAGACTGGTCAATGAGTACACATGATGAATACCACTGTGATTCTCTGTGACAATTAGAGGTGGGATTCGATTATTGAGGAATCTTGTATTCGACAATTGCTCCAGCAGATAGACATCCGATACTACCTTATCTGGGATATGGTAAGTCGATAAGCAAGGAGGCTCCATCGCATTAATATGATGTATAGGTCGATACACTTTGTCAGAGCCTCGGGGAAAGATCAAATTTGTGATTTTCCTGAATGACTTGGAGTCGTCAAGAGACCCTTGTACAAGGGTCCTGCATATTGCATACATTGAGCTTTGGGAGCTCTTGGGGCTTGTGATTCTTACTGGAGCAACATATGACGACAGGGTGACTCACCTCCCCTGGTGGTGTGCATTGGGACAAGATGATTCGCTCTCTTGTGGGACAAGATGATTCGTTGTCCTGTAGATAGGATGACTCGCTCTCCTATGAAACAAGATGACTCGCTCTCTTGTGGGACAAGATGATTCGCTCTCCTGTGTAGCAGGAATATTAGTTCTCCTGTGAGGTCTGGATGATGTATTCTCCATGATAGTTATGTAGCGGGATGATTAGCTCTCCTATGAGGCCTGGATGATGTGTTCTCCATGGAAATTGTGTAGCAGGATGATTAGTTCTCTTGTGAGGATACGATTGATTAAGTTCTCCAATCGAGGCATCCTACCCATGCAGTCTGGGACTCATGGGAAGTACCTATCATTTGATCAATGATTAGGGAAATGAGGATAGGGACCATAGTAGTACCGATGGATGCATCACTCTATCTACCATACTCCCTATGTTAGGATGACCTTCATTGATCTGGGATCAATGATACTGGTCTGGGACCAATTATAGGAGTTGTACCTACTATGACGCTGACTTGGGTCGGTTAAGACTGGTATGGGACTAGTGGTACATACTCTGAGACTAACCTCAGGTCAGTGCAAGACTGGCCTGGGACCACTGAGAGTGGTACATACTATGGTGTTGACTTCAGGTTGGTTGAGACTGGTTTGGGACTAGTGGTACACTCTCTGAGACTGATGATACTGGTCTGGGACTAGTGGTAGGAGTGGTACCCACTATGACGCTAACTTTGCATCGGTTAATACTGGTTTGGGACCAGTGGTATGCACTCTGAGACTGACTTCGGGTCAGTGGAGAATGGTATGAGACATTCTCGATCAATTCTTCTTCTTCATAGTTCAACAGAGCTAAGTTGAGTAGAGCAGAGCCAGTAGAGCATAGTAGATCTGAGCAAAGAAGAGCAGAGCCAGCACAGCTGAGTAGAGTAGAGTAGAGCTGAGCAGAGAAAAGTAGTGCTAGCAGAGCAGAGCAGAGCCAGTAGAGCCAACAGAGTATAGCAGAGCCAGTAGAGCTGAGTAGAGCTGGGCAGAGCAGTGCAGGGCACTGATGGCAGAGATAGTACATCTGGGCATATGGATCAGCGGATGGAGTTCTCCCTAGTTGAGAGGGAGTGTTAAAATTGGAAACTAGGGCCAAACTCCATGTGGGTTATCTTATTTATGGTAGCTGATATTTTTATTGGATCCCTCTCGTCGAGAGGTGTAGGATTGATCTAAATATCATCCGATTCCGATAAGTATTTATGGAGATATGAATTTATTTTGATTATGGAATTATTATCAAGCCGACCAGCAACTTATGTAGGCTCTAGAAGCCCAATGTCATGTCTATTCATCATCTACATTTTAGTATAAATAGAAGAGGATTTGAAGCCATTTGTACATACGCTCTTCATGTGATATCCTCCTCTCCACGTCTTGGGTTTTTGGTGAAGGAGAGACATAAAAAGAGTAAGCTGGACTAAGTGTATGACACCCTAGCCGCAGCCCTAGCCGTAGGTCATAAAGATTCTTATATACAAATCATGGAGACCTTATACATTGTTCAGATACACTGGATGTGATATGCTATTCATATACGCAGTTCATAATGGAAGTGATACGGTGTTTATACGCTGGACATATTACGCTGTTCATAGTTCATGAGAAGGATATATACAAAGATATTTAAATGCAGGCCATGACATTCATACGTAGGCAAATGAAGAAACCCTACCTGTTATAAAAGAGATATGTATATATGCTGAAATAGACGTTGAAATAGACTGCTCATCAATGCGACAAGATATATACAGGCCATGATACATACAGGCAATACAACCAGCAAGAACGTAGCATGATATATACACACTGTAATATAAATGTAGTTGTAGAGACACTTATACGCTGGTATAAGGGACACTTGGAGATATGTTCACGCAATTAAGGGAGCCATAGTCAACGGTGAAAGCTGCATTAGGAGCCATAGTTAATATAAGGGTGCCACAGTCATGAAAAACCGCAATTGCAATGAGGACAATAAAGTCTCGGTCAACTACTTGATGATCACTACCTCTGTCTAGACATGGTGTGAGGAGAAGGGTCATAATAATACATAATGGGCATAACTATGCAAATCTGTCTATGTCATAGAAAGCATAGCATATGCAATGATCTTGATGACATATACGCTATCATCTATCACAGTGTATGAAGGTTCGTGACCTTGAAGACTTGATGGATAGTAATGTTGATATAGCAGTCAATGGTATGACTGTAACCATCTTCAGTGGAATTGTGTCAGCATATTCATTGACATGGCATGGCATGGCATGGAAGACACACTATGTATAATATGGCAGACAACATATATGGCATGGGCAACACCATGATGTAGATCATGGGCAGCATGATGTATGGGCAGCACAGTGATGTATGAGATCATGGGCAGCATGATGTATGGGCAGCACAGTGATGTATGAGAGCATGAGCAACATGATGATGCATGATGCAGCATGAAGGTACTACATGGTAAGGTGCAACAAATGGATGAGATGCAACACTATGATGGGTGAAGTTGTCACCTTAGAGAATCAGTTGAAGCAATATGTCTTCAACTGATCTTTGCAGATATCAAAAGTCAAAGTTTTGACTTCTATTGTAAATGTACTATCTCTCTCTCTCTCTCTCTTTCTCTGCTGAACTTTGAAGAACATAAAAGAAGAATTGATCAAGGGTTTCCCCAAATTGTGGGGTTTGTCCCTGGCTAGCGCCACATCTTGTGTCCTCTTGTCTTGGCTTGTCTTCTCCGATTTATATTTATGTTCTATTTGTAGTTTACTTTAATGCTGATGTGATTGCTAATCTGGAAAAGATAATGAGCTAACTATGAAAATTGAAATAAATTGCTATAGCATAGAACATACCTAAAATTAACAATAATTATAATGATGATGATAATGAAGATGATGACGATGACATGAATTGTGATTGTTATGATAATGACAATGATGATAAATATGATGGGGGTTACAATGACAATGATGATGATGATGCTAATGACCTTGGCCATTCTTCCCAATTTTTAAATGTTGTCATGGTCATAATCATAATATTTATCTTTGGCGTCATCTTCCAAGTCATCATCATCTGATCATCATTATCATTATTTTAATCTTGGTCATCATCAACAACAATAATGGCATGAATGATGATTATGATGTTCATGATGAAGATGACAACAATTATGATAAAAATTATATTAGTTATGATGATGGGGATGATGACAATTATAATGACGATGATAATGGTAGTGATGATGATGATCATCGATCATCTCTAAAAAATAAAGTTGTTATTTCTCTTGCATATATAATGTGTCCTAACAACCCTTTTTGAGCACTTGTAATGTTTTTTAGGTTGATGATATTTCTTATGATACCTATAATTATGAACAATTGACGACAATGTCCGTGATGATGACGATGATGATGAAGACATGAATCATGATTATGACGATAATGAAATGATGATAATAATGATGACGGTGATGGTGGTGATGATGGCGATAATGAAGATGATGACCCTCCCTCTAAACTAGGGAGGTACTCGTAATGAGACAAAAAAGTACTCTAAAATTGAAGTATTCATATAAGAAGGGATCTGGATTAATAAGCATCAATGATGATTTACATCATCATAGCCAACATTGTCAAAATAGTAAGGCCTTGACTAACAATTTTGTCTCTCCATTAGATCAGAGCACAATGTTGGGAGGCATAAATATGGACACCATTGCCTCTCTAGGCACTTACCACACCAGGATGTTCAGCAAGTATGTCCTCACATGATCATTTCCTAATCCACTATCATAATATTTTACACCAGGAAATGTCAATCCTCATGACTATTCTTATCTTGGATTAATGTACTTGACTTATGGCGATTAGTCCTAGTCAAAGTCCAAATTATCAAAGAATATTGGTCCCACATGTTTATCCAATCCACCATTCTCCCTACAAGTGTCTTTACTAGGCTTATGATTGTTAGTCCTGGCCATAGTACATGACACATGGATAATATCGTGTCTACCCTCACTTCCTCTCAACCAGAGAGGAGACATCCACAAGCATAAGATTTTCTCAAGAATACCCATCATCTTCATAGAGAATAACATCATTAATTTGTTTTCATCGCATGATGCCTTTATGATTAAGCATTCACAGATTTTTGGCAAAATATTTCCCCTTTTGTCATTTGTGATGAAATAAAATCAAAATGTGAAAGCCAAAATCATTAAAGATACACTATATTGGTTTATCTAAGTCTAAACTCTAATGTTGAAGTGAAAATTCATGTAAATCTTATATCTATGAGTTGTGCCAAACTTATGAAAACCTTATTCCATAAGTCCTATATATAAGAAAAAGAAAAAGAAAGAAAAATAAGGCCCAATGAATGGTAACTCATGTATTCACTCCCTCTTTGGAGAATATATGAATATATACAATCCTAATCACACTTGATCACATGTTTGTGATGGTTAAATCATGAAGTCCTCTTTTCCCCTTGCATTTTCACTTCATCATTTAAGCACCTAATTGAGGATCTAGGGAATGTTTGTTGCCTAAGGGTTTCATGTCTGCTCTTGGTTTACTTATGTCACACTACTGTCAATTTATGTCATAGAGTGAAATACTTAAGTTTGTGGAGTTATTAGAACAGTGTATTAAGTTAGTCACCACACACACATGTATTACATCTCATTGATCCACATGTGTGGGTTGGAGATTCATTGCTTGACAACTTTAATGGAGACTACTTTATGGCTTTAATGGTATAGCTTACAAAATATATTGTTAAGCATTGTGATTCATCCTTTCTTTTCCTTGAGACGCTTGATAATATTGAAGTCACTCCCAATAATCCATGGAGATGGGGACTATAAATTACTTGTGCTAGAAATAGAATTAATAAATAGAGGTTTTCCATTTGCGATACTGGATTCCTAGACATTGTATACATGGTAGTAGTCCTTGATGTCAATTAACTAAAATTGTATTGTCATAATGCATAAAGAGGTAAACATATTGGTAACCTTCATGTCTTGATAATTTCAAATAATAACCATTCCACCCAAGTATCTCTAAGCATCAATCACTACTACTTGGAAATTCCTCTCCCATTTGCTAATTATATGAGGTAGAACCTCACTTAATATTTTTGTTTCTTATATCAACATTATTGATGGGTGCTTTGTGCACCATTTTTCTTTTAGGAATCTTTGTTTTCATTTACTATTGAGGCAACTCATGTTCCATGAGACTATTTTCATCGAGAATTTACACAGAAAGGAAGTATAATGTGACTAGAAAAAAACATGTCTCAAGATTTAAGTGCTTGGAGAATTCCACTTCATGGCTCCTATATTTCCTTAACTTGGGATGGAATGGTGAACTTGATGGCCTTAAGGGAAATTGACCAATGAAAATCTAAAAAAGAGGTGGCTTTTGACTTTATCACATACAATTTAATATACTAAAAAAAATATCCATAACAATTTCATCAATCAATGGATCATTAAAAAAAATATCCAAAACAATTTCATCAAGCAATGAATCATTGCATTATAAAATACAATCTATAAACATTTTGGGAACGTTTTTCTAAACCATGCTCAAAAACCAACATATTTAATATTAATATTTAACAATAATATGGACAATAACACATTTTGATAAATTAAATAACATATTATCAAGCCTAAAAAATGTCACTAACAAAAAACTATAAAGCATGCAACTAATGGAAGTGACCACTCAAGGCCACCATAAGACAATTAATCTATTAAGACCAAGATTAATGGAGACAAAGATCTACAAAGGAAAAAGGCAAACCTATTTTAACTTTATTGTTTTATTAGCCTGGTTCAAGATGAACATTTCAAGATATAATGAAGAACATAATTAGTTTTATTGCATTATCAAAACCCAAGCACATTCTATAACTTAGCAAGGAAGAGATGTATAACACCCATCTGAGTGACACAACACATGGAATTAAGTTACTTTTTTATATATAATTTAAACTCCTATCATAAAATCACAAATTCAGCATGAATGGAATGTTTAAAATCCATTTTTATAAAAACAAAATATAATTTTTCTTATAGAAAAAAAAAAAATACCAAAAACTAAATATATATTTTAGAAAATAAAAAAAAAATACTAAAACTAAATATGTATAAAAGAAAAACTAAAACATAAGCAAACTAGAATTTGAATTTTACACTCATGTTCACTCTCGGAAACTCATATGGTGGAATGTGATCTCTTTATCCTCATCTTTAGTTTTTTCCTAAAAAATAAAAGCATACAAAAGCGGGAAAGAGCCATAAAGCATGGGGAAGCTTTTTCCTAAGCACAAAAGTATCTAAAAAGTGGAAAATACCATTTTTATATGAGGAAACATTATTCACCCAAAATATTTTTCTCAAATTGAACTAATGAAGAATTTGGGAAATCTTCATAGCCTTCACTTTCCTATATATTGGAGGCTTGGGCATTGAAAAATGATGGGAATTCTTGTATTGTCACACTGCTGAGATCTATCTTGAGAGGGAGAGTTTTGGAGCTAGGAGTTGGGGGAGGTGTTGTTGCAACTACATCTAATTGTTGTAACTTTCCTCCAACTCCTTTATTAATATAGACCAGTTTTTCTTCCTTCCATATGTTTCTATTCATTCTTTACTTATTCTATTTAACTACTAAATGTATGGGATTTTCGTTTATATTTATTTATTCAATAATATTTATATGTTTCTGATAGTTTTGATTATCAAGATATTACAATGTGAAGGTTTCTTTATTCTCTCTCTTATGTGTAGGACCAAGCTTTGGAGCTATCTAGGAGCGCTATACTAAAAAATCCAAGAAGACCTGCATGTGAGGACTCACAAGAATTCCTTCTCTTTTTCTTAATCTATACTCTACATCTTGATCTACTAAGAACCCTGAGCATTAGAACAACCTTTCTCTTAATTGGTTTGTCCTAGGTTTCTGGGATAAACTGGAAGGGTTTTATGTTCATCTAACCGTGCATTAAATCCCACAGCAAAATAATATTTAGAAACTTTAATATATTTCACTATGTAAATGAAATTATTAAAATGAACCCATAGAGGGGGTCATCTATGGAAATAAAAGTAAAACTCTAAACAAGAAGCCAAAAGTGGATTTAACCATGGATGCAAAATTGGGAGTAGAATTCGATGTTAAACTAGCAATCAAAACAAGATGCAAACAATGACACAAAAGAGGTTTTAAAGTAAAATTAAAAAAGGGTTCAACACTAGACACAAAGAAGGGAACAAAATAGGGCATATAAAAGGATACCAAATTGGGCGTAAACAAGGTTGCAAAAGTGGACATGTTATAGACATTTTTGTGCCTTACAGCATGAAGCATGAAATGTCGATAATCTGAGGGATCCAAAGTCCCTAAACATGTTGTTCCTACCCCTAGAGGAACAAGGTCAGCAAACCACAGCACTGAAAATCAGTTCTCCACCTGAAAACACTCAAAAACAAGCTATTTCTGGATCATGTCAGCTGCTCCACTGAGCATCTGCGCTGAATGTCAACTGCTCCACTCTGTACCTGCGCTGAATGTCAAAAGCAATGAAGGCTACCTGCGCTGGGCGAGATTGGCCAAGTGGCACAGTCATTCTGCAAGGTGTCAAATGCCCAGGAAGCTTCCAAAATGACACTTGGGTCAGGGAATTCGCCTTGTGATGAGTAAGAGGATCTAGATCTCCAAGTGGAAGCAAGAAACTCCAAGTGGACTCAAGAACTGAAGTATAACTGAAGTGAGAGAGGACACTAGTCAGCTTCATGCCAGCCTCAAGCTGACTCATCCTTTCTCCAAAACTCCTATATATAGAGCTCTCTCATGAGGTCTAGGGAGGCTGGAATCCTGTGAATGTAAGGAAGTGCTGTTGGTTTGAGTATAGAACTATTGGGTGATTGCTTTGAAGGAGGTGAAGAGGAGATTTCTTTCTGCTGGGAGGTGTTGCTGGGTTGGGCCTCTTATGGTTGTAACACTCTCAGAACTTTACTTCTTCCATTAATAAAGTATTTGAGGTTCTTCTATATGCATGTGTCTCTGTGGCGTATTGATACTTGTATATTTGATTTATTCTAATCCTTGAATCAATTATGGATGTATGCTTCTTGTAGTTTCCCTTTCTTGTGCTTTTGCAGGATCTTTGTGTAGCTGGGCCAGTGAAAGAGCAAGGAGCTAGGAGCAAGCGGCAAAGAGGGAAGATTGGATCAACCATTAGCGGAAGACAACGGTTAGTGGATCTCTTTCTCCTCTCTCTTACATCTCATAAAGAAGTAATCTTGAATAGCTTTGCTTTGATTGTTGCTGAGGTACTATCACCCTTAGAGTGGGATAGGGTCATTCCGTATTGGATACTTTTCCCAACAACAAATTGGCGACTCCACTGGGGATCGTATCTTGTTGGTTGTTTGTGTTTTTGCTATTCATTTCATAAACAAAGGGAGTACCGAATCGAACTGCGTTTGGATCTTTCAAATGCAAAGTAGAGGGCAGCTACTCTAGCTCAGTTTCTGGGCAAGTTTATGATTTGAAGAGCTGATCCACAAGGACTCTAATAAGCTCTTAGTGATAGCTTTTCATCCTCCTTGTCATCCCTTAGTGTGTCCTTGACTGATAGCTTCTGATTTGAGCAAAAACTGTGAATTTTTGAGCAATCTGTGACCCGGAAACCAAGAGAAACGAAAGTTTCGTTCTTCAGTGCAGGCTGTACAAAGGCTGTCTGCATTTCAGCGCAGTTCCCGAAGGGGCTACCTGCGCTGAAGGTCAAACAGACAGTGTCCCACCTGCGCTGGACCAGTCTTGCTTTGTGCTACTGGGGTTTCCTGCTGTTTCTTGCCCTGTTTTCACTCTTGTTTTGCTGCCTGTTACCAGTCAATGTGCCTATCTGAAACCAACTTTCCTTGCCACTATTCCGCCTCGGTTGTATAAAGAAACTGTGTTTGTTCTTTGTGTATTTCTTATATCATTTACAGTTTCCCATAACGAAAGTGAACTAGTCTTGTTGTGACCTCTTAGATCTAGACCTGCGATAAAGTGTCGTTTTGATCTTAAGAGTTAGTTTGTTTGCTGTTCATAGCTGATTGAGCTTTTTCTTTCATCATTTGGTTTGAGTTTATATATTTCTGGTGTCGAAACAAGTAAATCTTAAGGTGTCTTTTGATTTTGGATGAACTTGTTTGCTTTCACTTGAAATTGAATTCAAAGTTATACAACAGCTTTCTTCTTGCATTACGCCAACATTAAGAAAGAGAAAAGAAATACTTGCATTGTGCATGTGCATTATGACAGCTTGCATGTTGATTTAGGAAAAAGTGCATTAGTGTGTGCTCTATGATCTGTGTGAAAAGATGTTGTCTTTCTTTTCCCTCAGTAGTTAAGATTTTCAAAGTTGAAAGATTGAAAAGCTTGCTTATCATCTTAGACTGCATTTAGGAGTGTTATCATACATCTCGTGGTGATCCATAAAGGCAAACTGCTAAACAAGATCAACCTTAAAATAAATTGAATTTACATAACAACGCATTGAAACATAACGCAAACACATAGAGGTCTAAGCTAGAGACGTGTTCCGGCGTCGTTAAACGTGATATCTTAGCGTTGAGTGGTTGGGTGATTCCTCCACGGTGAAGCGATAAGTATCAATACGGACTTGTGCTCCCACGTACCATCGCGTATATATTGGGAGACCCCTATAGGAATAAAGCCTTTATCCAATAGGAAACCGTGTCGGCCGCCCTACTGATCGCAATGCAGTGAACACAGCATTCACGAAGATCGACCACTCGTACCGTAAAACGTATTCTGTGGTTTTGCGAAAAGTTTGGCACACCCTCTGCCTAGAACTCCAGAGCAGTTTCTTTTGGCCTTTTTCAAACTCTATAACTGAAAAAGTCCATCCGAGCATTTGTCACTTCGGGCTCGTTAAAACATCGAAGGAGACTAGAGTCATCTTTAGCTTTTTCTCGACTCTTAAAAAGTGAAAAAGCAAGTTGTGTCTAAGCGTCGTTATAAAATTTATTTTAAACGGAACATAATCACCTCCCATTCCCGCGTTGATCTTAAGTTGAGAACATGGAACGCCCCAACCAAGGAATTCCACATGATGGAAATCCTAGTCCATTCTCCTCTTGGGGAGAAGTTGGTGCACCCCACATGGCCACATTGTCGCTTCCAGGACTGACAATTGGCCTGCCTATTTGGCTATTCTCAACCAATGTAGTTCAGACCACCATGGTTCCTGAACAGTCGAGTCAACAGTTAGATCAGTCTAGAACTGCCCACCAGCCTTCTACTTCTTATAACTCTTCCTCCAATCCTTCATCTTCGCAAGGTAGAGCCGACAAAAGCCAAGCTCCCATGGAGAAGAAGGAGAAGAAGAAGAAAGAGAAGAAGAAGAAAGAGCCTAAGGCGACTGGGGGCAAGCAAAAGACATCTGACAAAAATCCACACACAGCACAGACCGGGCCTAAATCGCCATGTGTCATATGTAGAGGAGACCACTTCCATAGAGATTGTCCCTGTAATCCCCGGATACTAAGGGACTGGTCCCCTCGGTTGCACAATTCGGGAGCATCAACCTCTGATAGCCATGTTGAATGCTTACCGTCAACCAGCGAAAGTGAAGGTTCAAGATAAAGAGGGGGAATAAGATCCCCCTGCAAACTGTGTAAAGGCGATCACGCCATCCACCGTTGTCCCTTCTTAGACGAAGCGAAGAGAGTTTTGGAAGATCGCCCGGTTTCACCGTTGAGACTTCCTCCTGGATACAAAAAACTCGTGCCAAGTCCTTCGTTGGTTGAAAATACAGTTGGCCCGCTCAAGTGGTCAGCTGAAGCGTCAGTCATTGAAAATGAACCTACTGAATCCAGACCAGACGAAAGTCTAAAGGTCGATACGGCAGTTGACCCGGTTCTTCCTTCAGAGGTTTCATCCTCAAATGACACCGTCACTGGAGATTCATCTTCAAATGACACCCTCACTGAAGAGAATAAGGATGACACCATCCAGATTCTTTTCATTAACACCGAATCTGATGAGCATCAGGGCAATGCGCCCATTCCTTTATCGCAAGAAGGAACATCGTCAAGGTCATATCCGGCCGTGTATTCGGTCCCACCACCAAGCAACCTGGTTGTATCCTTTGATTGGAACCAACTAGGCGGACCCCGGTTACCAGCCAGTATACCATTCAGAATCATAGTCCAAATTTACAGGATGGTAATGGCTGGAACTATCATTGATGAAGGGGCATCTGTGAGTATCCTTTCCTCTATTGCTTGGAAAGCACTGGGTTCCCCGGAGCTTTTGCCTGAGATAAGAAATCTCTCGGGTTTTGATAAAGGAACCAGTCGACCATTAGGGATCCTCCCCAATGTACCTGTTACATTGAAAGGGAAGACCGTTCAGATGAACGTGATGGTTGTTCAAGGACCCTTGGATTATAACCTACTCCTTGGACGAGACTATATATATTGCATGGGAGCTATAGTCTCCTCACTCTTTAGAGTAATGTGTTTTCCACACGAAGGAAGAATGGTCAAGCTCGTAGACCAACTTTCATTTCCGGGATCACGCATCGCAAATAGTCACATACCAACCCTCAATGGTCTATTCACCCAAGAAATGTCTCCACCCCCAGTCCTCCTTCCCGATGAGTGTGAGTGATTCGGAAAGATGGGACTGGAACCCAGGGGGCATGCATCCTGGTCTGCTTCGGGCAGAGGAAACCTTGGGTATAAGGTAGAATTTCCGCGAAGGAATATGACTAGTCCGTACCCCGTCCGTGGAAGGAAGAGGGGTTGTTCTAGAACAGGATTCTTTTGTCAAGGTTACTTGTTTGACAAAGAGTCATTCACCCTTGTCTATTTCGGTAGACATTGCCGAAGAAAGAGATTGATTTGCGGCAGCAAATAGAACCATCTTTGGGTAACCAGAAAGAGGCAAGCCTCACCCTTTAAAACAAATGTTTTATCGGATAAGTAGGGGCAGCCTTGAAATTATACCTTACACCTCGGGGCATGCAACCTTTTGGAGTGCAAGCAAGGGACGACTATTTATTTTTTAAAATTTTTAGGTCCTCCCTTTAAACCTGTAGGTCTAACCCTTTAAACTCGTAGGATTAGCCGTTTCCAAACTTGCATAAAGAAAGGATATGAGGAGCATAGCTTCGTGAGATAAAGCTCCATAAAAAATAGCTATCTCACAGGAGACATTTCTTATCTTATGACTGGTATATCGAGCAGTTTTACCGCGGAATTTATGCTCGTTAAAAAATAGAAAAGCGAGATCCGAGCAGTTTTAACGCGGAATTCATGCTCGTTAAAAAATAAACATAAGCATTGAGCAGTGTTTTGGCGCATTCAAGCTCATTAAAAAATGAACCCATCTCGGTAAATAACCACTGTGATCGTAAATTTATTAGCCATAAAAGCCTTGGTCATGTTTACACCCGCCACCTCCATTTCATTTGGCCAATCGTTCACCTCCATATGATTGTTTACCCATTTTGAGGAACAGCTGCGAAGAGTGATTTCACTTAGCCATCCTTGTGACACTGCCGTGATTGGAAAATTCCAACCTGTACCTGGAATATGCTGCTATCCCTGTTTATCACTCGTTCCTCAAAAGATGAGTCTTCTTTGAGCTCTTTTCATCTGACTCGTAAAATATGAAAAGTTTGCCGAGTTTTGGCCTTCCAGCTCGTTAAAGTGACCGAAAGAGCTATCCCTCCTCTAGATTTTAATCTTTTTGGACCTGAGGGATTATTGCACAAAAAGGTCGAGCGCTTGTTTTATTCGGCTCGTTAAAATTATCGAAAACTCATCCCTTCTGTATTGTTTATACTTTTTCGAACTTAAGGGATTAGATGACGAAAAAGGAATTTTGGAGTTAACTTTCTGTACCTTTTCAGACTCTCTAAAAATGAAAAGGACCGAGTTTTCCTTGTCGTTAGACTCGTTAAAATGATTAAATAGCGACAAACTTGTCTTTAGACGAGAACGAGTTTCCCTATCGCTAAAACATAGCGATGAGCTTGCCCGAAGGGCAGGTTATAGAACAAGCATATGTTATCCTCCTCAAGCTTGACAAAAATAAAGAGGTACTGGTCAGAAATGACTGGGGAAAAATTGGGAGAACCTCAAAGCTTTAATGGTAGCAAGTCGCTCTTGAACATGACACTTTGTCCTCCGTATCACATCGGGTTGGGTTGTTTCATTCACCGGTCTCATCACCATGGTCCTAGCCAAACCATCCACATTTGGGGTAATGCTACCGATCCATCACATCAGTGTCGTTATATGTTCAAGAGATGTTGTTCAGAAAGAGTCAACCGTGTCCCATCCACTGCCATACATTATCCTTCATCCACTCATGATCGCCACCCTGAATCATATTTCACAGATCGTTTTCACCTCCACTAAAATCATTAGCTCCGTTCCGTGTCACTGATGTGGGATTCATTAAGGCCCTCCTTTGACGGATCGTTTCTTGTCGACTTCAGCTCATTATCCAAGAAGTTGATCTAGGAACAACCCCCCCAGTACTTTGAAGCTTGCATGCCTCAATGGCAAGTTTCTCACTTCCGGCGACAGGTATACATCAATGACCTTCGACCAGAAGATTTTGCGTGGTGTTCGACGCCAAGTCCTTTATTCACACCACGTGAATTGTACTGCAGTACCTTGAGGGTCATTGTCATTATTGGTGATTCCTCTCGCGCTTGTTAACGGTTTACATTATTGACCGGTAATCAAGCGATGTCTTTCCATGTTCGACTTCAGTGCAATTCTCACATGGATCGACTTGTACTTAGAGTGAAGATCGAACGAGTTTTGAAGACCCCGGATCTAGTTTCATCCATCCGGGCTGCGATATATATTCAGGAAATATAAAGACATTTGATATGTACATCATTGCAACAGATGATCATCCTACTCAAAGGATGATAATTTCAGCAGAGAATTATCAGTCTACCATCAGACGATCGTCTGTTCTATGTACCAAAATGAATTTATAAAGCTGAGCATGGGAATGCCCGCCTCAGCTAGATCATGAAAGCAGAATGAAAAATAATGTATTGTATTGTATTTTATTACAGGGCACCTCTCAGCGATTGAATGAACTTCGGATCCTCCTGATAAAGCATTTCACCCGATAAACGACCTCATACTTTAGGGGGCAACTGTTATAGACATTTTTGTGCCTTACAGCATGAAGCATGAAATGTCGATAATCTGAGGGATCCAAAGTCCCTAAACATGTTGTTCCTACCCCTAGAGGAACAAGGTCAGCAAACCACAGCACTGAAAATCAGTTCTCCACCTGAAAACACTCAAAAACAAGCTATTTCTGGATCATGTCAGCTGCTCCACTGAGCATCTGCGCTGAATGTCAACTGCTCCACTCTGTACCTGCGCTGAATGTCAAAAGCAATGAAGGCTACCTGCGCTGGGCGAGATTGGCCAAGTGGCACAGTCATTCTGCAAGGTGTCAAATTCCCAGGAAGCTTCCAAAATGACACTTGGATCAGGGAATTCGCCTTGTGATGAGTAAGAGGATCTAGATCTCCAAGTGGAAGCAAGAAACTCCAAGTGGACTCAAGAACTGAAGTATAACTGAAGTGAGAGAGGACACTAGTCAGCTTCATGCCAGCCTCAAGCTGACTCATCCTTTCTCCAAAACTCCTATATATAGAGCTCTCTCATGAGGTCTAGGGAGGCTGGAATCTTGTGAATGTAAGGAAGTGTTGTTGGTTTGAGTATAGAACTATTGGGTGATTGCTTTGAAGGAGGTGAAGAGGAGATTTCTTTCTGCTGGGAGGTGTTGCTGGGTTGGGCCTCTTATGGTTGTAACACTCTCAGAACTTTACTTCTTCCATTAATAAAGTATTTGAGGTTCTTCTATATGCATGTGTCTCTGTGGCGTATTGATACTTGTATATTTGATTTATTCTAATCCTTGAATCAATTATGGATGTATGCTTCTTGTAGTTTCCCTTTCTTGTGCTTTTGCAGGATCTTTGTGTAGCTGGGCCAGTGAAAGAGCAAGGAGCTAGGAGCAAGCGGCAAAGAGGGAAGATTGGATCAACCATTAGCGGAAGACAACGGTTAGTGGATCTCTTTCTCCTCTCTCTTACATCTCATAAAGAAGTAATCTTGAATAGCTTTGCTTTGATTGTTGCTGAGGTACTATCACCCTTAGAGTGGGATAGGGTCATTCCGTATTGGATACTTTTCCCAACAACAGGACACCAAAATGAGGATGCAAAGAATGGTGTAAAATTAGGATGCAAAAAAGATGTAAGAAAAGACACAAAACAAGATGCAAAATGGGACTAAAAAAGGGTGAAACCAATCATGTCAAAAATGATGCATAACTAGATGAAAATTCAAACTAAAATCTAGGTGCAAAATGAGTTGCAAATGTGGACACAAAATGTGCCAGAAAAAAGGATGAAAATTTGGATGCCAAAAAGGATGCAAAATTAGATACCAAAAAGGATGAAAATTTGGACATAAAAAATGGTACAAAATTGAACACAAAAGAAGAAAAATAGTGCAAAAATGGGCATAAAAATGGCTCAAATTTGGATGCAACATTGGATGTAAAAGGAGGTGTAACAAATCATTCAAAACTTGGTGCAAAAGCAAATGCAAAAGTAGACGAAAAAAATGGCTCAAAAATGAATGTAACAATAGACACAAAATTGGATGCAAAGGTGGATGCAACATATGGTTCAACATAGGATGCAAATATAGATGCTCAAAAGGATGAAAATTTGGATGCAAGAAATGGTGTTAAAAATGATGCTAAATTGGATGCAACAAATGATGCAAAATTAGATGCAAAATATGGTGCAAAATAGGATGCAAAAAAAGGAGATAAATAAAATGCAAAAGTGGATGCAAGAAATGGTGCAAAAATGCATGCAAAATTTGGCACTAAATTAGATTCAACATATGGTGAAAAATTGGATGGAAAAAAAGGTGTAAAAAAGGCAGAAAAATTGGCACAAAAATAGATGTAAAAATAAATACAAAAATAGAAGCAAAAAATGGCATAAGACCAGATGCAAAAATTGGCACAAACTGGATGTAAAAAAAGGCACTAAATCAGATGCCAAAGATGGTGTAAAACTCGATGCAAATTATGACACAAAACTAGAAGCAAAGAATGCCACACAAGAGGAAGCAAAAAATGATGCAAAAATAGATGCAAAAAATGGCACAAAACTAGAAGCAAAACTTGTTGTAAAACCAAATGAAAATCTTGGTGCAAAATATGATGTAAAAAAAGATGGAAAATTTGGCGTAAAAAAGATGAAAAATTTGGTGCAAAAAAGGACGCTTTAAAAATTGTACAATAGAGCCAGATTTAATGCCAGGCTGCTCATCCCAATTGAGAAAAAAATGCACTAAAATCTGGTGCTAAATCTAGGGCAAATTGTATGTTTTGTTGTAGTGATTTGATGAGGAGTTCACCCCTCCTGGGCTACGTCTCCTTGGTCTAGCTTCCAATGCTTGGGCCTCTCTATTATGCTCCAAATTACAACAAAGTGTGTTTACAATGCTCAAATGCCTCTGAAACCTGTCTCAATGAGTTTAGAATGACCAAAACTGCTAGAATTGACTCTTTTTTACACCTAATTTGGTTAGGAACTGAGGAAGTTATGACCTCTCCCATTTCTCCCACAATTTGCTCAACAAATTCCCCTTTTCCGGCCACTAACCATCAAATTCAACCTGAAATCCACTAACTGGGCAAAAATTTCACTGCGCAGTGGGCCATAACCTGTTGGCCATATCACAAATCACAATTAGCATAAAAACCTAGCGGATGGTCTTGTGAACAAAGCCGTGATTGTGCGATTGCGATATTGATGGACCCGACGGTATTATAATGCATAACTTATCGCATTCAAGATCCCATCACTCATCGCAATCAGCGGAGTCTTGTCGGTGGTCGTAAATATGTGGGACTTGTGTGCGATTACAATCTGCAATATCGCATCGCAACCCGAACCTGCCGGGGGCTGATTATTGAAATGCCTTCCCTTCGCCGATTGTGATTGCAATATGTGATTGCCTTATCGCATCGCAACCCTGGTTGTTCTGGGGCCGATTTTAAACACCTTCCTGCCTAAGACTTGCGATTTGTAATATGAGGGGACCAATGGCAGACTGCCACTTGGCACCTCCTCATTCGTTGAAGGGCTTTTCCATGTTATCCAATCCTGCCATGTAGATAAGTCAAACTCGAACTTGACTTGCTCTAACTTCTGCATACGAGCTCGGGTTTGAGTGTCGTTCACACTGTTGGATTCAAAATGACAAGCTCTTCGATCTGAAGCTAAGCTTAACAAAATTCTGACACTTTGATTTTTGAGCATAATTTTGAGCACCTGATCACCCCTCCCCACTGGAAGACTTTTAGACCCCAAAAGATCACTTTCAATTGATCAGCAAGTGAGGGTATAGTTCCCTCACCTTCCCCTCTTCAATGCATTTGGCCTTTGATGGATTTGTACCTTTGAGACCCACTCGAAGATAATCAAAATTTCCCCTCTTTCATGACCTCATTCTTTTGTCAAGTATGGTGTCTTGCTGAAGCTAATTAAGAAATTATATAGAAAAATATTCAATTGATGGTATCTATACACTTTCTTCTTAATATTCAATCAAAGGAGGTTCATACAATCTCAAAATTTCAACATTAACAACGAAATAAATTTGCATATATGAAGGCAAATTAAGCTTGAAAGAATTATTACCAATCTTTTCCAGAATTTTAAATGGACCATAACAGATTGGTTTCAAATTTTTACCTTCACCTTGAAGCCTTTCCTTGCTAATTTAAAGCCAAACTTCATCACCTACTTGAAACTGATGATCCACACGATGCTTATCATGCCTTGCCTTATACTTGCCGTGACTCTTTTCTAGTTGTTCTTGAATTGTTTGGTGAATCAATTGAATTTAATCAATGAATTTCTTTGCTCTGTCTATGTCGCTATGTCCATCTACAGCTACATTTTTATCAAAGATGAAATCCAAAGGAGATTTAGGCAAATAACCAAGACATGCCTCAAAAGGCGAAGTTAGAGTAGAATAGTGTTTTTCTCGGTTGTAAGCATGCTGAATATAATGCAAATGTTCATCCCACAACTAAGGATGTTTGATGCAGTATCCTCTTAGAAAATGAATAATTGTCTTATTAACCACTTCAGTTTGACCATCTGTTTGCAGATGGAGGGTTGTACTTTTCTTCAACTTGGTGTCCATCAAGTTCCATAAATTTGACCGAAAATTCCCAGAAAATCGGGAATCACGATCACTTACAATACAAGTAGGTAATCCAAAATGAACCCATACATTTTGAAAGAAAAATTGAGTTGTTTTTTCAGCTGTAATTTTTATTTTACAAGGCATTAATATGCACATCATGTTGAACCTATCCACAACTACGTACAAATAATCATGACCTTTTCTTGATAAAGGAAGACCTCCTACAAAATCCATAGAAACACTCTCCCATGGACGTGAAGGCAAGTCTAGAAGTGGTGTGTACAATCCTAGTTTCCTATTACTAAGCTTACTGACTACACACAATGAACAACCTCTAATAAAATGTGGCACACTTTCAAGCATATGAGGCTAGTAAAAATACCTCTGAATATTTGCCATTGTTTTACTTACATTGAAATGTCTAGCAATAAGAGAAGTGTGTGCTTCCCTTATGAAATTTACTCTCTCTCCTTGTGGAACACAAAGTTTTCCCAAATGATACAACAAATTATCATGTACATGGTAGTCTAATTCCTCAACTTGGTGGCCTTGACCCAAGTTTGAACATACCTCTTCAAATTCAGCATCATGTGCGTATTGTTCAACATAACTTTCAAGAAAAATAGAATGATTCTTGAGTAAAATGGCTACATTAACAACTGGTCTAGAAAGAATATCAGCAACTCTATTATAAATACCTTTCTTGTACCTGATTACCAAGTCGAATTGTTGTAAGAATCTCATCAAATGAAAGTTCCTTGATTTCTACAATTTTGTTTGAGATTGCAGATATTGCAAAGGTTGATGATCGGTGTGAATAATGGTTTCTTTTCCCATTAAGTAATGCTTCCATTTCTTCACACTTTGCACCAATGCATAAATCTCTTTATCATATGTAGGATAGTTAATAACAACACTATTAAAAATCTTAGAATGAAATGAAATGGGCTTACCATGATGTAAAAGAACTACACCCATGTCGTAGTCACTTGCATCTGCTTGTATTTCAAATGGTTGTTTCAAATTCGGCAATGCTAAAACTGGGGTTGAACTGATCTTTTGTTTTCAAGCACCAAATGCTTTTTTTTCCCTCCCCACTAGAAGACAACCTTCACATTGGTCAAAGCATGTAGTGGAGTTGCTATGGAAGAGAAATTGGCAATGAACTTCCTCCAATATTGTGTTGCTCCCATAAAACTCCTTACTTCTGTGACTAATTTGGATATTGGCCAACTCACTGATCGAAACTTTAGAGGGGTCAATTTTCAGCTCACCTCTTCCAACTATGTGGCCCAAATACACTAAGGAAGTTTTCCTGAATTCACATTTAGACATCTTCATAAATAAATGTTATTTTTTCAAGACATCCAACACTTTCCTCACATGCTTGACATGCTCTTATTATGATTTGTTGAATAACAAAATATCATCTAAATAGACAATTACAAACTCATCAATAAAGGATCTTAAAACATCATCCATAACTCTCATGAATGTAGCTGGAGCTTTTCAAAGACCGAAAGGCATAACCAAACACTCAAGCAATCCATGTTTGGTTTTAAAAGTAGTCTTCCAAATATCCTCCTCAGCTATTCTAACTTGATGATATCCACTTCTCAAGTCTAATTTAGTGAAATATTTTGCATTCTTCAACTGATCTAGCAAATCATCTATTCTGGGCAGTGGGTATCGATTCTTTATGGTAATTTTATTCAAAGCTCGATAATCTACACACATGCACCAGGTTCCATCTTTCTTGGGTACCAAAACAATTGGTGAACCACATGACGAAGTAGAGGGACAAATTACACCTTTATTTAACAATTCCTGGACTTGTTTCTTAATTTCTAAACTTTCCAGAATTGACATTCGATACATAGAAATATTTGGAAGTGGACAGTCTTGTTGTAGTTGAATTTCGTGTTGAATTCCCTTTTTTGGTGGCAATCCTTTTGGTTCTTGAAATACATCTCCATATTGATTGACCACATCAACCAATTTGGCCTTCAGCTCCACGTCATAACCTGCAAAGGATTCACACTCTGTCTCATTCTTCTGCTTGATCATAAGGACCTTGAGATTCTTGCTGGAATTGACCAGTCACTTCATTTTCCCTGTGCTTGCTAAAGACATATTAAGTTGTCTACGATGGTATCTCACAATATACTCCCCTCCATGTTTGAACAAATGATATTTGCTCTCAAATCTATGGAAAACGGATTTCTTGTCATACAGATACGAGCTTCCCAACACAATTCCACAAATATCCAACGACATTACATCTAATTCGACTTCATCAGCGAAATTGGTAGCAATAGAAAACCTGAAAATGCATTTCCTTGTGACCTAAAGATTTTCATCCTTGGTTATCCAACCCAATGGATATGGTTTATGATGAGGCACGGTTTCGAGATTCAACTTCTTGACCAAGTCTATAGAAATTAAATTTTCCTGGGATCCATTATCAAACAGTGTATCAATCTTGGTGTGTTTGAAAATAACTCTGATATGGAACAACTCAATTATGTTTTCTTCATTTGAAGCCTTTTTGGAATTATTTGTTGTGCTAGTGCTTTCCACAGCTTCCTCTTTGCTTATTTTTTCCACGGCTTTTCCTTTAGTGACTGTGGCTGCAATCTTTGTTTCATCACCTAAGTTGAAGCCCAAGTATTGTTGTACAACAGTGTTTGTCTTCTGTTTCCCTTTATTGTTAAATTTATTTGGTCTTAATTTAGGATGAAGGTTCCAGCAATGTGCTTCATCATGGCTCTCTTTGGAACAATTATTGCACACAGGTTTCTCCCCTTCTTTCTTAACAGAAGCATTTTTCTTTTGCTTTCCTTTAGATTTCTTTACTTTTTCACCACTCTATAATGGCTTCTTCTTACCTTCTTCTGGTACATTTTTCCCTCTTGCTTCGAGGTGTGTAGCTTGAACACAGACCTCATCAAGATTCGTGGGATTAAACATAAGAATGGTATGTCAAAGATAGCTATGAAAACCTCCTATGTATTTCATCAAAGTATCTTGTGATTGTAAGTATACTCCTAGCATAAGAGCTCTTCTCCTAAACTCCTGAGTATACTCTTACACATTTTAACCTTTTAACTCTCTGAAATTTTTCCAATTCATGATAGATTTTTTCATATGAGCTAAAGGGTAGAATTGTGTTTTTATAGCAACAATGAAATCAGACCAAGTAATAGAGATCTTACCATGTTTCTTGATCTTGTCTTGAGTCCTTGATTCCCACCAAATGAGTGTTGCACCCTCCATTCTCAATGAAGCCAACTGAGTTTTGATATCATCCTCTTGAAGGTTCTGAATTCTGAATTCTACAATACACCTCCAACTGATGAATCCAATTATCAAGCTTCTCTACATTCACTTCACCATTATACATGGGGAACTCGAATTTAACATCAATTTCTAGAAAAGGTGATTTACCAATTCCTTTTGAGGAATGATGATGAGTATGAGTAGAGGTTGTATTAGTGGAAGAGTGTGAAGATTCTTGCGAAGAAGAAGATGAAGAAGATGGTGGAGATGGTGGAGGTTTGTCTCCATTCCCATTACCTCCTTTTCCATTACCTCCTCCTGAAGAGCCTTCTCCTTTGGGAGGTTTGGAACTTTCTCCTTGTAATCTTATATTCCTCTCTTCATAAAGGACCTTCACCATCTCTGTCATATCAAAGAAAGCCTTTTTGAAGGTCTTCTCATCTTCTGTCATGTTTGTAGTTTCTCCTTCATGAGACATGATCTCTGGAGTCCCAAATGAAACTTGAGGCTGAATTGGTGTTGGAGATTGTGGCAACCTTGCTCTTCTTCCCCTTGACCCAACTTCAGGGCTTCCAACCAGCTTTCCTTCACCTCTTTTGAGTTTTAACCTTGTTAGCATGACACAAAACTAGCAAACAATATTCCTTCTTTGCACAAGCAAATCTAGTAAGAAAAAACCAGTGCTTTGATACCAACTTGATCTGAAATGGAGCAGATTAGTAATGTTGTGCTAATTCCCCATTCAGAATAAAACCCAATATGCTTATCATTTGTTTATCAAGTGCTTAAGGATTCAACATTTTTTCTTAATTAACTGATTCCCATGAGAGTTTCTTATGCAAATGTTATAAACAATTTAACAGAAAACATATGCTGAACAACAAAAGAATAACAGCAAAGAACATCAAAATACAACACACAACACAGAGATTTGATGAGGAGTTCACCCCTCTTGGGCTACGTCTCCTTTGTCCAACTTCCAATGATTGGGCCTCTCTATTATGCTCCAAATTACAACAAAGTGTGTTTGCAATGCTCAGATGCCTCTGAAACCTATCTCAATGAGTTCAGAATGGCCAAAACTGCTAGAATTGACTCCTTTTGCACCTAATTTGAATAAGAAATGAAGAAGTTATGACCTCTCCCAGTTCTCCCACAATTTTGTCAACAAATTCCCCTTTTCTGGCCATTAAGCATCAAATTCGGCCTAAAATCCACTAATTGGGCGAAAATTTCACCATGCGGCGAGCCATAACCAGTCGGCTGTATCGCAAATCGCAATCGACGTAAAAACCTGATGGATGGTCTTGTGAACAAAGCAGCGATTGTACGATTGCAATATCGGCGGACCGAATGGGACTATTAATCGGAATGCATAACTTATCGCATCTGGGATCCCATCGCTCATCGCAATCGGTGGAGTCTTGTCGGCGGTCTTAAATATGAGGGACTTGTGTATGATTGCGATCTACGATATCGTATTGCAACCCGAACCTGTCGGGGGCTGATTACTGAAATGCCTTCCCTTTGCCGATTGCGATTGGGATATGTGATAGCCTTATCACATCGTAATCCTGGCTGTTCTGGGGCAAATTTTAAACACCTTCCTGCCTGCAACTTGCGATTTACGACATGCAGGGGCCAATGGCGTACTACCACTTGGCGCATTCTCATTCGCTAAAGGGCTTTGCCATCTCATCCAATATTGCCATGTAGACAAGTCAAACTTGAACTTTGACTTGCTCGAACTTCTGCATATGAGCTCGG
The DNA here is from genome assembly GCA_031772625.1 of Pinus tabuliformis. Classification (NCBI taxonomy): domain Eukaryota; kingdom Viridiplantae; phylum Streptophyta; class Pinopsida; order Pinales; family Pinaceae; genus Pinus; species Pinus tabuliformis. Next base: position 280,316,737 of record CM062811.1, read on the forward strand.
ATTTGAGTGCCATTCACACCATTGGATTCAGAATGATGAGCTCTTCGATCTGAAGCTAAGCTTAAGAAAATTATGACACTTTGATTTTTGAGCATAATTTTGAGCACCTAGTCACAAAAAGGATAATGAATTAACACCAACCCAAGAGGAGGCTTCCTCTCTGCAGGTATTGAATTATATATTTTATTGAACCTTACAAAAAAATCATGAACAGTTTCTCTAGGTTGCCTCTTTAGATTATTGTACTTAGCGAGAATTTGCAAGGGATTCTTCTTTTCACCCCACCTTGCAAGAAATGCATCTTCCAACTCTTGATAATTGGAAAAAGCTCCTGGACGAGAACTTTTGAGCCATTTCTTGACATCACTAGAAAAATTTTGAGCAAATAATCTGACCTTAACATCATCATAGTCCACTTCCTCCAAATCTACAAAATCACTGACCTTATCAACATGTTGCTTGGCAGTAATTTCTCCTACACCATCATATTGAGGTAGCCTTTGTCCATAATTAAGAGGTAAGTAATGAAGCTGAGCAGGTAGAACCAGAGGGGCATATCTCACTGCCATGACTATTACCTGAGTAGTTGGATGACTAATAGGTGGTGTGACAGAGACATCAGAGGTAGGTGGTATGACAGAGACAACAGATGATGGAAAACCTGAATGAATGGATGTTGAAACATGTGATGAAGGACTCAAGAAGGATGTAAAAGCATAACTAGAACTTGAGCTAGCTTGTGTAAGGATTGTTTTTTGAGATGAAATTGTCATTTCAACAACTTTCTGAACTTTGTCAACCAGGCCTTTAAGTCTACTAAACTGCTGAAGGATAATTCGACTCAACTCTATCTCTTGAAATGAAATATGTGAACTAGAAATGAATGAATATGCCAAAACTTTAGAGATGTTTGCGAAAGATCTCATTTTGAACAAGTGAATTTAAGAGGAGATTTCTGGTGAAGAAACAAATTTCTGAAGTGAGTACTTACTAGTTCGACTTTCCACCACAACTCTTTCCTTTCTAAGTAATTTTTCAGGATCAGAAACAACTATAGGGGGATTTGGGTGAGGGTCCTACCTGGTAAATCTCTTAGAAGCCAGATCTTCTCACATAAATTTCCACACAGTAAAATTATCTAACAGTCAAAGAAATCTTAACACTCAACCTATGATTAAACTTTCAACATAAAACTTTCTGGGATAATTAGACTTTCGAATCCCTGACAACGACACCAGTATGTTAGCACTTTGTAATTCCTATAGGCTGAGGAGAGGAACCAAGAGGTAACCACAAACCTCTTTTGGTTGAATGACTGGTCTTCTTCAACCTGAGGGGGATCCCTCATTGAGTGGACTCAGAGATTAAACTTTTGAATATGTTTTTTGACAGAGACCAGTTTTGAAAATGTTTGATTTTTGGTATAGCGGTAATAGAGGATTCTAGGAAAACACTAGTGATGTAATCATGACCTGCTTCATCTGTGGTAAAAATTTGAATTTGGACTTAGAAACCTTCCAGCTCCTGATTTCCTCAAATTTTGCAGCTCCTGATCATACTCTACTTCCTCCAAATCTACAAAATCACTGACCTTATCAACATGTTGCTTGGCAGTAATTTCTCTTGCACCATCATATTGAGGCAGCCTCTGTCCGTAATTAAGAGGTAAATCATGAAGCTGAGCAGGAAGAACCAGAGGGGAATATATCACTACCATGACTATTACCTGAGTAGTTGGATGACTAACAGGTGGTGTGACAGAGACAATAGAGGTCGGTGGTATGACAAAGACAACAAATGATGGAAAACCTGAATGAATGGATGTCGAAATAGGTGATGAAGGACTTAATAAGGATGTAAAAGAAATACCAGAACTTGAGCTAGCTTGTGTAAGGAATGTTTTTTGAGATGAAACTCTCCTTTCAGCAGCTTTCTAAACTTTTTCAACCGGGCCTTTAAGTCTACTAAATTGTTGAAGGATAATTTGACTACTGAAGGTTTACCTGTTCCTTGCTTTCTTCCATCTCCTCCAAGCATCTTTGATATTCTTTCCACTGATTAAAGGGAGGTTTTCCAAGAGCTTAAGCTACCTGCTTCATCTGCAGCACAAATCTAAATTTTGACTTAGAAACCTTAACGCATGGCCCACTAAGCTACACTACAATCTTCTTAGTCTGCTTTGCAAATGAAACATGCTTCCCTTTTTCTTTAGAAATTGTTTCTGGAGGTGAATTCACCATGTCATCTGCTAGTTTGATTGTCTCCTTCAGGTCCCTATTTCCTCTTCTCAAGAGTGTTGTTTTCACTAGATGTTTAGAAAGTGCCTCTTTCATATTCACCATTTTGGGACCCTCTTTTTCATATTGTATAGCACTTTGTTCAGGTTGTGTTATGTCTTCCTCTTTCTCTGACTGCATTACTTCATGTCCCTTCACTTCTTCCTCTTTGCCATGATTTTTCTTGTCTCCCTCTCTATCTTAGGAAATCTATACCACTACTTGAGCGGCTACCCCTTCCTCATTATTTTTAACTCTTAACCTTGTCCTGGGTCTCATTACAAATTGATCCTGAACTATATCTTCAATCTTCACTTTAACCTTGGTGGGTTGTGTTAATGCCACCTATACCTTTGCTTCCTTGTTTGTCTTCTTCTCCTTCATGCTCTGTTTTTCAGCCTTCTTGGCAAGCTTACTTATGGTTTTTTTTCTTAGCTTTATATCTTCCTTTTTCATTGATTTTATCTCCTTCACTGAATGCATAACTTCCTTCTTGAGTGTTCTCTGCATTTTATGTTCCTTCTCATCTACTTTTACTGATGAAGACCCAGATTGAGGCAATAAATCTATACTAGAAAGGAAATCTGACTAATTCATTTTCTTCTTTTCAACAACATATTCAACTAAAATCTTGACAAGCAAGAAATGAAACAAAATGGAAGCATGATTGTCTTTTTGAATCTGCACTTTCATTTCCATTCTCTCTAAACTTTTGAGTAGAAAATAAGGTAGATTCATTGGTTTTATATCTATAAAATGCCACAACAACCTCAAATGGTATTGATAAACCCTACTGAATTTTCCTTGACAGGTGAAGTACCTTTGAATGACTTTCAAAAGATCAACATACTACTCCTGAAGGTAAACACTGGGAAAGGTTGAGGAAAACTTATCCAAAAATTCTGGCTTCACAAACTATTTGAAAGCCATAATGTCCAACTCATCTCCCTTAAACCACTTTTACCCTACTATAGAGAGATTAGTGGCATCAACAATAAGTTTTTCAGTTACAAGAATCTCCACATCTCCTAGATTGAGTCTACCATCTTGAAAATTAAGGGCAAACATATTGGCAAGCCTAGTATGGTGACCTATCTTCTTGACCTTTTGGCAAAACGGAATACAACCTTCATTTTCAAAGGCAGCCCGAATATCAAGTGAGCAGTTTATCAAGCTCAAGGTGCTAGGCTCAATGCGCACTAGATCTCCACCTTTCTTACTGACAACAGGGGCCATTTGATCTTGATAGCAGGCAGGTGTAACTCGACTTTGAAAAATGGGCTACGTGTGTAGATGAGATGATACAAGACTAACAATGGTGACAACACAATTCAACTCAAACGGTTGGGTCAAAGAGTTGGTGGTAGGGAAGTTTTTAAGGTTAAAAAGTGAGCAGGAAAACTCAGATTCACTTGTCAAATTACTTCGACCTCTTAACAATCAACAGAATGACAACATTTCATATTTATGAAAAATGACTGAGAACATGGAAATGAAACTAAATTGTTGGGTAAAAAATGGTGTGCACAACGTTTTCTTATTTAGTAAAAAATGCACAAAGTTTGGTTGAATTTGATCGGGATACAGAATAGTAAAAACTCAGGAAAGGTCACCAACATCCTACCTCTCCCATCCCTAAAAATGAAGTTGCGTGCAGATGAATACCATGTTCAGCAACTTCACGACCTTAGCACCCTCTGTGCAGCAAGAGCGCAACACTCTTAACCTCTGTGTAGCAGGAGAACAACACACTGTGTGAAATTCTCTACAACCTAGATTCAAAACATGACCTATTCCCAAATTTCCTGCGGAATAATGAATTCATTCACATGCGATAAGAGGAAATAAAAAATGGTATCCTTCTGCAATGATTTGAAAGTAAGTCAAAACTTTGTTGATGTAATCAAGCTTGATGTTAAATCATCACTGCACTTGAAAAACAATTATTTTGGAGTTAGGGATCATGGCAAAATCTAGGGAAATGATGGATATATGATGAGTGACTCATATGAAATGGATAGTGACAAGGGTCAAACATCACATGCAATGGTGTTTGGGGAAGGGAAAATTTAGGCCTAGGGGTTTTATACTTAGGATAAAATGGGAGTGGGGAGGTCTAGGCCTAACATAAGGAATATGGATGATATGAATGCTCAGGAATAGGGGAATTTTAGAATAGCAAGGGAATAAGGGGATGGGAAAAAGGGAAAATAATGATGTCTAAAGAGGGAAAAAACTGGAAAATTAATGATTGTACTACTTTAACATCATTCCTTTAACTGTAGGCATCCTATCAGCATTCAACATCTTGATTCAGCGGTTTACTACAACAATTTTCAATGCTCAGATACCTCTTTCCATGACTGACTTTAATGACCAAAGAAATGATTAAACTCATCATAACTCTCCAGACAATGATAGGTCAAATTTATGACAGTGAAAATACTTATGAAATTGACCCCCTCCAAGACAACAAAATTATAGTTCGAAGGCCTTCGACCAATAAATTAACCTACTCTAATAGAATCTATAATGAAGAAATATATTTGCGGTTTTTCCTCTCAAGTGGAGTCGTTTTGGCCTTGGCTTGTAGCCTATATTCTGTGTTCTTGTTCTACTTGTTTTTGGTAGTTGTTGATGATACACAAACATAATAATAATAAGTGAAGCTAATAAGTAAGATAAGTAAAAAGACATCACAACAAGTTATCAAAGAAAGAGAAATCACTCTGATCATTACCCTTTAGATTTCTCAACACTACTAAGAGTAGAGAGGGATCAAATATCATTATATGTGAACCTCTTTTTAAAATGTAAAACTTGAAAAATATTTACACGTCAGGAGATTTAATCCCTTTTAGTGCTTGATAAATCTGTGATTAAGATAGATCTATAGTGGTTTTATGTCTCTCTCTATATAGACTATGTGTAATTTTTCATTGTTTAAATTGTTATTTTGAATAATTTATTATTATTAATATTTTATATTAAAAAATGAATGACTTACAAATTTTCCCCTTATTAAGAAGTAACTAAATTGTTTTACCTTTAATTACTTTTTCCTTTTCAACATTGAAATATTTTACTAAGGAAAACATTAACACAAACACACATAGAGAGAGAGATATGTTACTTAATATGAATATTCAAACAATTTATTTAAGTTCTATATTGAAATATTTATAAGAGAAATAGACTCTGTTTTTTATTTTTAATTACTTTATATCTGTAAAATTATATAAAATTATATTATTTAACATAGACTTTGAAATATTTTATTTATTACTAGAAGAGTGAAAGTGAAATATCAACAAACCAAGTGAGCACAATGAGAATGTGATTATTAATTTTTTTAATTAAAACTAACCAAATATGTACAATCATTTATGTTTTTAACATATCTGGCAATATTTTTTCATTTAAAGTGTTTTTTTTAAGGGACACATGTCAACTCCAAGTTGAGCACGGATGGAATTACACATCCTCTTCATACTCGATTGCAGAATGAGCCTCTCAGCTCAATGAAACTTTTTCTCCTACAACCAAATGATACACAACAATTAGAACTATTATCTCTATTATGGCTTCTATGGGATGGAATATACATCAAATGGATGGGAAGACCACTTTTCTCAATGGCATAATTGATGAAGAAGTTTATGTTGAACAACCGCAAGGATTTGAAGTCCATGGGAAGGAATCCCATGTCTGTAGATTAAATAAATCTCTATCTGGCTTAAAACAAGCCCCTAAAGCATGGTATGCTCATATAGATGCCTATTTAATAAGGCTTGGTTTTGTCAAAAGTACTGCAGATCTGAATCTCTACATAAATGTAGTAAAGAATGAACCATTGATCATATCGCTATATGTGGATGAAATATTAATAACAGGTGAGTAGCATCTTATTTATCAATGCAAGAAGGAACTAACAGCTAAATTTGACATGAAGGATCTTGGATTAATGCATTATGTTGGAGAGGTAAAACCCCTCTGCGGACAGAGGCGATCCCACTAGCCCAAAATGGGTCTAGCAACAATCAAACAATGCTATCACGCAAGTTCCTAATTGCAAATTAAAGGTGGATTACGAGAACCTACTTGGATTCCAATGCTAGTGTTGTAGAAGAGTTGACACTCCCATTCCTTTGCTCCGACCGGTCACGATCCTCACGATCTCCGTGAATGGACACCTGCACATGCAAAGAATGATACGAATGCAAGCATAAAATCCAATAGATGCAATTATATATCGGTTAGAAAAGATATAATCCAAACATCATCATAATGAACAGCAAGAATGGAACCATAATGATAGTCATCTATTATTGATAATCAACAAAGGAGTATACAACCGTAGTTCTGACGTCAAATCCTCCTTTGGCTGGGTGATCAGCTACATATGTCTTGCAAAGCTTTTCGGGATCGGGAACAAGCCTCTCTCTCTCTTTGATTATGAATGCAAAGAAGACTCTTACAGCAATCTCTCAGACTTCTGACAGTATAATTCTTCCTATGCTCCAAAAACTAGCTTGTCAAATGCACCAGAACAAGCTTTTATAGATGGAGGAGGAGGAAGAGATATAATGAATCCAGACATCCATGGGATAAGCATTATCCTCGAAAAGCTATTATGGATAGAGATACGATGAATCTCGACATCCATGAGATTGGCATTATCCTTGAAAAGCCTCATGAGTTGAAAGGAAAAAACTCTCGGGCGTGTGTTGGTTAAAAAGCTTTCCCAAAATTGGTTGGCGCGGGTAAGATTCTGAGACAGAGCGCCAATGGGCGTGCCCTCTTTGGAGAATTTCCGCCATTGGCGTGGGTGATACACTATGGATCCGCGCTAATGGAAAAAGGGGACTTTTTAAGGATATTCTGCAGGAGATGTCTTCAAGGCATATGAAGTCCATACTTAGGGGAACATAATGCAAGTGTTTTCAAGCCATGTCACTTTTCACAGGTCCCGGAATGAGTCCTCCAAAGTGCGGGAAAGGGGTAACAGGGATGGTGACCAATGGTGACAAATTACTGTGTAACAGATGCCCCCTAAAGCATGAGGCTCGAGAGAGAGAGAGGGGTGAAATGCTTTACAAGAACACATGCAGCTGCCGCCGGAGAATCTGCATAGAGAGATACAACTGATAGCTCAAGTACATGATATATGTGGTATGGGTGCAGCCATCCATAACAGAGTACATAATAATCTAGATCCATGGTATGGGTACAGCCATCCGGTGAGGATCGATGGATAGACTCAAGCATGGTCGCAGCCATCCAGTGAATGAGTCATGTAACAATAATCCACAAAATTGCAGCCTGGATTCCAACAGACAAAATCCAGGGTCTTGCGCTCCATCTCGACCCGAACAAAAGTACAAGTTCAAGCATGTGAATATATGAGTTGAAGTCGAACATGCATGAACATCGTCTGATTACCAGTCAATAATGAAAACTGTTAACAGACGCGAGAGGTACCACCAATAATGACAATGGCCCTCAAGGTACTATAGGTACAATCTACGGCGTGTGAATCAGTGAGCTGGTGTCGAACACCCGTAGAATCATTCGATCGGAGGCCAATGATGAAAACCTCACGTCGAACACGAAGAACCTGCCATTGAGGCATGCAGGCTCCAAGGCACTGGAAGGGAGTCTCTAGATCAACCTCCTGGATAATGAGCTGAAGTCGACAGGAAGTGACCTTGATCGAAGGTGGGCCATAGTGTTTCCCACATCATCGACACGAGACAGAGAAAAAATTTTGTGGTGGATCAGAATTATGTGAGCTATCAGAAGGAGGTTGTTATTCTGCAGAGGTCAACTTCTCTTGAACATATAGGCGGCACGACAGTGGAATTGGCAGTATTTGACATCAATGGATCAAAGGTCATGGTGACGAGGCAATGAGTAGATGAGAGGTCAAACAGGATTACCCAAATCCACGGAGCCAAGTGAAAAACAAGATGAGATGTCCCCACCCAGACACGAAAGCAGAAAAGTGCCATGTTCAAGAGCGACATACTGTCGACACGACAATAATTATGGTTCCATTTTTCCCCCACCATTTCTGGCAAGTACCCCAGTTATTTTTATTAACAAGCTTGACGGGGATAGCATATGCTTGTAAAATGTCATCTCGACAGACCCCAATGTCATCAAGTTTTAACGAGTCTGACAGAGGAAGAACTCGGCGTCTTTTCATGTTTAGAGAGTTTGAAAAAACAGCAGAAAAGAAAACTCCAAGGGTGTCCTTTTTCGTAAAGTTGTGTCTCTCGAGCCCGAAAAGGTATAAAACAACGCTCGAAAGAACCGCCCGACCATTACGATCGAGGAGTACTTTTCATGAGTAGTGATTTCGACCTGAAAAAGTAAAAAAGCGATCGAAACCATGTCGCTTCGTAATCGTTAACGAACCTGAAACGACAAGGGTCCGACGATCTTTTCGTTTTTTACGCGGTTGGAAAAGAGTTTAAAGATGACCGCCTCTTATTTACATTTAACGAGTCAAGAGGGATAACTTGGCGATCTTTTCATGTTTAGCGAGTCAGAAAAGAGCTGAAAGATGACTCCACAGTGACTTTTTCGTGTATTTACCGAGTCCGAAAAAGTATAAAATACAACTCGTTTCACCATCGAAGTTGCGTAAAAGACCTGTTGTTGCACAAGAAGCAAGCGTAAAATCCATTTTCAACCAAAAATATATTAAAATATTCAAAAGCTAACTTTTTAAACCTAAGTATAAGTCAAAAAGTTTATAAATATGGTGAAAATGGTAAAAATAGAATTACTTTAACTTTTTACCTCTCTGAATAGTAGCAGTGGTCTGTTTGGGGAGTGAACTTCAGACGGTGATTACAGCCAATCCGTGCAACCATTCGGGATTTCATCGGTTCTAGGTAAGAGGCGCTTCCCTTAGCTCCATTTCCATACATTTTTTATGCATTTTGGCTTCCTGATTGACCTCTGCAAGAGGGAATTAAAAAATTTAGGGCTTCGCCCATTAGCGCGGGTATCCGGCACGGACCCGCGCTAATGGGGCGATTTTTCTAAAGGGGTCGCGCTCATTGGCGCGACTGTTTTAGAAACAGTCGCACCAACTGCGCAACTTAATTTTCCGCTTGAAATTTCCCATTGCATTTTGAATTTAACTGGATTACAAGTTTACCAGTGATCTAATTGTGGTTTATGCGTTCTTGTGGGTGCAGGAAAGCAGGCAAAATGGTAGTAGAATGGAAGGAACGAGAACATGATGCCGAGGATGCTTTGTTCCTTGAGGATGAAGGGTGCATGAACGCCCTAAGGGACTGTGGGCTTAAGAAATTCTTTCTTACGCCTTACATGCGCGCTCAGCCTGAGCTACTACAATTCATAATTGATCTGTGGGATGTTGATGACCAAGTGTGTCGTTTAAGGGACCAAGTGTTGGGGCTCGATGTGTCTGATGTCTATTTCATCACGGGGTTATCACGGAGAGGGGCGAGGCCAATTTTGACCAGGAGTAGACCTTCTGGGGAGAAGATGACTGAAGTTCGAGACCGAGTGTGCCCAGGGGCGCAATTTGGAAAGAACAGTGCAAAGGTGGATATTCCCACCGTTCCAGACTTGGTTCTCAGGGTGATACTATTCACCATTACTCGAGCTGCAGGAGTGCAGGCGCCCCATGAGGCAAGCAAGAACCATCTTCTGTTGGCCACAGAATGCCTAAATCCTACCCTCTTTGACTGGGCCACCGCAGTGACTACTAACATCAAGAGGCAGCTTACAAAGTGCAAGCGAGGAAAGGTAAAGCAGTTTGGGTATGGTTCGATCGTGGTATCGTTCTTCTTGGAACGATTACCAATTTTTCAGGGACAGGGAGCTATAGTGGCTGATCCTTTGCCACGAGAGCCTAGGATGGCTCGCTGGGCAGCACTGATGCCCAGGGGAGGAGGGGGCCAGCAGATGTCCTGGAGGCCCGAGTTCTTCATATGGCTCCACCGTCAGCTGATTGTGGTGGAGGATTGGCCCTATGCAGGGACTGACTTCACCGGAGACCCAGATCTCCCACTACCCGAGGGAGAGGAGTGGGACGAGGAGCTGGGTAAGATCTCTTTTTGTTTTTGATGTTTTATATGTTTTTTTTTTTTGTTAATACATGTTTGTCCTAACAACAATTGTATATACATGCAGATGTTGGCCTAGAGCGACCAGCTGGTATGTCTCCCATTGCTCGGAGGAACCAGCCCGCAGCCGACCCTCAGGAAGAGGGTGCCGAGGGGGATGAACTGATTCAGAATCTCGAGGGACTTGCCCGAGGGATTCCTGATTATGCTAGACTGGGAGATATGCCATTAGCATACCAGAGGCACACAATGGGAGTGCCTAACCGTGTCCATCGTCTTTTGAGACGCTTGGTGCACGCGGTGTTGTGCTATCATGAGCACCAATGGGACTAGACTCCTAGGTTTCCTTTTCCTGCATATTTTTTGAGAGACATGTCGTCTCCGGATGTATTTGAGAGGAACATGTATTATTTTTTGAACTATATGATGCACGTGGTGCAAACATTGCGACACACATATATATATACATATGCCTATTTCTATGGTTTTGTTATTGTGCATTATATGCTTTCTTGTATGATGTTTTACATATTACGCAAATGTCTATCTAATACATGGTTAGCCAATGCATCAGTTAACGTGTTCAATTGTCTTGTAATGTGTCGATATGTGATGAAATCAAAGTTCCTTTCTAACAATCTCACACGTAAATACAACCTTAGAATACGATGGTCTCTGACGGGATATCGCCCGTTGAGCTGGTGCACGACAAGTTGAGAGTCTAGGTTCACTACCAATGCACGAATGCCGAGATTAATTGCTTCAGCAAGTAGTTCAATTACAGCACAATATTCGGCGACATTGTTAGTGGTACGACCCAAACACACACCTTGAAGATCTATCAACTCGCCATGAGGATCATAGATCACCCACGCCGCAGAGGACAAGTTGCGAGTACTGCGGCAGGCACCATCAGCGAAACCAACATAAGGTGCATCAGACATCTGCACAAGAAGCGAAAGACACAATAAGCGGCAATCACGCCTTCAAAACTAAAACACACACACACACAACACACCTGCTAAAGTACATGTATGTACAAAATAAAGTGTACAAGCATCACGCATAGTACTTTTTCAAGTACAGCCCGTTTCGGGGCTTCCCAAGAGGGTTCCCTTCATAGTCAATTAGCTCGTAGGCCCCTTTTTGCAAAACTTTCCTGACAATGTAAGGGCCTAGCCACATAGGCTCGAGTTTTCCTACTCCCAGCTTATCGTTTGTCTGATCGTATAGCAGGACTAAATCTCCCTCAACAAAAGAATGTGGATGGACAGTCTGATCGAAGTGAGTCTTAACTCGCTTCTTTTGTGCTTCGATGGCCAAAGAGGCTAGGCAACGGGTCTCATCTAGCCGTTCCAGGTAAAGAAGGCGTTCTTCTAGTGGAGTAGTGTTGGGAAGTAGTTCGACGGCCAATTTTAATGAAGGGATTTCGCACTCGATTGGAAGGGTAGCCTCCAGTCCATAAACTAGTTGAAATGGAGTGAAACCGGTGGCATCCTTCACGGAGGTTCGGTAGGCCCACAAGGCAGGGAACAACATCAAATGCCAGTTAGACTTATGCATGCCAACGGTACGCTGAAGCATTGTAACCAAAATCTTGTTGATAGCTTCAACTTGGCCATTGGCTTGAGGGTAGTATGGAGTCGAACTATCGTGTCGTAAGCCCAGCTGGGTTGTTAGTTCCGTCATCATATGATTACGGAAATGCTTCCCGTGATCAGTGACGATGGCTTGAGGGACGCCGAATCGCGAGATAACGTGGTTGAACAAGAATTGCGCCACTGTGTGACCGTCTTCAGTTAATGTAGGCATCACCTCGGCCCATTTAGTGAAGTAGTCGATGGCAACGATAATAAACCCATGCCCCCCGGCCAAGCGAGAGTTACAGGTCATATAATCAATGCCCCATTTTGCAAAAGGGTCGACGGTGACAACAGGGTGCAATGGAGCGGGAGGCACTCGCATCTTCCGCTGGTATATCTGGCACTCATGACAAGAGCGAACGGAAAGAATGCAATCCTTAAAGATAGAGGGCCAAAATTAGCCAGCACGGAGGATTTTTTGGGCAGTGGCATATCCGGACATGCAAGCACCACAGGCGCCAGAGTGGCAGTCATTCAAAACACGCTCAGCTTCCTCGACAGTTAGACATCGGCGGAGAACAGAGTCGGCGCCGAGGCGGTATAGTGTATCCTCAATGATACGGTATGGTTGAGACTGATGACGAATCCTTCGCCGAGCATCTTTGGACAAGCCAGGGCGAAAGGAGGACGTTTGCAGATATATGATGATATCCCCGTACCAGGGATCGAGGGTGCTAATGAGAAACAAAGTCTCATCTGGAATATGATCCTCTGAGTGAGAGGGCGTGGAAGAAGATGGCAAAGAGCAAAGTAACTCAGCGAATACAAGGGATTTCTTGGACTTGGCAGTGGTAAATTCCAAATCGAACTCTTGGAGGATGACAATCCACTTTGAGTACTTGCCCCCCAGCAACTGGCGTGACAAAATGTATGTCATGGGGTTGCAATCAGAAATCACGGTGGTAGTACGCAGCAGAATGTAGTGACGGAAGCGTTGGACAGCACAAACGACGGCCAAAGCCAACTTCTCGACATAAGCATATCGAGTTTCCGTGTCTAAAAGGTTGCGGTTGAGATAATATACAACATGCTCAGTGTCATCATTGTCAGTTTGAACGAGAACCATGCCGATAGTGGTGTCGGTGGCAGCCAAATACAGAGTGTAGTCGCGATGATAGTTCGGAGGACGCAGCAATGGAGCGGAAACAAGGAGACCCTTGAGACGCTCAAAAGATTCCTGAGCGACAGTATCCCAATGGAAAGGGACATCTCGTTTTAGCAACCGTGTGAAACCTTTAGCCACCTCGGCATAATTTGGAATGAATCGTCTCAGAAAGTTTGCTTTACCCTGCAAGCTTTGCAATTGCTGTAAAGAAGCAGGGGGAGGAAGATTCACAATAGCCTCGACTTTAAGGGGATCCAAACGGATGCCCTCTCGGGAGACGATGAACCCGAGAAGTCGGCCGGATTCAACGCAGAAGACACATTTGTGAGGATTGAGTCTAATACGGTAGTGTCGGCAGCGAAGAAAGATATCGCGAAGGTGAGTAGGGTGGTCCTGACGTTTGGCTGAATGAGCTGGTAGATCATCCAGGTATGGCTGTACAATGTGGCGAATGTCATGAAAAGCATAAGACATTGCACGTTGGAAAGTAGCACCGGCATTTTTGAGACCGAAAGGGAGCTTCTTATAGGCAAAAGTTCCCCATGGACAGATAAAAGCGGTCTTGTGTTGATCAGCGGGGGCAATATTGATCTGGTTATACCCAGAAAAGTCGTCCATAAAAGAGTACATTTCGCTTCCGGCACACTCGTCAATAATTTGATCAATGAATGGTGTGGGAAAATTATCTTTAGGATAGGCCCGATTAATATCACGATAATCGACACAAACACGAATGGTACCTTGTTTTTTATTCACAGGCACGATGTTGGAGACCCAATCTGTGAGTGGGATAGGGTAAATAAAACCAACTTTAAGAAGCTTTTCCACTTCCGCCTTAATAGCTGCAGCCTTGCGGGGGTGTACAGGGCGTAAACGGTGACGAACAGGCTTAGCACCCGGGTACGTGAGTATCTCATGCACCACTATGCTAGGATCAATGCCGGGAATTTCTTCGTAGGACCATGCAAAGACGTCATGAAATTCGCGAAAAAGATTGGTATAGAGTCGAATCTCCTCCGGAGTTAAAGTGACTCCAATGTGCAGATGTTCGACAATCCCTGGTTTTGCAGAGATGTCGATAGGCTGGGTTTGCATGATGTTTGTCATATTTCCTTCAGAGGACACTTGATAAACTTGGATAGGTGTTTGAAGGGTTTGAAATGGGAGACAAGGAGCAAGCCGCTCGAGACAAATAAGCATATCCTGATGGGCAGGGAGAAACGAGGAATGATGGTGAAAATCATGCCAAGGAGGTTCCTCGGGAGACATAGTCTCAATAATGGCTTCGTCGGAAGGGAATGTTTCTTTTAAAGGGTCCGAAGAAGTCTCATCTCCAAGCCATGAGGATGGAGTGAACGAGTCGGGAACCTTGCTCGAAGGAGCAGGTTCAGAAGAGGGAGCCGATGCAGCAATGATTTCGACGTAGTTGAGCTCGGCAGGACTCAACGGCATCTCATCGCCCCAAGATTCTACTTGATCAGTGGGAGGGAGGATCCATGGATCAGAATGAGTAGTAATCATATTGACGGAAGTGACGTTAGGAGGTTGGAGCGGAAAAACACCCATGAGGGCGGGATCTTTGAAAAGCCCGGCTCCCAGGCTCTCAGATGATTTGGAGGTATGCTCCACAAAAGGGATGTTGCCTTCAGAAGAGGAAGTGAAGAATGACAGCTAGTCTACGGTAACAATCTTCCCTTGATGAGGGAAACGGATGATACGAAACAAAGATGAAGCTACAGCTTGCATCGCGTATATCCAGCTACGTCCGAGAAGGAGGTTGTAGGTAAGATTAGCATCAACAACTTCAACTTCCATCTCGACCGTCTTCCCTTCCAAAGAGATGGGCAAACGTTGGAGTATACCATAAGGACGGGATGCTCTTCCATCAAAAGCTTCCAAGGTTGTGGGAGACTGGCTCAGCGTCGAAGAACCAATAGCTTTCCAACAGGCAACAGACATGATGCAAGTTGAATCACCTTCATCAATGACTGTACGATGAATTGTTTTGGAATTAATAATAACCTGTATGAGGAATGCGATTTGGTGAGGCAGTCTCGGCGTATGGCGTTCCAAATCAAAAGTAATCAAATCCGAGTCGGCCGGGTCTATGCCACCGATGGCTGATAGCAAGGACTTCCTCTGAGAAGGGCAACTCTGGAGAACTTCTAAAGCGGACATAGCCGACGGAGTCTGAGCTAAGTCCTCAACAATATTGTAGTGCTGTGCAGCACGAGCATTTGGGTTGCAAGAAGATTTCTGGAGTACTCCTTTTGGAGAGGGTCGAATAGGCATCTCAGTGCTAGGTCTCTCGATGTGGAGTGGGCCTGAACTGAACGGAGGAGCACTAGAGGGGATCTCAGGCTCTTTCCCGGCAGATGACGGATATTCTTTTGTTCGAGTACTGATGTGGATAGGTATCATCCCAGCCATAAATACTTGAGAACCGAAGGAAGATGGAGGTTGAGAGGGGTCAGCCACCATTTGAGTTTGTTGTGAAGGAAAGGGTTCTTTGAGCACCGCAGGAGTCCTGGGATCACCTTTCAACAAACGACTAACTTCGGACCGCCTAGGGCAGTCTTTGGTATAGTGATCTTCATCACAGATAAGACAAGGATACTTGGGTTTGCGCTTGGCACCTTCCTCGGGCGGAGGTTTAGGGGAGTCCTGTTTAGGTTGATCTGGCTTATTCTTCCCTTTTCCTTTCTTCTTTCCTTTTGAGGCTTTGTCTACCGTGGTGGACTGGACGGCATTGACCTCGGAAGTAATATTCGAAGTGGGTGTAACCTGAGAAGTGTGTTCATTCGAAGCATTTGATTTTTGCTTCCCAGGGTTCGCGGAATTTTTCTTCGAGGATGAGTTAACAGAACCAATAATACCGTCAACAGTTGGTGTTGGTGGGGCTTTGGATGTTCCTGGTCTCGGGGCATCAGGAAAATAATCATACAATGTACCAGACTGAGAATAAACCAAGTCAAGGTACTGAGCACGCGCGATAGCTTGCTCTTCAGTGACACATGCTCCCATGGCAATGTCCCGAGCTATTGGAGGAACGAACGAAGTCGTAAACCAGTCGGTAAGAAGTTGGTCGGGAATCCAAAACTTGATCATACGTCTACGCCGTCTCCATTCATGGATATGATCAGAGATATGCGTAGCCGTTGTCTGTCTTAAGGATGTCAGGAGGTGTGTACCCGTTTCATATCGAATGGGCAACTGAAAATGAGTGAGAAATGCCATAGCCAACGAGTTAAAATCCTGAAAGGATCCGCGAGTGAGCTCAATATACCACTTAGCTGCAGAGCCAGTGAGAGTCCTTTGAAAAAGGCGAAGCCGAATCGAATCATCAAGCCACGAATTGGATGAACACCACAAGTGATAGGTCATGACATGAGCTTGAGGATCTTCATTAGCTTTACCATCGAATTTGGGACAATCACCGAGAATTTTTGTCGGAACCAGAGGCCAATACGGATTATGGAGAATGGGATCATTGGTCAGTTTGGACACATCCGGTAATTCTAAGGTTGCTAAGAAAGGTAACTGAGGATTGAAGGACATCTGGGGCTGCGGGTAGGATGGAACACCTGGGTTCCAACCAACTGGCGGTTGCCCCCATGGGCTTTGTCCGGACGGATTTGGCCCCATAGGGTTTTGTCCGTAGGGATTTTGGTTCTGCCCCCCAGCGTTCCATGGATTACCAAACTGTCCTGCAGGAGCACCATACGGTTGCGGATAATTCTGATAAGGATTTGTCTGTAGTTGTTGATAATTTTGATATGGGGCAAACGAAGGTTGCCCTTGGGATTGCTGATAACCATAAGGTGGCTGGACTCCAAACTGAGTTTGAGAAACAGGCTGAGTTTGATAGACTGGTTGGGATTGAATTCCAACTTGCATTTGAAGACCGGATGGGGCCTGGGGTCCAGCCTGGGGCAAAAAACTGGGTTGAGCAGTGCCAGAAGGATGTCCTGTAGGTTGGGCTATCTGGCCGGAAGGATGACCTAGTTGATATTGAGGTTGGCCCACCTGCCCAGAAGGTTGTACTTGCTGGGGGTGGAGTTGTTGTTGCACAACTGAGGGTTGTCCTGACGGACCAGATGGCCGAGTGGGCTGGGCAGTTGGTTGGCCTGATTGGATTTGAGGCTGGCCGACTTGCCCAGGTGCTTGACTATACTGGACAGTGGGTTGACCATACGGTTGACCAGCTTGTCCAGATGTTGGACCATACTGGACATTAGGTTGGTTTGGATGAACATACGATTGACCAATTTGTCAAGTAGAATAACCTTGTTGGATACCAGGTTGGCCTTGTTGAACAGAAGATTGACCTGAGTTACCAGAAGGTTGAGCATAAGAGGTGAAAGATGGACCACCAGAGGCCAAAGGTTGTCCCTGGAAGGGTTGTCCTTGTTGGCTCCCAGGTTGCCTTGTGTGAGACTGTTGGTATTGATTAGGTGGTCCTTGGGATTGCACAGACGACACTTGGCCACCATGATAATAGGTGGGGCCCCAATCAATTGACAACGGGACTGAAATCTCAACAGTCAGTTGAGACGACAAAGGCCTACCAAGATGTGGTAAATACTGGTCGTATGGCCCCTCTGCTGGGACGTTTGACACAGGATCAAAGACTCCAAATATAGAGGCCGAAGGACCACTGAGAACGGGAGTCGAAGAAGCTACACATACCATTGGAATGGTTGGGATTGAGGTAACAGACGTACTGCGACTTTATGGAGTAAAAGGCTCTGTGGTGGGAAAAGCAGAGTTGTGACCAAATAGAACTCGTAGAGGGAGTCCTAGAAGACATAACATCTTGTAATGATTTATAGCCTGGAGGTAGTCTCCCGGTAGTAGGGGTACTACTAACAAGTATAGGTTCCGTTGCGGTGGGAATTTCACCGCTCGTCGCAACGGATTCTTCAGTCGAAGTAGGAGATACTTCCTCCATATCGGAAGAAAATAGTGGGGCCAAAATACAAGGGGAAGTGTATTCCCAAAAAGGGATACCGTCCTCAGAAGGTTCCCAAATAGGGTTCCAATGAAATTCGTAAGTCTCGTCGCCTGGAGCACGAGAATTAAGCGGTTGTATACTCGGAATAACAGGAAGAGTATCACTCACAACCGGTTCTCGACAAAGGATGAAGACGAAATTGGTAATTCCGCCAGGATGAAAACTTCACAAAATCCTAGGGAAGCTAACGAGACAGGACCCTACTCAAACTAACGCAAACAAGATCTAACCGGGTAAATTTGAATCGCGGCCAAATAAATTTTAAGACAAAGGAACTGAACTTGACCTTTTCATGTTTTAAGAGTCGAGAAAAGGACAAAAAGATGACTCTAGTCTCCTTCGAATATTTAGTGAGCCCGAAGTGAGAAATGCTCAGGTGAACCTTTTCTTTTAGGGAGTCCAAAAAGGGTCAAAAGTGACTACTCTGGAGAACTAGGCAAAAGGTTTACCAAACAATCCGTAAAACTGCATATACACCTTGGCAATCAGATGAAAACCAAGGACTTCCCGTACGGCAGTCAATCTTCCCGAATGTTGTGTTCAGTGCATTACGACTTGTAATGCGGCAGACACAGCTTCCTGTGGATAAAGGATGATAACCTAGTGGGGTCTCCACATATACTCGACAGTACGTGGGAGCACAAATCCGTGCTAGACCACTATCGAGTCACAGAAGGAGGAATCACCCAACCATAATGTGAAACAACAGTGACTAGGTTTAACGACGCCGGAACACATCTCTAGCCTAGACCTCTAGATGTATGCGTTAAGTTCCAATGGGTTTTTAGATTCATTCAGTTCATTTTACAATTGATCTTTGATTAGGTTTCAGTTTCCAGGTCCTACCGTATGTAATCTCTCACAATTTCCTAAATGCAAGCTATATGCCAAAATATATCATTCCATTCGATGAATGCTAACTACAGAAGAGTTGAGATCTTTCAATCAAACAAAATGATCATCAAACAATCAACAATGACTCTAATGCAGCTAATGGCAATAAACGAAACTTTTTTTTCTTTTTTCTTTTAAAAGTGACTAATTGCTAATAACATATACAGAACTCTAATTTCCATTAACTAATGCAATGCAAAAAGAGATTATTTGTTTTCTTTTCGATGGCAAAATGCACTTAAACAAATTTTGAGAGATAATAACAAAGAGTAAAAAGACAAATTTCACTCAATGAAAATAGAATCAAGTCTGAAACACCAAGACAATCTTTCAAACCAAGAAAAATCACAAAAACCTTAATGAGCTATGTGATCTAAGCCCAAACAAAGCCAAGCGAAATCCAAACGAAAAAGAGGTAGATTGTTCGAAGAACACAATAAAAAGTTTTGGCAACCACTAGATAAGTGCAAAAAATAGCCAAGAAGTCTACTGGACAATCAAAGAACCAAAAACTCCCACGGAAGGCTCGATGTACAAAGCCACTAGATGCTCTAGGGTTGGAATATGATATCGATAGAAAGAAGCAAACACCCGAAGGATGAAAGTCAAAGACCAGTCAAACAAAGCTCTGACACACTCCAGTAGTTGAAAAAGATGTAACAAGACAGAAATCCAAGCTCAGAAGGCTTCCAAACAAGCAAACTGGAAAAGTTCACAGGCCTAGCGCGACTGTCAGGCTGTAACTCGCGCTATTAAGGTATTAGTGCGAGTTGCTTTTGTGCAACATGCGCCCACTGGCGCGACTGTCAGGGAAAAAATCGCGCTAATAAAGTTTGCTAGCTTAAAAATAAAAACAAGCAGTCCAGGGCTTGATCAACAGTGTCCAGACAGACCAGGCAGCAAGAAACAACTTAAAAATTCAACCCAGAAAGCTTATCTAAGCCAGCAAAACAAGAGAAAACCAAAGTGCAAGACAAACTCCAAGCTGTTCGGTTTGTAAACCAAACCGGAGATTGACTGAAGTGGCATTGATCTACTTCGCTAATGCAGAGAAATAGCGTTTCGAAGGCTACCTGGCCGTACTTCAGGCTCCGTCCAAAGTTTACGAATCAAACAACAAATAGCTTCCCCAGCAGAGTCGGCAAATTGTTGGAGAGGTAAATCCCCTCTGCGGACAGAGGCGATCCCACTAGCCCAAAATGGGTCTAGCAACAATCAAACAATGTTATCACGCAAGTTCCTAATTGCAAATTAAAGGTGGATTACGAGAACCTACTTGGATTCCAACACTAGTGTTGTAGAAGAGTTGACACTCCCGTTCCTTTGCTCCGGCCGGTCACGATCCTCACGATCTCCGTGAATGGACACCTTCACATGCAAAGAACGATACGAATACAAGCATAAAATCCAATAGATCCAATTATATATCGGTCAGAAAAGATATAATCCAAACATCATCATAATGAACAGCAAGAATGGAACCACAATGATAGTCATCTATTATTGATAATCAACAAAGGAGTATACAACCGTAGTTCTGACGTCAAATCCTCCTTTGGCTGGGTGATCAGCTACATATGTCTTGCAAATCTTGTCGGGATCGGGAACAAGCCTCTCTCTCTCTTTGATTATGAATGCAAAGAAGACTCTTACAGCAATCTCTCAGACTTCTGATATTATAATTCTTCCTATGCTCCAAAAACTAGCTTGTCAAATGCACCAGAACAAGCTTTTATAGATGGAGGAGGAGGAAGAGATACAATGAATCCAGACATCCATGGGATAAGCATTATCCTCATGTTAGTGTCAGTCTTTCCAACCTTCCTACAGTGATCAAATATGCTCTTACAAAGTGGTCTCAGAGTGTCAAGGTCAAATTTTGTCATTTCAGTGAGTCTTCAAGCAAAATTTGGTCACTAGGCATTAGGCCTAGGGTTTGCCCAAATGTCAGTCCATGTCATCATTCAGCTGAGACTATCATCATTTAGAGGGTTTTCATTATCATGTCAGTGTCGAATGAGTCATTTTACACCTTATTCATGCTTCAGTTGTGCCTAGGCAAGCTCATTTCCCTCTCCTAGGGTTTTGGAGGTAATTTCTCTTGGGCGGTCAAATCATTAGCAAAACTTGTTTCCTGATGTTCATACACCTTCCCCTATCCTTAATGTACCTTATCAAGCACTTCCCAACACTCAGATCCCCCAAAATCCTCATTTTTTGCACAAACCCTAGTTTCTAGCTACAACCTGGCAATTTTCTAGGTTTGGCCTGTGTTTTGCCCTTTTTGACCCCTTCCCCTCACTCAATCTCTGATATTCCACTTTCCCCTACTTCCTAACATCCCTCCCTACTTCCAAAAATTTCCCCAAGAATTTAGAAGCCCCCTATCCCCTTCATTTCGCTCCATTTCGACAAAATTCCTTGTTTCACACATCGGGATAAGTTTCACTCAAAAGCTGTTTCTGAGCAATCAAAGATGAATTTTGGAAAACTGAGAGAGGTTATTGTCCAAAACATGCCAAGGAAGAAAAACCTCCTTCACTTTTTACACAGGTTTCAAGGTTTGAGAGAAATGTCAAGAATTCCGTTGCCTCAGGAGAATCAAAGACACCTCTGAAGTGACCTTGGGAAAATCAAGTTTTCTCCTAGCTGGGTTGGCCAAATGATTTTCTTGATGGGTAAAATAATAACTAGACACAAAGATATTTCCAATTAGCTATCATGAGCTCAATTTGGGGTTGATGAAGGCATTCAAAAGTTGACTGCAACAGTACTCTTCTTTCAGGCAGCCTCATTTGGCACTTTTTGACCAGTCTTGGGAGATTTAATTTTTGACAGGTCAAATCAACTCCAAATTGAAAAATTCCACTTTTTTTGGAAATTAGACTCAAATACCTTTCCAACGAGCCATCCTGCGCCCGATTCCGACACCGGGAAGGCCTCCAAAAGCCTCCTGAAAAAGCGCGACCCGTTGGGAGGTGCGCGACCCGTTGAGAGCCCTCCTGCAGTGTAAAAAATCAACGTGCGCGACCCGTTGGGAGGGGCGCGACCCGTTGAGGATTTCTCCACAAAAACTTGCCAGTGAGCTGCCAAGTGACCAAAAACTTGCTCAATCTTCCTCCAAATCATCAAATTTGTTTGAGGTAGGCCTTCTACACTTCAGTTGGTGGTTTGTCATGATTGATGGCTCTCGTGTGCAAAAGTTGAATTGTGCAAGTGGATGAAATTTTAAATGGCTCCTCAAACATGTCAGACACTGAAACATATGAGCAGAGTGATGACCATTCATCATCTTCAGAGGTTCAGGTACAGAGGAGGCCACATAGAGGTGGAAAAGGTGGCCATCACAGGAGAGAGGAGCCTACTTCTTTGGCAGGTCTACAAGCTTGTCCTTTGGCAGTTTCTTGCTTTCAGTACATGTCCTGTTATGAGTTTTGTGAGAGGATCTCTCGGATTCAACACCACCGAGAGTTGGCCCGCCTCTTTGTCTTGCACTTGCATGAAGGACATGTCAACCTTGCCGGGGTGGATTTCACTTTGACACCCGAGGTGATTGCACAGGCTACAGGGATTCCAAATGTTGGGGAGATATGAGAAAGTCCTTGATGAGCTATGGAGGATTCGTAGCGACCGAGTCCTAAACCGTAGGAGGCCCGGTGATCCATTGCCTGCTGACCGGGAGTCATTGCTCATTCAGGAGAATGCCCACTTGGAGAGGCTGTTGGCTAAGGCCAACCAAGAGAAAAAGCTGCTGAGAAACATGAAGAATCACTATTGGGCGAGGATGCATGTTTGCAAGGCAAAAATGAAAATGTTCCAAAGGAGGTTGTCCAAGGCTCTTAGGCGGAAGAAGAAAACCAACCCACTCCGTATCTTGGCTGAGGCGTCCCTCAAAGATCATGGCACTCACTAGCATCAGCTACAGCACAAATCCCAAAAAATTTTGAGAATTTTGGGTAATTTTGGTATTTTTTGGAAATTTACAGGTTTTGGCTTCTCAACGGGTCTCACCCCCGGTGAGACCCTTTGTCATCGTAGCTCCGTTTTGCAAAAACTCAACATTTTTGGATTTTTCATGCAAAGTTACACATGCCTATGGATGGACTTGAGTTTTTATGGAGTTTTGGGCCTCCAAAAGGTCAAAATACAGCCAAATTTTGACTTTATGCCCCTTTTTTGAGCTGCAGAAGTAGTCTTGGGAGAATTGACTTTTGACTGGGCAAATAACCTCCAAATCCAAAAATTCTGGTTGGGTTGGAAAGTATACTCAGAGACCTTTCCAACGAGCTATCCTGCACCTCATTCTAACACTGGGAAGGCCTCCAAACAGTGCTCCAAAGTGCGCAACCCGTTGAGGAAGATGTGCGCGACCCGTTGAGGGAACTTTGCCAGATTTGACCAGTTCGGCCCAGAAAACGCAGTTTAGCTCCAGTTTGACTTTCTGAGGTGGATGGTGATCCTCTTGACTGTACTTGTGGCACTTTTTGGATACTTTTACTCTTGTTTAACTCTTCTAGAAGATTCTTGCATGTAAAGGGTAAAAATTGACTGTATGAACTGGTTTCCAAGTTTATAGAGGCAAGTTGTTTTGACTGCCTATTTTCTAGTGCTTAGTTTAGAAGTGGTTCAAACAGCTCCTAGGATAGTGAGCTCGACCCATGGAGGCAGGGAAAGAGGTTAGATCATCTATATTATGTAATTTCTTGCTCATTTTCATGGTTGGACTCTGGAGGGAGAAGCTATCATTGTATCATTTCACTTGTATCTCTGCAATTTTTGGCTAAGGAAGACCAGGGTTTTGCAGTCATCTTTGGGATTCTTGTGGACTCATGTGTTGATGGTGTGTTTTCCTAATGTACTTGTAAGTGTGTTTATGTGATCCATCTCCTTTCTTTACTTCTGCACATTAAACAAATGAAGTGTTAAAGTAAGAATTCATGCCTGCCATGCTCTGCTTTTAAGTTTGTTTAATTTCTATGTTTTCTGCTGTCTAAAGAGAATTCAAAGACATTGTTTGCTCTCTTTAGCTCATCCTCTTTCATTCTTGATCATCCATCTCAACTAAAGGCATCAATACAGGCTCCTACCTCGCCCCAAAGAACCCCCTGCAGAAACTGTGTCAAATCCCCACACCCTAAATTGCAGTTCCTCAGTTTGCCACCAAAAACTTCAAAAACCCCAAATCAACCTTCCTAATCAGTTTACTAGCCTAATATCAGTGTTAACTTGTTGGTCATCTCATTCCATTTGAAGATCTACCGAGATTGACCGGAGAGAGCCTTCTCCTGCCCCGTAGGGCTAGCTACGGGGCTGAATGGTTTGATGTTGCCTTGAAGGTTTACCTTTCTCAGCCTGAGGTGAAATCTCAAGCGCTAACACCTCGAAAAGCTATTATGGATAGAGATACGATGAATCTCGACATCCATGAGATTGGCATTATCCTTGAAAAGCCTCATGAGTCGAAAGGAAAAAACTCTCGGGCGTGCGTTGGTTAAAAAGCTTTCCCAAAATTGGTTGGCGCGGGTAAGATTCTGAGACAGAGCGCCAATGGGCGCGCCCTCTTTGGAGAATTTCCCCCATTGGCGCGGGTGATACACTGTGGATCCGCGCTAATGGAAAAAGGGAACTTTTTAAAGATATTCTGCAGGAGATGTCTTCAAGGCATATGAAGTCCATACTTAGGGGAACATAATGCAAGTGTTTTCAAGCCATGTCACTTTTCACAGGTCCCGGAATGAGTCCTCCAAAGTGCGGGAAAGGGGTAACAGGGACGGTGACCAATGGTGACAAATTACTATGTAACACATTATAACCTGGGACTTGAAGTTTGGTAGAAACCAGTTGAAATATTTCTTGGTCAAGGAAAATAAGTGATCAATATTCTATATAAATTTGGGATGATGGATTGTAAACCTCTGGTATCACTAATGATCACCAATTTGAAGAAGCTGAGAAGTTCAAATCCAAATCTTGTTGATCCACCATCATATTTGTAGTTGATTGGTTTTATGATGTATTTAGTGAACCCCTGAACGGATATATGCTTTGCTACTCTAAGCCAGTTTCAAATGGAGCCTAGACATGATCATTATATATCAACGAAGCACATCTTGAGATATCTCCATGGAACCATACATCATTGTTTGAAATATGTTGCAGGAAATGAGATTCGATTATTAGGTCACATTTATTTTGATTGGGTAGGCAATGTTGATGATAGGAAAAGTACTACTGGTGGTTGTTATTGTGTAGGATCCACTATGGTTTCTTGGATGAGCAGAAAACAAGATTTATTGCACTAAATACTGTTGAAGCTAAATATATGGCAGCTAGTGAAGTTAGTCATGAAGCAATTTAGCTCTTTAAATTGCTTGTTGATTTGTTTGAGGGAGTATTGGATTCGACCATAGTATGTTGTGATAATAAAAGTTGCATAAAGTTGTCAGAGAACCCAATATTTCATGCGATATCGAAGAAAATTATGAATAAGTACCAATAAATTCGAAGCATGGTGCAGGATGGAGCCATGGAGCTATAGTATATCTCCAATGACAAATAGGTAGATGATCTATTGACAAAGTCCCTTCCTAATGGAAAGCTTGAGTATTTTCGAGACAAGCATGGGCTTGTGGATATCTCCTCCCAAATTAAGAGGGAGTGAGGATGGAACCCTTGTTCTCCATGTGTCATGTATTAAGGCTAGGACTAATAGCCATAAGTCTAGTACATGAACACAGATAGGCAGACTAATGGTATATTGGATAAGCATCATGGACCGACATTCTTGAGATATGTGTTGTGACTAGGGCTAACATTTGTAAGTCAAGTACATTGATCTAGTATAAGGATGGTTCAAGGACGGATATATCCTTGTGTCAAGTATTGTGACAATGGATTAGGAAATGGTCTTGTGAGGACATAATTTAGTGAACCTAGGTGGAGTATGTGCCTCGGAGAGGCGATGGTGTCTTATTGAATGCCTCCCATAATTGTGCTCTGATCTAGTGGAGAGATAGAGCTTACTTGTTAAGGCCTTGATAGTTTGACAATGCATGTCATGATGATGTTTATGAATATGCTTATCAATTTGGATCATTTCTTATATGAATATTTCAACTTGAGATTACCTTGTTAAATCATTATGAATACCTCCCTAGTTAAGGGGAGTGTTGAAGTTGTAACTAGAGTCAGTCTTCATAACATCAATTTATCATTGATGTATTTATTATATTTATGTTTTGCTAAAGCATGTTCTTCATGCTAAGAGTCAAAAGAGAAAAGAAATTATTTTTGAGTCAAAAGAAAAATTATTTGAGTCATGTCCCATTTGGACATTTGTAAGAAAAAGAATCTAAATTTTATTTTTCAGTCGTCATCCCACAAGATGACCAAGTTGGCCCTCCTTGGACAAGTTAACCTAGTGACACCAATTTGACCCTCCTGGACAGCTATATATGAGAGATAATTTGACCTCTTGGAAAGTTCATTCATCCATCACATCATCAAGTGTCTTCTGCACCAAAACAAAGAAGAAGAAGGTTGAAGTCAAAGGAGAGAGAAGGAAGTCAAAGCACAAGAAGAAAAATGAATTTTATACCCTATTGTAGCTTGCATGTGTGAGAATTTTATTTGTGGAGCAGGTCTGAATTTCTGAGGTAATTGCAGGCCAAAATTTGGCCTCTACTACTGGTCCAAAAATTTGAGCTTGACCAGTGTTGGCTTTGATTATTGGAGGAGACTTGGAGGAGGGTTTTACTTGGTATCTTTGTGGAATTTTGGTTTTGGTCTTGGTCTTGGATATCTCTCATTTTGATTTGATTCTATAAGAGAAGGATTGTTTGGTTTTCCCCTTATGGGTTTCTCCCTGGCCTCTGGCCTAATTTCTGGTGTCTTTTATCTCATTGTGATCTTTATGTTTTGAACATTTGTATAATTGCTTGATGAATAATACATAAGAAGTAATAAGAAGACATATAATATTCACAAGTAATTATCAAGAAGAGGAATCAAGCATTAAACTACCTACACTTGGTTTCTCAACAATCTCCACCGCCATTTTTTTGTTTTCTTTCACCTATCCTAACAACAACTCTATTGTCGAGTCAACTAGGTGTTTCCTTCAAATTTTTGTATACTATTTGTCCTAGAAGTAGGAAATAATAATCCTTTTAGATGAATATGAATAATTATGTCAATCCTTAACCCACAGACTCAAATATATCCCAATTATGCAAGAAGATTGGAAAACATGAATGCGCATACAATTTAAAATGTTGAGTCATGTAGCTTGATTTTTCATCCTAAATAATATAAAGCCAAAAAAAATGTTGTTGAATAACTTTGGTATCTTAATGGTTGCTCACCTAATAATTATAGTGAGGCTAGAACAAAGAAGGAGCCACTAAAAACTTCTAGTGAATTAATAATATAAAATGCCTATCGTAATTGATTGTTGAAAGGATTTAAAGATGAAGAAAATAAAAGCATGCAGAAAAAAAAAAAAAAAGAGGATCATAATTTATCCTCCTTCGTAGTTTTTCGAAGGAAGAACAAAGCTAATTCTTGGAAGAGATAAAAAAAAAAATTCAAAGACTAGATCTTATAGTTTGAATATTGTATATCCAAATGCATTCAAACCCAACGAGGTAAAATTTGTAGCCATTTGATTCTTTCATTGATACAAGAAGCAATAAATTTGTTGAATGACCAATTGTAGTCCTACTAAGGGTTATTATGTTACTTTCCATGTATTTTATTTGGAAACCTGCAAAAGAATAAAAAAGATTTCAATAGATTGGTGGGAGTTTGTTATATTAGCGACATTAAATTAAAAAAAAAAATGTAACAATCATGCATCCATAAATATATGAAAATGTATTGGAAAACAAAACATGCATAAAGGGAATTTAATTCTTGATCCCTTTGTTGGATCAATAGTGGAAAATAGGAAATTAGAAATAACAGACTCACGTGAATACTAAGAAAAACAAATTAACTAGCAATGTAACCTCCAAGAAAATATAGAGATTGAATAAGAGTAATATTTGAGAAGGGTGTCTTGTTTTTTTTGTAGGCTGGTAGGACATTTACATTTTTACATATGTTTACATTGTTCACCCATGGAGAATTTGAACCCGAAACCTTGGGGAACCAAAGTCCTCGCTCACACGAGAGAAGGGCGTCTTGTTAAGAGAAGGAAGAGAAGATGATTACAAAGTTGAGTTTCCAAATACAAAATTTCTATTACTTTGAAACTAACAAAGGTGATGGGCATGATTGTAAATATTTTTATGGAATACAATACTTTATAATAGGATATGAGATGTCACTAAACAATATTTAAGTCTCGCTTATCAATGGTTTAAGTGGCAATGGGCATATTCTTAAAATGACCATTAATGGAGAGTTCCCTAACTATTTTTTGAAGGTGGAAAACTATGCTTTTGATCTTGGGTTTCAATTTAATCATATTGTGTAATGAGCTTTTCAAGGCACCCAATGAATTGATAAATTCAAAGTGTTACATTTGCAACATTAATAAAATGAAATGGACAAATAACAAGAAAAATAAAGTAAACACTTCCATTTAGGTCTCTCAACTCTTTTGTAAAAAATAAATCTCTATAGGATCTTCTCCATACTATTAATTTGAAGGTTAATGTATTTAAGAGTTTCAATTTGTAGTGTTATAGTACATTAAATGCACACTTAAAACAAATCATAGAAACATGCAAGCTCAAATATGTAGGAAGTTAAGTGGTGATTGTGTTGTTGATGATCCTAGAGAATATTCTAGTTGTTGTGGTGATACATCTAACATTATTCATGTTAATGTTGGAGATGTACATGGAACTAACTTTACTTCCTTTAAGTATAGTAAGATCCTACAAGTTGGATCCCTTGTTTTCTCTAAAGCCTAGATCTTTCAATGCACACACCCATTTAACAAGAAGAAATTGTAACGCGTTCCTCCTAAATTTAACCACTTTCACTGACTTGTTGGAGTAAACATGAGACGAGGGCTACTATGACATGACTCATCCTCCTCAATGCAATTAAGGAAGTGGATTCAACCAACTGAAACTTTACTGGCCCTTCTCAGGAGCTACAGGACACCCAAGAGCTAAACAACCACTCCTAGTGCCCAAACAATGAGTTGGAATATTTTTCAGTGACCTAAACTCCCAATCGCATGCATGACAAGGCCTCCATGCGGCTTAGGGCCTCCAACTGCATGCATAAGCCTACCAAGTAGTGGTTGTGACTTAAATTCCACAATTCAGAGGGTGCGGTCCCGGATTCTGAGCCTAAATTCCAGGTCAACCTCTAGACCACTGCCCAAAACTTAGTGAAGATTTCCATAATGATAATTAACATCAAGACAAATTCATTCATACAAATCTTGATCAAATACTCGGCCTATCCAGGCCTAACATGACAATCATTTCATCAAACATATTGAGAACATGTAATCTACAGGTCGTGAATGCATATTTGAACATAGGGGTCTGATACTTATCTGAGAATCATCAAGAGGTCTAATGTCCTCTAATAATAGCTACAATCATATTTTTTATCTCATGCATTCATTAACCATTCATCAACAAATCAAACATATCAAGAGACGTAGCTAGAACCTGTTATGGAACCATGCTTATAACCAACATATAACCAGAATAATAA
Source organism: Pinus tabuliformis (assembly GCA_031772625.1). Lineage (NCBI taxonomy): Eukaryota > Viridiplantae > Streptophyta > Pinopsida > Pinales > Pinaceae > Pinus > Pinus tabuliformis. Next base: position 280,346,460 of record CM062811.1, read on the forward strand.
CCATGATAGAACAACCATCAAATCCACATAATAACAAGTACAAGTAATCATGAAATACAAGAGGAAATATTAACATATGAAAAAGCCAACCAAGTCAAGGACTTCCACATACCACACGACCATAGATTGAGCTTAACCAAATATTTCTTTCAACCAATCACCCTCGTGCCATATTCTAAGCACGAATGTGGGACTCAAGAAAAAAACAATTAGGGCTTCTTGGAGATTAAACCACCTCCACCCTCATGCTCCTATGATCCTACCAAAACCGGTCAAGAGATCACATAAGAAAACTAATACATAAACAACCAACGCTTCACGAAGATTAAACCACCTCCGCCCTCAGGCTTTACTGCAACCCCACCAAAATCGTTCAAGGGACTGCTATGCCCAAAACAAGCTTAGATGCCTCGGGATTTCTTCACCAATACCTTGAGGAATTTACCTATCTCCACCCTCAGGCTTGACCACAATCCCGCCAAAACTAGTTAAGGGATTCCTAGGCCCTATCATAATTTTCCTAACAACACCTCACCGAGTTCCAAAACCATCCGGCAATCTAAATCTCAACCAAATAAAATAACCCCATCACACCATGACTATCTGGAAATGGAAAGGCAAGGCTGAAACCATTGTCACACCTGGAAAAACCCATGCTAATGATAGAAAGAGAACCAAATACACACATGCATGTACCATGCATTCATGAACCAACTAGGAAGTCACACATGCAACCTATTGCCTAGAAGTATTCTTGTTGAAGCTTCTTGATCCAACTTTTCCTTTCTTGTCCCTTGCTTTCCTTTTCCTTCTTGTCCTTCCTTTTCTTTCCTTTCTCCAATGCTAGTGTTCTCCAAGAATGCTCTAAGTATGTCATAGTATGATAGAATAGAGAGAGATCTAAACCTAAACTAACTAAATCTACAAACTGATCCTCAGAAGCCTTTTTATTATTGATGCCTCTATTTTCTTCAATTTCCTCTATTTTTCCTTCAATTTTCCTCACATGCAATGTCGTGACCTTTCACCTTCATTTTCTCCTATTTTGCATTGTTTTCATTAATACATGCCAATTAATGCATCTTTGTCTTCGTTAATGCCTTTGTCAATTTCCCTTAGCCATAATAAACCAAATGAACACCCACTAGGATGTTTTGCCCAACATTCAGCTTGGAATACATGTCCTAATTTTGCCTTTATTAACTTTTATTACATGAATTTTAACTCAGGATTGTTACCGAAATGAACACCATAAGAAGCATTTTATGATTCAAAAAAAAAGTACCTTTATGATCTAAGTTCACATGGAATAATTCTAAAGAATTTAATCTTATCCAATGGAAAAATCTTGTACAAAATCTAAGAAATTCTAGGGGAGTATAAAAGCCATGTCTATTGAATACCTTGACTCACGCATAGATTTTATTAGAATTAAAGTTGTAAGTTCTTCACTTCCCACATCCCATAAAAAACAATCAAAATACCTCTTTTCTTGGAAAAGGTAAACAACAAATCAAGTTGCCATCCTTCCAACTTGAGCATTCATACAACTTAACAAAATAATATAGTGTTCAAATTAAGCATTTCTACTGTCACATTTAACATGGTATAAAGACAAATATTGGTTCTCAATATCAATTCTAGTTCCATTACTTACAAAATTACATTCTTGTTTGAAAAATTATTTCATATATAAACATTAGATGATTATTTAATTCTTGCAGCAATTAAGAACCTATGTGAGTTGCATTCATGTGACATACAAATTCAATAACAGTCTAGTGATGTCACTAATAAGAACAAATGAGCCAAATATGTTATATATATGCATTACAAGGAAGAAATAGAATGCATTTTCATAGTAGGAGCTCAAAGACTTGGGGGCAATTTCTAAAAAATGGTCACAAAAAAATATTTGAAACTATAGATGCATGTTCCATGCAAAAATGTTGTCAACATATATCACCCATTATCAAATATGACCATTCAAACATGGCTGGGTCTTTTCATTTGTAATAATGCATAAATACATATATAACCCCTATGTAGCTTCACTCCTTCCGCAATCTTCAATTCATTATACAATGCCTTCCCATCCTAAAAAAGGGTGATTCCTTGATAGTTGTATCTACACATGTAATATCTTGATTTAGATTCCCTAGATTAATAATGTATGTTGTACATGATTAAAGACGAAAGAGCATAACAATGTAGTAGTATGAAATATTGATAATAAAAATACATCACTGGTCATAGACAGATAAGGGTAGAGACATAAGGGGCTATGATTTCATAGGAGATGACGTTAAAGGGGTTAATATAATTATAATATTTTATTAAATCCATCTTCAAATTAGTGGGGAAATTTTGTTACATGAACTTATTGGGGAAGCCACATGGTGCATTTTAAGCACACATATACTAACCATACTTTTGGGGTTCTTAAGTCATTCTTAGTCCTCATGCATTATGGTTTTTTGTTCCATCGTAGAAAAAAAAAAAACTAATGGTGGTGATCTATTTCTAGTTGGATGTAAGAGTCTAATAGCTATTCCAATAAAAAAATTATGTATGAGTGCATGAGAATGATGGTAGTTGAGGAGAATTGTCCACAACTAACTTTCCCTTGAGTTTCTAGCAATGTGATTCCTATCCAATAACACTAGAATGTTGGAAAGAAGTGAAACAACCTAAGGGACTACATTGTAGATAAGGTCAATCCTTTGTTTTGGTTTTGCACATTGAGGGGGGGAAGAGATTTGGTAAAATGGGACTGATAAGGGTGATAAATAGAGAATAATTGTAATAGCATGATAACTAGAATGGTTTGAGACTTAAATTCAGCCTCAGAACCTATCTTTGTAGATTCATATCCTTGGTGATATATTGCTAAGAGAGGCAGAGCAATAAGGTCTATAGAGGGCTGCAAGGTTGGAATTTGGATTCCTCTCGTCTAGTCAAAAAAAATTATTTTGACATTTTGGGTCTTTATGCTTCCCGTCAAGGAAAGTTATGTTTAAAATTCCTCCCTTCAAGAGTGATGTTTTGATAATAAATTAACCCTTCACCATTAAAAGTTTGATTAAAAAATTACCCTTTGTTAACGTAATTATGTTAAAAATATTCACATATTTATCATAAGAAAAACAAAAAAAAAGATGATTCCTCTTCAGAGGGATCAGAGCTTCTTCCAGGGGCAGGAGGTTCTTGTCCATCTTTTTGGCTATGGTTCTAGCAGACATTGATAGGTCTGACCCTTTTGGTGAAGGGGTCATCTCCCCTTCCTCAATTAGCTATTTCAAAACTTCATAAGGATTATTAGCCAACTTTTGAACATTGAATTTACTAGTGCCTTCACCTTTGTTTGGATCCCCTTCCTTGATAGAGGCTAGTCCTTTTCCTTTGTCCAAATTTTATTTCTGTTATGATTGTTTGATGGGTTGTTGGTTTGTCTTGATGGATCCCTTCTTCTCTTTTGCTACTACCAATGATATCCTTCTTTTGTCTATTTGGAGGGATCCTCTTGCTAATTCTTTTTGAAATTTATTGCAAAGTTACCATGTTCATGGAATATTTTTCATTTTAAAGGCAACTAGTCATAATCTACTTCTTGGAGTGAGAACAGTTGTCCAAATTTATATTGATTGTTGCAGGTAACCCTTTATCAAGATCTACCTCCACACAGATTCAAGCACAAGAAAATAACCCATCTTGTGGCTCTGCACGATTAATGTGTTTCCCTAGGGCATTCCCAATACCCTGAAAAGTGTTCTCATTCCAACAAAGTGGAGGAAGAAATGGAGCTTTGCCTAAAGTGGAACTACTAAGGGAACATCATTTTCAGGGTTAAAATCTAGACTCCACCCATCAAAGATATAACCCTTTTTAATCCATAAATATGGGCCACTATGAAAGTTCAGGTCCTGATCTGCCTTGTTTTCAAAGAAAATGGTAAAGAAACTCTTGTTGCATAAAGAGGTTGAAATAACTCATTTTATCATTGGTTTCCAATTGTTTCCTACCCATATCTTGAATGAGCACATGGAGGGCCAGATCCCCTTAAATTTCCCTACCACACCCCTTTTTTGCAAGATGTAAAGCCTGCATCCTAGACTAAGGAGAAAAAGATTCAACATTTGAGTCTCTATATCGGGAGTTGGCAAAGAGTGGGCAATGTCGATCCCCTAAATTTTCCATTGGAATGTTGAGATTTGAACTGCGTTAAAATGAAACCATCAAATATATTATCGAGTCTACTACTATTTCTCGCACAAATGCTTAATTTTTCAATGTTATTATTATCAAGATATATCAAAACATCAACATAGGAAGCACAAGAGTGACCATAGGGCCATCTTAAGCTCTCAATTATAATTTGACCAATGGTACTTGTCTATCGATTGTCAATGATAAATCTCATGAAAACATAAGAAATACATATTATTTTAGAAAATGTAAACCTCGAAGAATCCCACAAAACACTAACTGGTCTCATCAATAGACATTAGTTCACTACTTGAAAAGGTACTAATAATTTTACAGTATTCGCTAATAATCATACTCATTCATAAGTTCTATATTCTTATCAGGAACTTTGACAAGTTTATCATATAAATTTACAACTATTCACAAACACAAAATATGTTTCAAATCAAATCCTATTCAACTCAATAATGATTTATCAATTAAAAAGTGTCAAATTGTACTTCAATATCCATGAAATGTCTAGAAAAAATGAATTTATAAAATTTCAATTTAGTTCGATCATTTTGATCTCTTTCCTTTCATGTTTGATAGTCATATCTTTAATAAATCTAAAATTAACTTATTAAAATTTATAAATATCAATAACAATTAATTTAAAATTTATATACTTTAGAATCCCTAATTCCAATTACTTACCATAATACCTTAGAAATTAAAATACTTTGCACTCATATGATATTTACCAAGATACAAAAGCAATCCTAAATTACCAAAATTAAACCCAAGACAAGCGTTGCATCATGGCATCCTCATGTCAACTGCGATAGACCCATAAAAATTAAAATATACAGCCATGAAGATGAAGTTGGAGAAGAATGAAGGAAACCCTACTAATAAGACGTGCCTTCCTTCTTATCTACGATGAGAGAATTGTAAACAGATTTATATCTTTAATAGCTTCATTTTAACTGAGGCCCTTACTCATCCAATGCTCTCAACACATTTCAGTGTGCTCTTTGTAATTGAAAAATGTTTCATAGAAACCCTAAAAAAATCATAGAAAGTCAAAAAAGGAGTAATAATTTAACCCTAATCAAGTTTTTCAATGTGCTCTTTGTAATGGAAAAAAGTTTCATAGAAACCTTAAAAAAAATCAATGTGCTCTTTGTAATGGGAAAAAAATTCATAGAAACCTTAAAATCATAGAAACTCAAAAAAGGAGTAATAAATTAACTCTAATCAATTCAAGGATCATATTTGACCTGAGGATTAACCAAATATTACAGAGATAATTAGCATTAATTTGTGTAATCCCCACAAACATAATTATAGAAACAAAAGAAAATCAAAATCAAGTTCTAATATCGGAAACCTCATTTAATTCTTGCAATAACAAGATTTTAAACCTAACTAATGCCAAATAAAATATGTACAGATTAAACGATAGTATTGTGATGGTTAATAAAGGAAGTTGCCTCATATTCCACCAAATAAATGCAATAACTTACCAAATTTACAGTGTCAAAAAATGTGTCCAGTACACCCGTCGGAGACCATCCCATGCTGATGACTTCAATGTCATTTTCCCATATCAAAATTAGAAAGAAGAGGGGTTTATAAGAAGATATTGAAATTGGAACACTCTAAAGATATTTTATTTTCTCTTTATGGAGGCATAGAACACCTTCAAGCAACGAAAACCTTCAAAGGAAACCAGTAAACAACACAAAATCCATGGAACCTTAATATAAAGAACTTCTCATTGTGAGTCAATAGCTTTCAATCCAATTTGAAGTTACGTGTCCCATAATTATTTTGTGCATTCTCGATTCTCCAAGGCTCATGGTTTATTGTTTAACATAATAGATCCATTGGGGCTACAAGCACAATAAATGAGAATTTTATGATGTAGATAGATATCTCGATTCTCTCCCTCTGCATTTTGTAATAGAGGTGGAGCAGTCAAGCGAGCAGTGTATTAAAATCCTTTTCATATTTTATAAATGGGGTAGAGGTCATTCTTCATTAGCCAAATTTTCAGATCTTTTAAGTGATTTGTTTGGACTCTAGAGACCTGGTGCAAATTGCAGTTGAAATGACACTTCTATTGTTCCACATGTGACACGGATTCAAAACACATCTAGAGAAATAGTTATATAAAAACTTTAAACATAGTTAACAAGAAAAATGCCCATCAAATTCTAACCCTGGTGGGTTGGGATTAGTTGGGTTAGGGAGGGGAGGAGATGATGTAGTAGGGTTAGGGTGGATGGAGGGGTGACATGGCATCACCTCCTAGTGCCACATCATTCAAATAACACATCAACCATCATGGACTAGTTAAATGTCACATCAATAGAAGGTGGCCTATGTTATTAAAAAAAAAAATAAGTTTGAAGCCAAATTTTTAGTGTGACCAGAACCAAAGCAGAAAATCTTAATTTTAGATGAAATTTAATGGTTATATCTATAATGTAAAGGCCTATATAAGTGATTGTGAGGACCACTAATCAATTTAGCCCCAATTTAGAAGGTGGCCTATGTTGAAAAGAAAAATAAAAATAAAATATTTGGATCCAAATTTTTATTTTGGCCATAAAAAGAGTAGAAAAGCTCCCAATTTTAGATGAAATTTAATGGGTTACTATGTTTGTAGTGTCAAGGCCTACAAAATTTCTAATGAGGATCATCGGCCTATTTAGCCCCAAAGTTTCAGAAATGTAAAATTAGTGTGTTTTGAAAGATAAGGTGGTACTCTTAGGAAAAGGCCTTGTTATTTATGAAATTTTTACGTGATTCTAAGAAGCAGACATGAAAATACCTAGCAAAGTGTTGAGAAATGGCAACAAGAGAGTCCAATTTAATTTGTCCCTGAATTAAACTGTGAATTAAATTCGAATTCTATTCTCATAGCAACTCAAAAATTTATATTTATTAAACTTACTTAACCTAGGAAATTCGAGTTGGAAGTCTTTGGGAAGTCATGTGTATGTTCTCCCTACTTTGTAGGAGTGCAGTATGAGTTAATTGTGAATTGTAAAATAGAAGACTCAGTTTCATGAGTCAATTCAATTAAATTAGTTGTCAAATTGATTGAGAGAACTAATAGTGAGTTAACAGTGAGTGGTGTCACTAATGAACTCCACCAGTGCTACTCTAGTTAACTAAATATTTACTCATTAAAAACTCATGCATGTTGATTCTGAGAAAGACCCAGTTGAGGCTTGAGTGCAGGGATAGTGTACTATTTGTTTTAGATTTTTCTGAGTTGCATTGATAGTGCATGCAATCAGGAATTGATCCTTGAGGGATTGTTCCATTTTTAGAGGCTTTATTTCCCTTTAAATACAATCTATTCTCCATAGGAATTACACATTGGAATAGAGACTTGGAGAGCTTGTGACGAGGCTAAGATTTGGCCTTGAGCTTGCTTATGAGTTGGAGATTGAATTTGTTGAGTGCTAGGATTATTCTAGAGAGAACAAGCATTGTAATTTCATCTTGATTTTTCGGATTAATACAATATAGTCATGGGGTTTTGAGCTTTGGCTTTCCCCGGATATTTATTGTGTTATGTGCCTTTGATTTTCTTACTCTATTGATTATTGTTTTCTCGATGTTTATGGGCTTTTGTTGTAAAGAGTAGAAGTAGATTCTTGTCTCTTGCTTTCGCAAATTGCATTAGCTTGTGAATCTACAAGATTTTCTACATGGTATCGGAGCAAGATTGTTCTTTGGGCCGAGAGTTTGCAAAGCAGATATGAGAATTTTTGTACAAAATTTTCAAAAACAAATTGCAGATATGAGTTCCTTGGGAAAATATAACCAAATTAAAAAAAAAACGGTCAAATCGGAGTTTGTATGAGGGAGATATCACTGATTTAAAATCAACTCTCTAGAGGAGATTTCAAAGTTTTGAGTTTTTGGGTTACAAGTGAAAGTCGAATTTTCAATACATACTTCAGGATCGGCATATGGCCTTCCATGGGTTGAGGCTTTAGTATGCCTTGGAAGGCAGCTCAAATTTCATAGCCTACAGGGATAGGATGGAGGATGTGCTAGAGGACAATGGCTTGAAGGAATTTATTGAAGAAGCAATTCCTAAGCCAACAGTTGTTGATGCACAGAACTTGGCCGAGTGGAAGAAGTGTTTGGCGAAGGCAAGGCGGATAATCCTTAAGGGAGTTCGAGATCATATTGTCTCAAGTCTCCATGGAAATGAAACCTCGCATGCTATGTGGAAAACATTGACGGACTTGTATTAGAATAGCAATGATCAAAGGAAGTTGGCACTGAAGGATAAACTTCATAAAATCAAGATGGAGAAAGGCGAGACAATTCCAAAGTACTTGAAAAAGTTCACTCAATGGCAGGATGAACTTTGAAGTGTTGGAATCACGGTTTCCGAGGAGGATATGGTGAGCCTTGCTCTTCTTGGACTCCCAAAGAGTTGGCATAGTTATCAAGACTCTGTCAATGGTCGGGAGAAGCTGCCAGATTGGGAACGACTATGGTTAGATTTGATGCAGGATAAGATCAGGAGGAACACCAAGGATGGCTCTTCATCAAAGACTGATGATGAAGAGAAATGTGCCTTAGCGATTAAGACGAGCAAGGGGAAAGGTAAAATTTCTCATTCCAAATCAGATTCTTATCATGGAGGTAAGAAGAAGGAAATGACGAAAGTTAAATACTTTCATTGTGTTATAGACATTTTTGTGCCTTACAGCATGAAGCATGAAATGTCCATAATCTAAGGGATCCAAAGTCCCTAAACATGTTGTTCCTACCCCTAGAGGAACAAGGTCAGCAAACCACAGCACTGAATATCAGTTCTCCACCTGAAAACACTCAAAAACAAGCTAATTCTGGATCATGTCAACTACTCCACTGAGCATCTGCGCTGAATGTCAACTGCTCCACTGTGTACCTACGCTGAATGTCAATTGCAAAGAAGGCTACCTGCGCTGGGCGAGTTTGGCCAAGTGGCACAGTCATTCCTCAAGGTGTCAATGCCCAGGAAGCTTCCAAAATGACACTTGGATCAGGGAATTCGACTAGTGATGGGTAAGAGGGTCTAGATCTCCAAGTGGAAGCAAGAACCTCTTCAAAGCAAATCACCCAATAGTTCTATACTCAAACCAACAGCACTTCCTTACATTCACAAGATTCCCCCCTCCCTAGACCTCATGAGAGAGCTCTATATATAGGAGTTTTGGAGAAAGGATGAGTCAGCTTGAGGCTGGCATGAAGCTGACTAGTGTCCTCTCCCACTTCAGTTATTCTTCAGTTCTTGAGTCCACTTGGAGGTTCTTGCTTCCACTTGGAGATCTAGACCCTCTTACTCATCACCAGTCGAATTCCCTGATCCAAGTGTCATTTTGGAAGCTTCCTGGGCATTGACACCTTGAGGAATGACTGTGCCACTTGGCCAAACTCGCCCAGCGCAGGTAGCCTTCTTTGCAGTTGAAATTCAGCGTAGGTACACAGTGGAGCAGTTGACATTCAGCGCAGATGCTCAGTGGAGCAGTTGACATGATCGCGCTGGGCGTGATTGGCAAGCACAAAATTTCTAGTCAAAATGCAAATGAGGACCTTCTTGCCTCGGAAGTAAATGCCATGTCGACCGACAAGGGCAAACAACTGAAGCAACCAGGGGGCAAGAAGAAAAAGAAGGGGAGAAAAAGGAAACCCCCTGCAGGGTGTCATATATGCGATGAGGATCATTGGACGAAAGATTGTCCACATATAGCTGAAGTTAAGAAACTCTTTAAGAATTCAAAAACACCAGCAGTATTGACTGATCCGTTTCCAAGCCCGCAAACCAAACTGGTTGCTAATCAAAATACTTCCCGATCCCAAGTTCTTATGTTGTCTACCTCAAAGCAGCAGAATGATGCTTTGACAAGGAATAAAGATTACGGGAATCCACAGATGTCGAATAACAAAGCTAATGAACAACCTAGTAGTTCGACGACAACTTTGACCAAAGTTGTGCCACCCATCATTCATGAACAAATGATAAAGTCGCCAAAGGGAGTAGTACACAAATCGACATTTAATCCTCGTGCAAAAGTAGCACAGAATTATAACATAGTAGAGGACCTGGCCCAATCGCCGTCCGCTATGTCGACAATTGAGGTACCGCAAAATTGCCTCTCCCAAGAGCAAGCTTTATTATCAGCAATAGGTGGGATTGGCCCAATGGATTCCAATCTTGTGGCCTTTGATCATAAAGGATACAACCCTCAGTTACCAGCTCAACTAGCTTTCCTTATTCAAGTGAAAGCCCTCAATAAAACTGTTCATCGAACAATTATTGATGAGGGGGCATCTACATGTCTTATGTCGATGAGTTGTTGGAAAAATTTAGGCTCACCACCCTTGTCGAAATCGTCAACGACGTTAAAAGCATTTGATGGACGATCATACACTCCATACGGGATTTTAAGTGACTTGCAAGTTGAACTGGGGGGCAAAACAGTAGAAGTTGATGTTGAAGTAATCGATGGAAACCTCGATTACAACATCCTACTGGGAAGGCCCTGGATATATGCCATGGCCGCAGTTGTGTCGACCTACTTCAGGAAGATTGCATTTCCCTTTCAAGGAGGAATTACAGTCGTCGACCAACAAACTTTCCTCCCCGACAGTTCACAAGTTACAGGAAGCACTCCAACGATCCATGGATGCAATCATTCGCTTCAAAATATTGGAGTAGGCCTCCTAAAAGACCCTGCCTTAATGGGTACTTTTGCCCTACCGCCTGCAAGTAATCTGGCGGAAGTAGCCACAATGGAAACCTACAATATGAAATCTTCTATATCTAATGGCTTCGGAAGATTCCTAAACATTTTGTCTGCGGGGATCATCGCCCTAATAGAAATACTGTAAATACAGTGGGCTCTGAGGACGGTTCTAATCTCGTGTCAACCTCGTTAAAAAATGAAACAAGGAGTCATGAGGATAGTTCTTTTACTGAGTCAACCTCATTAAAAAATGAAACAAATCCCCTTTCCAAATCTCAAAGGTAAACCTTCATTCCAACCACCGAGTTGAATGCAATGAAGCTTGGGGGGCATGCACCTCGATTTGTGTTATTATGCTGGGGGCATGCAAACTTAATTGAGCAGTTTTAGCAAGAGTTCATGCTCGTTAAAAAATAAATGCACCTGTGAGCAAGCTTCCCCCCAGAGTTCAAGCTCATCCAGAAAAAATGAACCGATAAATAACCATTTGAGACCGTAAATTCATCAACCATAAAAGCCTTGGTCGTGTTTGCACCGTCACCTCCACTTTTCATTTGGCCGATCATTCACCTCCACTTGATTGTTTACCTATTTTGAGGAACAGCTGCGAAGAGTGATTTCACCTAGCCATCCTTGTGACACTGTCGTGATTGGAAAATTCCAACCTGTACCTGGAATCTGCTGCTATCCCTGTTTATCACTCGTTCCTCAAAATACGAGTCTTCTTTGAGCTCTTTTCTTCTGACTCGTAAAATATGAAAAGTTTGCCGAGTTTTGGCCTTCCAGCGCGTTAAAATGACCGGAAGAGCTATCCCTCCTCTAGATTTTAATCTTTTTGGACCTGAGGGATTATTGCACAAAAAGATCGAGCGCTTGTCTGGTTCGGCTCGATAAAATTATCGAAAACTCATCCCTTCTGTATTGTTTTATACTTTTTCGGACTTAAGGGATTAGATGACGAAAAAGGAATTTTGGAGTTAACTTTCTGTACCTTTTCAGACTCTCTAAATATGAAAAGGACCGAGTTTTCCTTGTCGTTAGACTCGTTAAAATGATTAAATAGCGACAAACTTGTCTTTAGACGAGAACGAGTTTCCCTATCGCTAAGCTCGTTAAAACATAGCGATGGGCTTGCCCGAAGGGCAGGTTATAGAACAAGCATATGTTATCCTCCTCAAGCTTGACAAAAATAAAGAGGTACTGGTCAAAAATGACTGGGGAAAATTGGGAGAACCTCAAAGCTTTAATGGTAGCAAGTCGCTCTTGAACATGACACTTTTCCTCCGTATCACATCGGGTTGGGTTGTTTCATTCACCGGTCTCATCACCATGGTCTCGCCAAACCATCCACATTTGGGGTAATGCTACCGATCCATCGCATCAGTGTCGTTATATGTTCAAGATATGTTGTTCAGAAAGAGTCAACCGTGTCCCATCCACTGCCATACATTATCCTTCATCCATCCATGATCGCCACCCTGAATCATATGTCACAGATTGTTTTCACCTCCATTAAAATCATTAACTCCATTCCGTGTCACTGATGTGGGATTCATTAAGGCCCTCCTGCGATGGATCGCTTCTTGTCGACTTCAGCTCATTCTCCAAGAAGTTGATCTAGGAACAAACCCCTTTAGTACTTTGAAGCTTGCATGCCTCAATGGCAAGTTTCTCACTTCCGGCGATAGGTATACATCAATGACCTTCGACCGAAAGATTTTGCGTGGTGTTCGATGCCAAGTCCTTTATTCACACCACGTGAATTGTACTGCAGTACCTTGAGGGTCATTATCATTATCGGTGATTCCTCTCGCACTTGTTAACGGTTTACATCATTGACCGGTAATCAAGCGATATCTTTCCATGTTCGACTTCAGCACAATTCTCACATGGATTGACTTGTACTTAGAGTGAAGATCAAACGAGTTTGAAGACCCCGGATCTAGTTTCATCCATCCGGGCTGCGATATATATTCAGGAAATATAAAGACATTTGACATGTACATCATTGCAGCAGATGATCATCCTACTCAAAGGATGATAATTTCAGCAGAGAATTATCAGTCTATCATCAGACGATCGTCTGTTCTATGTACCAAAATGAATTTATAAAGCTGAGCATGGGAATGCCCGCCTCAGCTAGATCATGAAACAGAATGAAAAATAATGTATTGTATTGTATTTTATTACAGGTCACCTCTCAGCGATTGAATGAACTTCGGATCCTCCTGATAAAGCATTTCACCCGATAAACGGCCTCATACTTTAGGGGGCAACTGTTATAGACATTTTTGTGCCTTACAGCATGAAGCATGAAATGTCCATAATCTAAGGGATCCAAAGTCCCTAAACATGTTGTTCCTACCCCTAGAGGAACAAGGTCAGCAAACCACAGCACTGAATATCAGTTCTCCACCTGAAAACACTCAAAAACAAGCTAATTATGGATCATGTCAACTGCTCCACTGAGCATCTGCGCTGAATGTCAACTGCTCCACTGTGTACCTGCGTTGAATGTCAACTACAAAGAAGGCTACCTGCGCTGGGCGAGTTTGGCCAAGTGGCACAGTCATTCCTCAAGGTGTCAATGCCCAGGAAGCTTCCAAAATGACACTTGGATCAGGGAATTCGACTGGTGATGAGTAAGAGGGTCTAGATCTCCAAGTGGAAGCAAGAACCTCCAAGTGGACTCAAGAACTGAAGAATAACTGAAGTGGGAGAGGACACTAGTCAGCTTCATGCCAGCCTCAAGCTGACTCATCCTTTCCCCAAAACTCCTATATATAGAGCTCTCTCATGAGGTCTAGGGAGGCTGGGAATCTTGTGAATGTAAGGAAGTGTTGTTGGTTTGAGTATAGAACTATTGGGTGATTTGCTTTGAAGGAGGTGAAGAGGAGATTTCTTTCTGCTGGGAGGTGATGCTGGATTGGGCCTTTTATGGTTGTATCACTTCCTGAACTTTACTTCTTCCATTAATAAAGCATTTGAGGTTCTTCTATATGCATGTGTCTCAATGGTGTATTGTTATGCTTGTGTATTTGATTTATTCTAATCCTTGAATCAATTATGAATGTATGCTTCTTGTAGTTTCCCTCTCTTGCCATTTTGCAGGATCTTGGTGTAGCTGGGCCAGTGAAAGAGCAAGGAGCTGGGAGCAAGCAGCAAAGAGAGAAGATTGGATCAATCATTAGCGAAAGACATCGGTTAGTGGATCTCTTTCTCCCCTCTTTTACATCTCATAAAGAAGTAATCTCAAATAGCTTTGCTTTGAATGTTGCTGAGGTACTATCACCCTTAGAGTGGGATAGGGTCATTCCGTATTGGATACTTTTCCCAACAACACATTGTCACAAGATGGGTCACTTTGCTACAAATTTTCCATTGAAGAAGTCCAAGGAGAAGTCCTCAGGAGGAGTGGCGGGTGAGGCTTTGGCCTCCCAATTTGAATTGGACTTTTCCCTCATTGCACGCATGGTGTCTTCAGTGATGGGAAGTGTCTGCTACTTAGATAGTGGAGCTTCGTTCCACATGACTAGCAACAAAGAGTCATTCAGTGAACTAGAGGAGAAAGATCTCAAGATGCATATCGAGATGGGTGATGATGGTAAGTATAGTGTTACAGGTTTGGGCACTATTACTTTTCAGAGGGAGCATGCGACTCCACTCACGTTGAAGAATGTTATGCATGTACCCAAACTGTGAAGAACTTGGTATCCATTTCCATGCTTGAGCATAGAGGCTATGATGTGATATTGAAAGGAAAGGCGTTCCTTTGACACATAGCCACGAGTCAAGTAAAGAAGATAGGGATTCGAGTTCAGAATATCTATAAGATAGAGGTAGAGGATTGTGCTGCTTTGAGTTCAAAATCGGAAAATATATTAAGCCGAGACGTCGGCGAGTTGTGGCACAGGTGATTGGGCCACTAGCATCGTGGGGCTTTGAAGATATTGCAGCAAATCTCTACTGATCTTCCCAAAGGTATGCTTGAGCAAGTTGATACATGCAAGGGTTGTAATTTGGGAATATACACCAAGTCTTCCTTTAGAGACGGAGACAATCGAGCAGAGTCTATTCAAGCCATTCCGATGTGTGTGGACCATTCTCAACAACATCCACAGCCAAACACATGTATTATGTTATATTTGTTAATGACTATTCTCGTAAATGCTAGATATTTTTTATGGAGAAAAAGGATCAAACTTTCACAACGTTTTGTGAGTTCAAAGCATTGGTAGAGAAAGAGTCTGGAAAGAAGGCTAAATCTCTACGGAGTGATAATGGTGGTGAGTATGTCTCCAATGAGTTTAAGAACTTCTGTACAGTGGAAGGGATTAAACAAGAGTTTAAGGCACACCATAACCCTCAATAGAATGGGGTTTCTGAGAGGAAGAACATGAGCATAGTAGGGGAAGCAATGGCGATGTTGCATGATCAGGGCCTACCACTACACTTGTGGGATAAGGCATCCAACACAACGGTTTATGTTTAGAATGGTACCTCACATCGGATACTTGAGATGAAGACACCAAAGGAGGATTATTCTGGTAAGAGGCTAGAAGTTGGTCACTTTAGGATTTTTGGGTCATCGATTTATTGCCATGTGACCAAATATGCAACAGTAGAGTTGGGGATCTTTGTGGGGTACACTGATACACCCCACAACTATTGGGTGTACATGTCGACCAGTCAGATAACAATGGTTCACAAGGATATTAGGTTCGATGAGGAGAAGGCCATGTGAGTATCCGTTGAGAGGGAGCTTGAGCTACATGCAGATGAGGAGCTTTTAGCTCCTAAGGTTGAGGGGCCTCAGATTGATGTGGAGTAGCCACATGCAGAGGTTCATAGAGTGGAGACATCCACTCAGGCAGAGTCTTCTAGAGAGGGAAGAAAGCACACTAGAGAGGCTGACAGATTGTTGGATGATGCATGGGAGAATGTGGGAGCACCCACTTCTCAGCGTAGACAGAGGAGGTCACCAAAGAGGTACACTGGATACATGGCACTTATGGGTGCATGTGTTGTGACAGAGCCATCTTCCTTTCAGGAAGTAGTGCAGCAACCGTTTTGGGTTGATGCGATGGTGGAGGAGTATGACTCCATAGTGTAGAAACAAGTCAGTTGTGAGCTCTGGTTAGCTTTACAAGATAAAGCAAGATGCAGATGGTAGTGTGGAGAAGCATAAGGCCGGATTTGTGGCCCATGGATTTTCATAGGTAGAGGGGATTGACTATGATGAAACCTTTGCTCCTGTTGCAAGGTACTCATCAATCAGATATATTTTGGCACTTTCAGCATAGATGGGTTGGCAGATCCATTAGATGGATGTGAAGACTGCCTTCCTCAATGGCACGATTGAGGAAGAGGTGTACATAGAGAAGCCCTAAGGATTTAAAACCTTGGACCATGAGTCGCATGTGTGATGACTCAAGAGAGTGTTGTATGGGCTGAAGCAAGCACCCTGTGCTTGGTACACCATGATAGATAGCTACTTCACTAGGTTGGGCTTCACAAAGAGTGAAGCGGATGCGAACCTGTATCACATAGTGGTGGAAGGTAAGCTATTGATAATTGCACTTTATGTAGATGATCTTATACTGATAGGTGATGAGAATCTCATCAAATGTGAGATGAAGGACATGGGGCTCATGCATTACTTTCTTGGCATGGAGGTATGGCAAGGAGATGGGGAGTTGTTTGTATCTCAGGGCAAGTATGACAACGAGATACTCTAGAGATTCCGCATGGAGAGCAGTAAACCCATGGAGACTCCTCTAGCTAGTAACTGGAGGAAGGAGCACGCTACTTCATGGGAAGTAGTGGAAGTTATTGTTTACAGGCAGCTTGTGGGTTCACTCATGTACTTGGTGAACACATGACCGGATATGTGCTATGCACTTAACCAGCTTAGTCAAGCGATGGTTAGGCTACCAAGCTGTAATGGAAGGAAACAAAGCATGTACTGAGATACCTCAGAGGCACTACTCAGTTTGTGTTTTGGTACAAATGGATAGAGGGAGTGAAGCTTCAAGGCTTCACCGATGTAGATTGGGCAAGGAGTCCATATAACAGGAAGAGCACATTAGGAGGGATCTTTAGTATTGGGTCAATGACAGTTTCTTAGTACAACATGAAACAGAGATCGATTGCACTCAGTTTGACAGAAGAAGAGTACATGGCTGCAAGTCAGGCAGCATGCGAATCTATCTGGATGAGGAAGACCCTGGTTGGTTTTTTTGGTTAGCAAATGGATCCGATAATGATTTATTGTGATAATTAGATTTGTATCAAACTCTCTGAAAATCCAGTCTTTCATGATCAGTCCAAGCATATTGATATCTAGTATCATCATCTCAGAGATTGTGTATTGAGGCAGATCATGTTGTTAGATTACATTCCCACGGAGGAGCAAGATGTTGACATCTTGACAAAGGCATTGTCAAGATGTAAATTCAAGTTTCACAGAGATAGGATCAAGGTAGTTGATAATCCCTTTCTTGTTGAGAGGGAATGTTGAGAAATGGAAACAAGTGAGTCCAGTTTAATTTGTCCTTGAATTAAACTGTAAATTAAATTCGAATTCTATTCTCATAGCAACTCAAAAATAGTTAATTAAGTTTATTAAACATACTGAAATTAGGAAATTCGAGTTGGAAGTCTTTTGGAAGTCATGTGTAAGTACTCCCTACTTTGTAGGATTCCAGTATGAGTTAATTGTGAGTTGTAAAATAGAAGACTCAGTTTCATGAATCAGTTCAGTTAAATTAGTTCTCAAACTGATTGAGAGAACTAATAGTGAGTTAATAATCAGTGGTGTCACTAATGAACTCCACCAATCCTACTCTAGTTAACTGAATATTTACTCCTCAGAAACTCATGCATGTCGATTTTGAGAAAGACCCATTTGAGACTAGAGTGTAGGGACAGTGTACTATTTGTTTTAGATTTTTCTGAGTTGCACTGATAGTGCATGCAATCAGGAACTGATCCTTGAGGGATTGAGCTATTTTTAGAGTCTTTATTTCCCTTTAAATACAAGCTATTCTCCATAGGAATTACACATTGGAATAGAGACTTGGAGAGCTTGTGAAGAGGCTAAGATTTGGCCTTCAGCTTGTTTATGAGTTGGAGATAAAATTTGTTGAGTGTTGGGATTGTTCTAGAGAGAACAAGCATTGTAGTTTCATCTTGATTTTTCGAATTAATACAATATAGTAGTGGGGTTTGAGCTGTGGCTTTCCCCGGATATTTATTTTGTTATGTGCCTTTGATTCTTTTCCTCTATTGATTATTGTTTGCTCAATTTTTATGGGCTTTTGCTGTAAAGAGTAGAAGTAGATTTTTGTCTCTTGCTTTAGAAAATTGCATTAGCTTGTGAATCTACAAGATTTTATACACAGAGTTTCTAGCCAAATTCCAAGGGGTTTGGAATGGGATGTAGAAATAGGCCTAAATCCGCTACTCCAATTCTAGCCAAATTCCAAGCGGTTTGGACTGGGATGTAGAAATAGGTCTAAATTTGCTACTCCAATCCACCTTTTGGGGATTTTGGGGATTTTTAAAGGAGGAAAAAAACCACAACTCACAAAACTAGAAATTTTTATTTACTTGACATTTTACTTACTCATTAATATAGAAAACATTTCCTTAGTGGGGTTTTTCCCAAATTGCTCAATTTAGGAGATAACTAGTTGATCCGGATTTAGACAGGAACGCAAAAAATTACAGAGATAACCATAAATACAGAGATGAGATAACCATAAATATTGAGATGCAGCGGAAATAATACTTCATTTCATTATTGTAAAATACTGAAATGTGTTTACAAACAGAAATGGAAATAAATCAGCTAGGGCGCTGGTAGCTTATCTCTGAGAAGAGATGTGGCGGCTACATGCCTCTGAACTGTTCTCAAACTGTGTTACAATGAGGCTCGAAGGCCTATTTATTTTTGAGAAACAATGGAAAACCATTCACATCCCAAAACCTAACCCTAGAAGATGAAACGCCAAATTGTGGGCCCCGTTTGGGTAAATTGGTACATCAATTTCCCGGGGTCGTCACTTTGGCATACGATCTTTGTTTGACGCGTACAATAGCTCGTTAGAAAGATCTATTCGAGCACTACCACTTTGGGAGGCAACATGGGTCCGTGGACCCATGTTGCCCCAGATTTCCCAAAAAATGTCGTTTAGGGCCTCAAAACGGCTCTGGAAGTTCAGGACCCGAAAAGCTGCTAAAAATAGTAAAATATGCTACAATTTAGGAAATTGAAAAAGCTGAAAGAGACAGTTGTGGGGGTCCAAATGGGATAGGTGGGTAGCCACCAACATCCACCTGGATCATTCCTCCCCCCTTAGGAAGCAATGGTCCCCATTGCATTGAGTTTCTCCCTGAGATGAGGAAGCTTTTGCTGAGCTGGGTCTCTGGTGAGTTGTTCTGCAATCTCTGATGTGTCCAGAAATGGTGGGAAGCATGGTCGACGACGGTCCACATTGAACACTCGGTGCAAGCCAAGGAATGGAGGAATGTTGTGCTTCAAAGCATTGTTGCCCGTAGCCTTGGTACTGGTGTAAGGACCATGTCGGATTGGTCGGAGCTTCTGATGGGCTGTTGTAAGGCGTTCTTTCTACAGATGTAACCAAACTTTCTCTCCCACCTGAAACTTATGTGGTACCCCTGTGGGTGAGGAGAAGTTGTTCCTGTGTTCTGTCATGATCATATCCCTTTGCTGCTGCTGCTGCATGGAGGAACCCTTTGCGGAGGTCATGGATGTAGCAACGATCTTCCCCTTACTTTGGGAGCGAACCAGACAGAAAATAAATTTCCTAGTCTGTGATATGAGCTTGCTGCCTTTCTTAGCAGTGATCAAAGAGGTGGCGGTAGGTGGGGCTACCTCTGGTATCCTGTATAATGAAATATTCAAAGAAATAATGACAGCGCGAGGCCTTGACTCATACACAGCATTTCGCCTCCACAAGTATGGCTGGCCTAATAGTACATCGCAAACATCCAGAGGTGTAACATCACACAATACCTCGTCTATGAAGGGCTTGATGCTGTAGGGAAGGTGGCACTGCTAGCGAAATTTGAGATCTCGTCTTTCATGAAGCCACCCGATACTGTACAGCTGCGGGTGTGGTGTAGTCGGTAGGCCCAATTGCTTCACGACCTCTGTTGAAACAAGGTTCTTTTGGCTGCCACTGTCAACAATGAATTGCAGTGGCGAACCCTCCACCCACATCTGTGAGTGGAAAAGACGCTCCCCTTCCTCTGGATTTTCAGACTCATTTTTCTAGATCTTGGCGGTGGCAACAGTGGTGCTGGGATCCACATCAATGATCTGCTTCCCTTTGCCATTCACCTTTTTGGGTTCTAGCTCAGGGTCAGATAATGCACCTGATTCGGAAGCCTTCAACTCGGCCACCAGCGACTACTTGGTCCAACACTCACTTGTGTTATGAGTAGGACTCTTGTGGAACTCACACCACTTTCCGGTGTCCTTCTTTGGCTTCGTGGTGTTGTTCTTTTCTTGCGGCTTCGACAGGTTGTCTTGGGTCACCCCGCCTTGGCTTTGTCCTTTGGGCTTCGGATTTGCAGATCCAAAGTCTCGCTTCTTCCGTTTGAACTTTTGCTCGATTTTGACAGCGTATCGGTATGTTGTGCCGAGTGAGGAGATGTTCAAGAACTCCATCTCTTCCTGGATGTATCTGTGTAGGCAGTCGTGATATTTGAGTACCAGATGCAGCTCAGAATCTTTGATACCCAATTGTGTGTGAAGGGTATGAAAAATGTTTGTGAACTCCGGCATATCTTGGTCTCATCCCTGCCGCAGTGTGGTCCATTTGATGTATTTGTCCTCATAGATTTTGACAGGGTAGTATTGCTCCTTGATGGCATCCCGGAAGTCATTCCAAGTGGGTACGGCTAAAAATAGTGAGCCTGTACTTTCATCCTTTTGCTCGCAGTAGGTTTCCCACCAGTCCTTGACGTGGGGGGCTACTTTGAGAAGAGCGAAAACAATCTTTTCTCGACTTGAAAATTCATGAACAGAAAACTACCCTTCTAGTAGATTTAACCATTTATCTACGGCATCTACGTCTATTTTACCCTCAAAGATGGGGATTTCAAAATTCACTTGTACCTTAAATGGTGTGGCGTTTCCAGAGTAGCTGCTGGAAGTCGATGCGTCGCTTCTGGGTAGCCGCTGAAGGATCTGCGCAAAGTTATCCATCATCGCGTTCCTTTTCCACTCGAGGGCTTCTTCGAGCAAGATTTTGATAGGATCTCCTGCCCCCTCGTCTTTCTTCTCATCTGCCATGGGAGACCGTCGGGATTTGCGAGGCTGGTCTTGCAAAGGTTCGACCAGTTCAAGCCCTAACTCCTTATATCCCGACCTCGTTGGGACATGCAAAGAAAAACAGAGAAAAAAGTAAATCGCTCTAATACCACTGATCCAGATTTAGACAGGAATGCAACAAATTACAGAGATAACCATAAATACAGAGATGAGATAACCATAAATACTGAGATGCAGCGGAAATAATACTTCATTTCATTACTGTAAAATACTGAAATGTGTTTACAAACAGAAATGGAAATAAATCAGCTAGGGCAATGGTAGCTTATCTCTGAGAAGAGATGTGGCGGCTACATGCCTCTGAACTGTTCTCAAACTGTGTTACAATGAGGCTCGAAGGCCTATTTATTGTTGAGAAACAATGGAAAACCCTTCACATCCAAAAACCTAACCCTAGAAGATGAAACGCCAAATTGTGGGCCTCGTTTGGGTAAATTGGTACATCAATTTCCCGGGGTCGTAACTTTGGCATACGATCTCCATTTGACGCGTACAATAGCTTGTTAGGAAGATCTATCCGAGCACTACCAGTTTGGGAAGCAACATGGGTCCATGATTTCCCAAAAAACGTCGTTTAGGGCCTCAAAACGGCTTCGGAAGTTCAGGACCCAAAAAACTGCTAAAAATAGTAAACGCTACAATTTAGGAAACTGAAAAAGCTGAAAGAGACAATTGTGGGGGTCCAAATGGGATAGGTGGGTAGCCACTAACATCCACCTGGATCATTCCTCCCCCCTTAGGAAGCAATGGTCCCCATTGTATTGAGTTCCTCCCTGAGATGAGGAAGCCTCTGCTGAGCTGGGTCTCTGGTGAGTTGTTCTGCAACTCTGATGTGTCCAGAAATGGTGGGAAGCATGGTCGATGACGGTCCACATTGAACACTCGGTGCAAACCAAGGAATGGAGGAATGTTGTGCTTCAAAGCATTGTTACCCGTAGCTTTGGTACTGGTGTAAGGACCATGTCGGAGTGGTCGGAGCTTCTGATGGGCTCTTGTAAGGCGTTCTTTCTGCAGATGTAACAAAACTTTGTCGCCCACCTGAAACTTATGTGGTACCCCTGTGGGTGAGGAGAAGTTTTTCCTGTTTTCTGTCATGACCGTATCCCTTTGTTGCTACTGCTGCATGGAGGAACCCTTTGCGGAGGTCATGGATGTAGCAACGATCTTCCCCTTACTTTGGGAGCGAACCAGACAGAAAATAAATTTCCTAGTCTGTGATATGAGCTTGCTGCCTTTCTTAGCATTGATCAAAGAGGTGGCAGTAGGTGGGGCTACCTCTAGTATCCTTTATAATGAATTATTCAAAGAAATAATGACAGCGCGAGGCCTTGACTCATACACAGCATTTCGCCTCCTTAAGTATGGCTGGCCTAATAGTACATCGCAAACATCCAGAGGTGTAACATCACACAATACCTCGCCTATGAAGGGCTTGATGCTATAGGGAAGGCGGCACTGCTAGCGAACTTTGAGATCTCGACCTTCATGAAGCCACCCGATACTGTACGGATGCAGGTGTGGTGTAGTCGGTAGGCCCAACCGCTTCACGGCCTCTGCTGAAACAAGGTTATTTTGGCTGCCACTGTCAACAATGAATTGCAGTGGCGAACCCTCCACCCACATCTGTGAGTGGAAAAGACGCTCCCCTTCCTCTGGATTTTCGGACTCATTTTTCTGGATCTTGGCGGTGGCAACAGTGGCATTGGGATCTGCATCAATGATCTGCTTCCCTTTGCCATTACCCTTGTCGGGTTCTGGCACAGGGTCAGAACATGCACCTGATTCGGAAGCCTTCAACTCGGCCACCAGTGACTGCTTGGTCTGACACCCACTTGTGTTATGAGTGGGACTCTTGTGGAACTCACACCACTTTCCTGTGTCCTTCTTCGGCTTCGTGGTGTTGTTCTTTTCTTGCGGCTTCGACGGGTTGTCTTGGGTCACCCCGCCTTGGCTTTGTCCTTTGGGCTTCGGATTTGCAGATCCAAAGTCTCGCTTCTTCTGTTTGAACTTTTGCTCGATTTTGACAGCGTATCGGTATGTTGTGCCGAGTGAGTAGATGTTCAAGAACCCCATCTCTTCCTGGATGTATCTGTGTAGGCAGACGCGGTATTTGAGTACCAGATGCAGCTCAGAATCTTTGATACCCAATTGTGTGCAAAGGGTATGAAAAATGTTTGTGAACTCCGGCACATCTTGGTCTCGTCCCTGCCGCAGTGTGGTCCATTTGATGTATTTGTCCTCATAGCTTTTGATAGGGTAGTACTGCTCCTTGATGGCATCCCGGAAGTCATTCCAAGTGGGTACGGCTAAAAAAAAGTGAGCCTGTACTTTCATCCTTCTGCTCGCAGTAGGTTTCCCACCAGTCCTTGACGTGGGGGGCTGCTTTGAGAAGAGCGAAAACAATCTTTTCTCGACTTGAAAATTCATGAACGGAAAAATACCCTTCTAGTAGATTTAACCATTTATCTACCGCATCTGCGTCTATTTTACCCTCGAAGATGGGGATTTCAAAATTCACTTGTACCTTAAACGGTGTGGCATTTCCAGAGTAGCTGCTGGAAGTCGATGTGTCGCTTCTAGGTAGCTGCTGAAGGATCTGCACAAAGCTATCCATCATCACGTTCCATTGCCGCTCGAGGGCTTCTTCGAGCAAGATTTTGATAGGATCTCCTGCCCCCTCGTCTTTCTTCTCATCTGCCATGGGAGGCCGTCGGGATTTGCGAGGCTGGTCTTGCAAAGGTTCGACCAGTTCAAGCCCTAACTCCTTATATCCCGACCTCGTTGGGGACATGCAAAGAAAAACAGAGAAAAAAGCAGACCGCTCTGATACCACTGATCCAGATTTAGACAGGAATGCAATAAATTACAGAGATAACCATAAATACAGAGATGAGATAACCATAAATACTAAGATGCAGTGGAAATAATACTTCATTTCATTACTATAAAATACTGAAATGTGTTTACAAACAGAAATGGAAATAAATTAGCTAGGGCGATGGTAGCTTATCTCTTAGAAGAGATGTGGCGGCTACATGCCTCTGAACTGTTCCCAAACTGTGTTACAATGAGGCTCGAAGACCTATTTATTGTTGAGAAACAATGGAAAACCCTTCACATCCCAAAACCTAACCCTAGAAGATGAAACGCCAAATTGTGGGCCCCGTTTGGGTAAATTGGTACATCAATTTCCCAGGGTCGTAACTTTGGCATACGATCTCCGTTTAACGCGTACAATAGCTCGTTAAAAATATCTATTCGAGCACTACCACTTTGGGAGGCAACATGGGTCCCAAAAAAACATCGTTTAGGGCCTCAAAACGGCTCTGGAAGTTCAGGACCCGAAAAACTGCTAAAAATAGTAAACTATGCTACAATTTAGGAAACTGAAAAAGCTGAAGAGATAGTTGTGGGGGTCCAAATGGGATAGGTGGGTAGCCACCAACATCCACCTGGATCATTCCTCCCCCCTTAGGAAGCAATGGTCCCCATTGCATTGAGTTCCTCCCTAAGATGAGGAAGCTTCTGCTGAGCTGGGTCTCTGGTGAGTTGTTCTGCAATCTCTGATGTGTCCAGAAATCGTGGGAAGCATGGTCGACGACGGTCCACATTGAACACTCGGTGCAAGCCAAGGAATGGAGGAATGTTGTGCTTCAAAGCATTGTTGCCCATAGCCTTGGTACTGGTGTAAGGACCATGTCGGAGTGGTCGGAGCTTCTGATGGGCTCTTGTAAGGCGTTCTATCTGCAGATGTAACCAAACTTTGTCGCCCACTTGAAACTTATGTGGTACCCCTGTGGGTGAGGAGAAGTTGTTCCTGTGTTCTGTCATGACCGTATCCCTTTACTGCTGCTGCTGCGTGGAGGAACCCTTTGTGAAGGTCATGGATGTAGCAACGATCTTCCCCTTACTTTGGGAGCGAACCAGACAAAAAATAAATTTCCTAGTCTGTGATATGAGCTTGTTGCCTTTCTTAGCAGTGATCAAAGAGGTGGATGTAGGTGGGGCTACCTCTCGTATCCTGTATAATGAATTATTCAAAGAAATAATGACAGCACGAGGCCTTGACTCATACACAGCATGTCGCCTCCACAAGTATGGCTGGCCTAATAGTACATCGCAAACATCCAGAGGTGTAACATCACACAATACCTCATCTGTGGCTTAATGCTGTAGGGAAAGCGGCACTGTTGGAGAACTTTGAGATCTCGTCCTTCATGAAGCCACTCGATACTATACGGCTGCGGGTGTGGTGTAGTCGGTAGGCCCAACCGCTTCACAACCTTTGCTGAAACAAGGTTCTTTTGGCTGCCACTGTCAACAATGAATTGCAGTGGCGAACCCTCCACCCACATTTGTGAGTGGAAAAGATGCTCCCCTTCCTCTGGATTTTCGGACTCATTTTTCTGGATCTTGGCGGTGGCAACAGTGGCGTTGGGATCCGCATCAATGATCTGCTTCCATTTGCCATTACCCTTGTCAGGTTCTAGCTCAGGGTCAGAACATGCACCTGATTCGGAAGCCTTCAACTCGGCCACTAGCGACTGCTTGGTCCGACACTCACTTGTGTTATGAGTGGGACTCTTGTGGAACTCACACTACTTTCCTATGTCCTTCTTCGGCTTCGTGGTGTTGTTCTTTTCTTGCGGCTTCGACGGGTTGTCATGGGTCACCCCGCTTTGGCTTTGTCCTTTGGGCTTTGGAATTGCAGATCCAAAGTCTCGCTTCTTCTGTTTAAACTTTTTCTCGATTTTGACAGCGTATCGTTATGTTGTGCCGAGTGAGGAGATGTTCAAGAACTCCATCTCTTCCTAGATGTATCTGTGTAGGCAGCCGCGGTATTTGAGTACCAGATGCAGCTCAGAATCTTTGATACCCAATTGTGTGCGAAGGGTATGAAAAATGTTTGTGAACTCTGGCACATCTTGGTCTCGTCCCTGCCGCAGTGTGGTCCATTTGATGTATTTGTCCTCATAGCTTTTGACAGTGTAGTACTGCTCCTTGATGGCATCCTGGAAGTCATTCCAAGTGGGTGTCGCTGAAAACAGTGAGCCTATACTTTCATCCTTCTGCTCGCAGTAGGTTTCCCACCAGTCCTTGATGTGGGGGGCTGCTTTGAGAAGAGCGAAAACAATCTTTTCTCGACTTGAAAATTCATGAACAGAAAAATACCCTTCTAGTAGATTTAACCATTTATCTACCGCATCTGCTCTATTTTACCCTCGAAGATGGGGATTTCAAAATTCCCTTGTACCTTAAACGGTGTGGCGTTTCCAGAGTAGCTGCTGGAAATCGATGCATCACTTCTGGGTAGCCGCTGAAGGATCTGCGCAAAGCTATCCATCATCGCGTTCCTTTGTTGCTCGAGGGCTTCTTCGAGCAAGATTTTGATAGGATCTCCTGCCCCCTCGTCTTTCTTCTCATCCGCCATGGGAGGCCGTCAGGATTTGTGAGGTTGGTCTTGCAAATGTTCGACCAGTTCAAGCCCTAACTCCTTATATCCCGACCTCGTTGGGGACATGCAAAGCAAAACAGAGAAAAAAGCAGACCGCTCTGATACCACTGATCCGTATTTAGATAGGAACGCAAAAAATTACAGAGATAACCATAAATACAGAGATGAGATAACCATAAATATTGAGATGTAACGGAAATAATACTTCATTTCATTACTGTAAAATACTGAAATGTGTTTACAAACAGAAATGGAAATAAATTAGCTAGGGCGATGGTAGCTTATCTCTGAGAAGAGATGTGGCGGCTACATGCCTCTGAACTGTTCTCAAACTGTGTTACAATGAGGCTCGAAGGCCTATTTATTGTTGAGAAACAATGGAAAACCCTTCACATCCCAAAACCTAACCCTAGAAGATGAAACGCCAAATTGTGGGCCCCGTTTGGGTAAATTGGTACATCAATTTCCCGGGGTCGTAACTTTGGCATACGATCTCCGTTTGACGCGTAAAATAGCTCGTTAGAAAGATCTATCCGAGCACTACCACTTTAGGAGGCAACATGGACCCATGTTGCCCCATATTTCCCAAAAAACGTTGTTTAGGGCCTCAAAACGGCTCTGAAAGTTCAGGACCCGAAAAACTACTAAAAATAGTAAACTATGCTACAATTTAGGAAACTGAAAATGCTGAAAGAGATAGTTGTGGGGGTCCAAATGGGATAGGTGGGTAGCCACCAACATCCACCTGGATCACTAGTTTGACTAAAAATTATAAGTCTAGAGAAAAGTGCAAAAACAGCAACATTGATAATTCTAGCATGATACATAATTTGGCTAGAGAAATAGATTCCCAATCTTAAAGTTATTGTGTCACCATCATAAATATTATCATTGCCTAATGTAAAAGTTTTCTTGGTTCCTAATATATTTTCTACCGTTGATGGCAAAATCTGGCCTTTTCGTCATATTACACAAATGTGCACATTTTGGGTGAAAATGGAAATCTTAGAAAGTTGTAACTTTCATCTCAGAGATTAGATTCAAGCATAGGTATAGTCATTGGAGAAATGACACAAAGGAAAATAGGGTTGAAATCTTATAATATGGAGTGTTGCAAGGTTCTTCATAAATCGATAATTTTTTTTACCTATAAATCTATTTGACAAAAAAATATAGCATGCATTTTTTTAAACAGAACGGTTATTTGTATTTCATAAAGCCTGGATTGCATGGACATAACCATTTACATCAGCATAAAAACAAAACATAATTTTGAGAGTTTAACGACTTAAAATTCCAATATATCCATAGGAGGGTCTTTTTGCCTCTACGAGCTCTGTAGAAATTTCAGTATTGATCACCTGATAATGCAATATACTAAAGCAAAATACTTGATCTACTTCTACTATCAAACTTTGCGCAAGCTTAATCAATTTGAGCAAAATTAATCGAAACACATATAACAGAGAAGAAGAAATCATACACATGAAACACAGAAGAATACTCTAGGGAAAGCCTCGGCTAAAAACCCCGCTATCTGTATTATCATACAAGGTGGAAATATCTCAGGATTACACAAAGCTTTAGCTCTCACAGCTATCCAGCTCTCAGTACAATCCCTCACTGCTGCTCATAGGCAAACAAGGCTTCTCACAAACCTTCTCCTCGCCCTCCAATCCTCCTATTTCCTTGCGATGTTCTTTTGGGATGATTCACCTTCAACCAAGTGGAACACTACTCTTACACACTGTAAAATTGCGCAATCCTCAAGGAACCTTGTTCCTTCTGCATGGATGAGTTTCCTTTATAGGAAAATTCCTCCAACTGATAGTACAGTGTCCCTGTCTTTAATCTCAACTGGGTCTTTGTCTGAACTGACATGCATGAGTTATTTATGAGAGAATATTCAGTTATCTGGAGAACACTAGTTGCATGCATGCATGCATTAACTGACTGACCTCACAATTAGTTCCT
The DNA here is from genome assembly GCA_031772625.1 of Pinus tabuliformis. NCBI lineage: Eukaryota > Viridiplantae > Streptophyta > Pinopsida > Pinales > Pinaceae > Pinus > Pinus tabuliformis. The sequence goes on from CM062811.1 coordinate 280,375,207, forward strand.
CCAACTGTTTGGAACTAATTTAACTGGACTTAACTCGGTTAGCTGAGCTAACTAATTACAACTCAAATACAACTCATCCTTATGTCCTTAATTAAGGGATAGCTTCCTCAATCAAAGGGATAACTGTTGCATGTCTTCACAAGGACTTCATGTTTGACTTTCTCCAACTAATTAACTCAAGATGAATTCATTATTTATTTTTCAAGCAGCTGGTGAGACTAAACTCGAATTTTAATTCTCAATTTTAATTCAATGACTAATTAAAATTGGAATCTATCCCGAAATGCTATTTTTAGCAATGTTGTTTTTAGCATTTCTATTTTTTGTTATTCCAACAGAGTTGGAGAATATCCTGAAATGCTATTTTTAGCAATGCTATTTTTAGCATTTCTTGTTGCTATTTTCAACACTCCCTCTCAACAAGAAAGGCATTCAACTCGAACCCGATCCTGAACCTTTGGAATGTTCTGCATGCAACACTTCTCTCAAGTGTTGTTGCTCCAGCAACTCTAGGAACACAAAAAATATCCAACCTGAATCAGAATGATGCCTCTGTCATCAAAGTCTCTGACTGCTATTGCATTTGTCGATTGAAAACTCTGCACCTCTATGCTCTTCAGTATCTTACTGCTCTAGCCTCTATCACTTTGATCTCTGACTGCATCAATCACACTGATTCTTTGTATATTGTTCACTGCTCCGATAAACTCAGCTCTGATACCATGTAGAAATTTCACCATAGATCACCTGATAATGTAATATACTAAAGCAAAATACTTGATCTACTGCTACTATCAAACTTTGCGGAAAATTAATTAATTTGAGCAAGATTAATCAGAACACATATAACAGAGAAGAAAAAATCATACACATGAAACATCGAAGAATACTCTAGGGAAAGCCTCAGCTAAAAACCCCGCCATCTGTATTATCATACAAGGTGGAAATATCTCAGGATTACACAAAGCTTTAGCTCTCACAACTATCCAACTCTCAGTACAATCCCTCACTGCTGCTCATAGGCAAACAAGGCTTCTCACAAACCTTCTCCTCTGCCCTCCAAGCCTCCTATTTCCTTGTGTTGTTCCTCTGGGATGATTCACCTTCAACCAAGTGGAACACTGCTCTTACACACTGTAAAACTACGCAATCCTCAAGGAACCTTGTTCCTTCTGCATGGATGAGTTTCCTTTATAGGAAAATTCCTCCAACTGATAGTACAATGTCCCTGTCTTTAATCTCAACTGGGTCTTTGTCTGAACTGACATGCATGAGTTATTTATGAGAGAATATTCAGTTATCTAGAGAACACTAGTTGCATGCATGCATGCATTAACTAACTGAACTCACAATTAGTTCCTCCCACCGTTTGGAACTAATTTAACTGAACTTAACTCAGTTAACTGAGCTAACTAATTACAACTCAAATACAACTCATCCTTATATCCTTAATTAAGGGATAACTTCCTCATTCAAAGGGATAATTATTGCATGTCTTCACAAGGACTTCATGTTTGAATTTCTCAAACTAATTAGCTCAAGATGAATTAAATAATTTCTTTTCAAGCCGCTGGTGAGACTAAATTCAAATTTAGATTCTCAATTTCAATTTTCAATTTTTCAAGGACTAATTAAAATTGGAATCTATCTCGAAATGCTATTTATAGCAATGCTATTTTTAGCATTTCTATTTTTTGTTATTTCCAACAGAGTTGGAGTATATCCTGAAATTCTATTTATAGCAATGCTAAATTTAGCATTTCTATTTTTAGCATTTCTTGTTGCTATCTTCAACAAGCTCCATATACTAAAATTCTACACTGATATCGTCCATATGCTCTACAGAATTGACCTGGTAGCAAAAAAAATGTGCAATACATAAATACTAAAACTTATGTTGCATTGGAAGGTCTAGCTTCATCATAGTCCATATAGAATACAACATTTTCTGTGTTTGTTCCTCCAACTGCTACAACCACTCCATTCAGCACATGCATCACCATGGTGTCAAGACTCGTCTTTCTTGCCCATAACTCAATGACTTTTGTGAAGAGACTACCATTGACCAACTCAGAACTACCAGAAAATCATTTTTTCCTCTAGTTTAATGAACTTCCTCTCCACGCTCGCCTCCAAGTGTTACACAGTATTTTGCCACACCTCCTGTTCACTTCCTGTTCCACATCCCTAAATGAAAAATATTGACAAATGTGAAGTGTACTCATCTTGAAACACATATTGAAACATCCCAGAAGAATATAAGAAAAGCTACCCTAAGTCAATTCTGGAGAAGGTTGACTGAAACCCTAAATTTCAAGACCAGCCCTCTTTGCTCCTCCGCTTGCCCGTGCTGATGGCAGGCTGCAGTTCTTTGACCTAGCACTATTAATGCAGGTTTTGATATGAAAACCCACGTTGAACCTCTTCTGGCAGCTTTTCTCAAAATCGAGGAGAAGCTTCACATGTTGGAAACTATGAGAAACAACGAGATGGATGTTATTGGGTAGAAATATGGTTGAGCTCTCTTATTTGGAGCTCTTGATCCTACCTTTAAGGGCCTTCCCCTGAGATGTGGACCTTCCTCCCTCTTTGATGGATCCCTAACTCCCTCTCCTTTCCTATAAATCAAATCCCCTCCATTCCCAAAGGGTTGGTCATTGATTGCCTACATTCCTATGCTAAGATTATGCCTAAATGTTGCCCATCTAACTTGGAGAAGGAGTGCTTGAAGAGCCTTGGCTTGGACTTGGACATCCACCAAAAGGAGGTCTCCAACATCAAGGCAATGGTTGTATGCTTCCCTTTTTGATTCATTAATATATACATCGGATGATCATTTTCCATAAATGTCTAAATATTTATGCATTTAGCTCAATACTCCTTGATCTATCAAGTAGTTTATGTTTGATATATACTATGTATGCTCTTATATCTTGTATTGTATTTTGATCTCTTTAACAGGTACTTGGATGTAAGGAACAAGAAAGGAGTGAGCCTGGAAGCTAAGGGATCGAAGCCATCACCAAAGGATTGAGCAATTAGCATAAGAGTGAGGTAGGTTTTTCTCTCTCTGCGTTTTTAAACATAAGCTAGGAAAGTATGCATTAGTTTGTTCAGTTTGTTGCTAGACCCACTCATTGGGCTAGAGATATCACCTCTATCTACAGAGGAGATTTATCTTCACAACAAGAGGAAGCTATATACTCTTCAATCTCTTTTCTTGATTTGGTCTTGTGATCACTTTGACTGACCATTGAATTATCAATTAGTCTGGGTATGTATAGGTATGCACATTGAATGATCACTACTTTAGAGTGTTAGGTCTGGACTCTTTCTTGAAATTCTTTTTATTTTTCCCAACTTTCTCTCCCAGTGCATTTTACCTAAACAGTCGCACTACCAGTGCATTTTTACTTGAAATAGTGGCGCTGAAGCCACTTTCAACACATTTTTTTCTATGACCGCCGCACTGATCTTAGAAAGTTGAGAAAAAATAGGGTTTGTACCCTACGATCCTATGTGTCTTGGCCTTTGAAGATATTTTCTTGTCCTCTGGGTCTAGATTTGCCAATGTTCTTGTCTGATTGTCTTGTTTAATTGGTAAATTAGTCTCTTTGACTTTGAAGTACTTGAAGTGAGGATCTGATTGAGTTCTAGTGTTTCTAGGTCAATTAGTCACCACTTGTTGCTTGTTGTGTCATTGAGATATTGGTTTGTTGATTGATTGAGTCTTGTTTTCTGTGGAAATCATTGAAAACATCAGTTTGCATTTGTTTTAGTTTTTCTTTCATAAAGTTGCTTTTCAAGTTGCATTAGGTCATTTGCATTTTGAAATCATCTTTGCTTTTAATCAAGCATAGATTACGTTATTTGATTTTCAAGTTGAAAGGAGTGCATCATTTATTTGTTCGAAAGGAAAAAGTGAAAGTTATTTTCATTTAGGAGCATTTTAATCAAATTTTCATTTTACTTTAGTTGATGCTTTAGTTTCATTAGAGCATTCAAAAATCGAAGAAAAACATCATTTATATAAGTGCATCTTACTAAAAGTGAAGATCATTTTGCTTTAGAAAAGTTTCACTTAGGATAGTGAAAAGTGAAGATCATTTTTATTTTTGAGCATTTCATTTGGAAAGCGAAAGTGAAAGTTAGTGGAAGGCATGTTGTTTGATGCATTTTGTTTAATGCATTATTGATTGAAATTTCTTCTCTTGATTAGTCTAGCTTTCATCGAAGTGGAAAGTTTTATTTTTATCATATAGTTGCATCTTAGGGATTCAGGTGACATCGTTTCGAGCCCAAAATTGAAACATAATTTAAGATAAACATTAAAATTTACTCAATCAACCTAAGGAGCATTTGGAACTTAATGCAAACATTTAGAGGTCTAGGCTAGAGACGTGTTCCAGCATCTATAAACTTAGCAGCTATCGTTATTTGCCAGCATTGTATCCTAGGGGTGAAATCCCGTGACACGTATGGAAGTATATAGGATCATTCTCCAGTACTCTCAGGTATATCGAAGGCACTCCACATATGGCAAGTATATAGCAACGCTCTCATCAAATGGTTATGCATTAGACAATGCTAAAACATACTTGTGCTTCCCGCATCGTCGCGCATATATTGGGAGACCCCACTAGGTTGCTATCCTTTAGCCACATGTAACCGAGTTAGCCACCTTGTAAACGTGATACATCAAACACAACATTTGGGGAGATTGGCCACCTATTGATGTGTTGGAATTTATCACCAACAGTCAAGGGGATCCCTCCGGTGTAGGTTCCCAACTAGAGCCTGCACCGAGTGTGTTGGAGATCCCTTCCAGTATGTGGGCCCGGCTGCCGCTCAATTTTGCAGAGCTAGCTTTGGATAGAGGTGTGATATGAACTTAGCAGAAAGTGTGAGTTTTAAGAAACACAAGAGAATAATTGACAAGTATCCTATGTCATACATATATACCATGAATAGCGAGAGATAAGCCACACAGTCTCACGTAAAGTTACTCTTAGCAAGACTTTAAACAAGACTTGTGCAAATTAAATAGATATTGCTTAACGATTGCAAAATCAGTTCACAATAATCAACCATTTACCATCATACAAAATCGTGCAGTCGAAAGAGAGCTTATACTAACACCTAAAGAAATAGTTCATTAGCATGCATATAGAGTGAAATAAACCAAATACCATTTATATGTAGCAAAACCATATCCGAGGTACGAAATATCATGTGGAGCGACTGCACATCAAGAAGCTTTCGGGAACATTCGATCCGTCAAGTGTAGAAAATACTCATGGTACCAACACATAGATATTTGAAGCATTCAATAGTGAAAACATACAATTAACTCTTGCATTGACTAGAAGAACCACACTTCTCTTAAGCACTGTTGGGTCCCTATAATACTAGTGATTACCCCATTACTATTGTAGTTATACCCCCTATTTATATTGTTGTGCCCCTATTACCCCCATATTGTTATTTCTGTGCCCCATAGAATCCCTCTATTGTTATTTTTGTGGCTTTATATTATTATTGTTAGGTCGGCTGGATTATATTGTGACTCCTTAGACTCCTATATATAGAAAGGAGGTTTTGTCATTTGTATCATCCAAGAATTGTTCATTTATGTAATGTAAAGGAGGTTTCCCCCTCGAAGAGGCTGAATTCTAAGGCGTGGATTTATCTTTTCTATCTTTTCTTGAGCTGGTTTCATAACATTTGGTATCGGAGCTTTGGATTCTAGGGTTTCGCTGCTCCAAACAGGTCATCGTGGCATTTTCGCTATAACTTTTTTTTTGTGACGTTTCAGAAGTCGCAAAAAAAACCCATTTGAGAAGAATTGGCGCTGAACCTTGGGTCCGAATTTCAGAGCTTTTTGCGTGATATTTTCGGAGATATGATCTGAGGAAGTTGGCCTTTTTGCAGACTCCTGAATTACATTCAAAACAGGTGACCTGGGGAAAATCGTCATAACTCTCTCTCTGAGGATCGGATTGAAATTTCGTAAAAAGGTACAGAAAGAGGACGGACTGTAGTTTCTTGTATGTGTGTTTCAGATTCAAAGGTTGAAACAGTGACTCGTGGCATGTCGTACAAGTTCGCTCTACTGAACCAGTCTAAAAGCAAGTCACTGTGGGAGATTTCACATAACTCTTCCTTGGAGAATCCAATTTGGCTCAGACTTGTGGCATTGGAAAGAGGATGCAGAAGGCTACTGCAGGTAGCAATTTCAGAATTGGATGATCCGAAATTACAGAGATACATCAGATTCAATATCAGGCTTCTATAAAGTGAAAAAAGGTGTGTAGTTTTTTTTTAATTTTTGTGTAAGCTTGGTTTAACGGAATTCAAAGGGCATAGTAAAACATTATTATCGGTAACTGATGCCCCGAGGAAAGAAAATGCAAACACCTAGTAAGGAACCTGAAAGCTCTAGCATGACTCATGAAGAAGAGGAAGAAATGCTACATGATATATCAAAATTACAAGAACAAGTGCAACAAATGTCACGCTCACAAAAGCTAACAGAAGCTAAGATAAGTGGCGTGGAATCTAAGATAAATGGCGTGGAATCTAAGGTAAATGGCGTGGAATCTAAGATAAAGGGCATGGAAGCTAAGATGGATGGCATGGAAGCTAAGATGGATGGCATGGAAGCTAAGGTGAATGGCATGGACGCTAAAATTGATGGCATGGATGATAAGATGGATGAATTGAAGAAGTTGCTACAAGAAAGGGTCACTAATGGTGAAAAGGTAGTAAAGGAAACTCATGATGAGAATAAAAGAAATGTTAATCATGATTCCATAGACTCTAATGTTGGATCGAAGACTCACCATGTTCCAAAAATCGATATGAGGAAGTTTGATGGCAAGGATCCCGCCACATGGATATTACAGATGGAGCAATTCTTCGATCTCAATAATGTGCAAAACACACAAAAGGTACGTATGGCAACTTTATATTTGGAACCAAATCAGTTTGTATGGTATCAATGGCTTTGTTCTCGTAAACAATTTATCACTTGGGCAATTTTTACGGAAGAATTGATAGCACATTATGAGGATACAAAAAGCAACACTTTTTTTAGCCAATTGATAAGTCTCAAACAAAAGGGTTCAATAATGGAGCACATTGAGGAGTTCCAAAAATTGAACATAAGGGTAAAAGATATTCCAGAGGAGCATAGGATTGATGTTTTCATAGGGTCTTTAAAGGATAATATCCAACATGATGTGCGCCTTTGGGAACCTGATTCATTAGAGAAGGCATTCAGGTTAGCAAGAAAAATGGAAAGCAAAATTATGGCAACTAGGAAGCATACCGTTCACAACTATAAAGACGGAAGTGTTGTTGCCCATAGTCTTCCACAACCTACAAGGTTGACACCACAACAATTGGAAGAAAAAAGAGCAAAAGGGCTTTGTTACAATTGTGATAGCAAATACACAAAAGGTCATAAGTGTGCTGAGAAGAAATTATTCTACATAGATTGTGAAGAGGAAGAAGAAAAGGAGCAAGAAAGGTCAAAAGAAGAGGATATATTCCAGGAACAAAGCCTAGATGAAGAACAAATAAATCCGACCATATCTTGCAATGCATTGGCGGGAATTACCACTCCTCAAACCATCAAGATAGAAGGACAAATCAAGAAGAAAAAGGTAATAGTGTTGATTGATTCAGGAAGCACCCACAATTTTATTCATTGTAGGGTAGCAAAAGAATTGAATTGCTTCCTATATCCAGCACCAGAGTGTCAAGTGATGATTGCAAATGGAGGAACAATAAATTGTTCTGGAAAGTGCCATAATATCAAGCTATCCATGGGAGAATATGTATTGACTAGCCCAATGCTTTCCATTCCAATGGGAGGTGCTGATGTTGTACTAGGAGTCCAATGGCTACAATCCTTGGGTACAATAGCTTTTAATTTTCAAGAACTTTTCATGAAATTTTCTGTGGAAGGAAAGGAAGTTGAATTAAGGGGTATTGCAGGGAAACCAGGAAAGATAATCAGCTCTAATGGCATGACAAAGCTTCTAAAAAAGGAGCAAAGAGGTGTAATTGCACAATTATGTTCGCTAGATGTTTCCACATTGGAATCATCTATTTCTCCAGATCTCCAAAAAGTCCTGGACAATCATTCCAAGGTATTTGAGACTCCCAAAGGTCTCCCACCTATGCGTGATCATGATCATGCTATTCATCTGATTCCAGGAAGTGTTCCTCCAAACATCAGGCCGTACAGATATCCATATGTCCAAAAAAGTGAAATTGAACGTATGGTTGCAGAAATGCTAGAGGCTGGTATAATTCAACCGAGTCAAAGTTCTTTCTCAGCTCCAGTAGTATTGGTGCACAAGAAGGATGGATCATGGCGCATGTGTCCAGATTATAGGGAGCTCAACAAGCTCACTATTAAAGATAAGTTCCCCATTCCTGTTATTGATGAATTACTGGATGAATTGCATGGATCAATTTACTTCACCAAGTTGGATCTTCGTTCGGGATATCATCAAATTAGAATGAAGATTGAAGACATTCCGAAAACAGCATTTAGAACTCATGAGGGTCATTATGAATTTTTGGTCATGCCTTTTGGCCTTACCAATGCACCTTCAACATTTCAAGGTTTGATGAATTCAATTTTCAAACCATTCCTTAGAAAATTTGTGTTAGTATTTTTTGATGATATACTAATCTACAGCAAGTCTTGGAAGGATCATGTTGAACATGTTGACAGGGTGTTACAACTATTGGAGGAGAAACAATTATATGCAAAAAGATCCAAATGTTTCTTTGGAGTCCAGGAGGTGGAATATTTGGGTCATATTGTATCTCATGAAGGAGTTAAGGTAGACCCTAGCAAAATTAAAGCCATTAAGGAATGGAAAATCCCCACATCCATAAAGCATCTGCGAGGATTTCTTGGGTTGACAGGGTATTATCACAAGTTTGTTAAGAATTATGGGAGAATAGCAGCACCTCTAACAACATTATTGAAGAAAGATTCATTTTCATGGACTTCGGAAGCAACAAAGGCCTTTGAACATCTTAAAGAGGCAATGTGCCAAGCACCGGTCTTAGCTACGCCGGACTTCACAAAAACCTTTATTGTGGAATGTGATGCTTCAGGAAATGGAATTGGTGTTGTTCTAATGCAAGATGAAAGACCCATTGCTTTTGAAAGTCGTCCAATCAAGGGAAAGTTTTTAAACAAAGCTATTTATGAGAAGGAAATGTTGGCAATACTCCATGCACTTAAGAAATGGCGACCCTACCTAATGGGAAGACACTTCAAGGTAAAAACGGATCATGATAGCCTTAAATACTTTTTAGAACAAAGATTATCCTCTGAAGAGCAACAAAAGTGGGTCACAAAGATGTTGGGTTATGACTTTGAAATCATCTACAAAAAAGGGAAGCAAAATGTGGTGGCAGATGCACTCTCAAGAAAGGATGAGGATGTGGAAGCATTGTTGTGTGCCATTTCTATTATCCAACCAGATTGGATAAACGAAGCAAGGGAGGAATGGAAGAATGACGAAGAAGTGTGGGCACTTATTCAAAAGCTACAACAAGATTCCAGTACTTCTGATACATTTAGCTGGCAAAATGATTCGTTATGGTACAAAGATCGCTTATACCTCTGTAAGAATTCCCAGCTAAAACAAAAGATTCTTATGGAATTGCACACTTCTCCCTTAGGAGGGCACTCAGGATTTTTAAAAACTTACCACAGGGTTAAGAAGGAATTTTTTTGGGATGGCCTTAAATCAGATATTCAAAAGTTTGTGGCGGAATGTTTGGTTTGCCAGCAAAATAAAGTTGAAACAATTAAGACACCAGGTCTATTACAACCTTTATCCATTCCAAGCCAACGTTGGGAGGAGGTTTCAATGGATTTTATCACAGGTTTACCCAAGTCTGAGGGAAAGAGTGTCATCATGGTGGTAGTTGACAGACTTACCAAGTATGCACACTTTTGTGCATTATCACATCCATTTAAAGCCAGTACAGTTTCTACTGCATTTATGGAAACAGTTCAAAAGCTACATGGAAACCCAAAGATTATTGTAAGTGACAGAGATCCCATTTTCACTGGAAATTTTTGGACAGAATTATTTTCTTGTCTTGGTACTCAGTTAGCTCATAGCTCATCTTATCATCCTCAATCTGATGGGCAAACTGAGATAGTAAACAAATGTTTGGAAGGATATCTTCGTTGCTTTGTATCTGATAAACAGACACAATGGGTCAAATGGTTGCCTCTAGCTGAATGGTGGTATAACACTTCCTTCCATACAGCAACAAAAATGACCCCATTTATGGCACTTTATGGGTATCAACCACCATCCATCACATCATATTTAAGAGAAAATTCTAAGGTTCAGGCAGTGGAACATCACATCGAACATCAACAACAAGTCCTCCAACTCTTAAAGGATAACCTCGTGTTGGCACAAAATAGAATGAAACAACAGGCAGATCAACATCGCAGTGAAAGAAGTTTTGATGTAGGTGATTGGGTATTCCTACGGCTACAACCATATAAGCAAATGTCCCTAAAGCAAGCTAAGAAGGATAATAAATTATCACCAAAGTATTATGGTCCGTACAAGGTGTTGGAAAAGATTGGTACTATGGCATACAAATTGGAGCTTCCTGCAGCTTCTCGATTGCACCCAGTTTTCCATGTTTCATGTTTAAAGAAGGTTATAGGTGACAAGCTCCCAATTCAAACAATATTGCCAGAACTTGACGAGGAAGGAAAAATTATATTGGAACCGGAAGCAATCACAGAAACAAGAACTCGACAGCTACGAAATCGATCAATTTCAGAGTATCTTATCAAGTGGAAGAACTTATCCGCTGAAGATTCCACATGGGAGGATGAGAATTTTATGCAGAAGTATCCAGAACTGCTCAAGCGTTGAGGACAACACTTTTTTGAAGGAGAGGGGCATGTTGGGTCCCTATAATACTAGTGATTACCCCATTACTATTGTAGTTATACCCCCTATTTATATTGTTGTGCCCCTATTACCCCCATATTGTTATTTCTGTGCCCCATAGAATCCCTCTATTGTTATTTTTGTGGCTTTATATTATTATTGTTAGGTCGGCTGGATTATATTGTGACTCCTTAGACTCCTATATATAGAAAGGAGGTTTTGTCATTTGTATCATCCAAGAATTGTTCATTTATGTAATGTAAAGGAGGTTGCCCCCTCGAAGAGGCTGAATTCTAAGGCGTGGATTTATCTTTTCTATCTTTTCTTGAGCTGGTTTCATAACAAGCACTGTGTCTATTACTATCCAAAAGTACTTCGCTCAAAAAAGTCCTTTCAAATGAGACGTGAAGTTACATTTATAGGATGAGAGAGACCTTTTGTCTACTCTTGACTCTTGGACTTCCAAGTGACCTTTCGGCAACCACATGACTCTTAGCATTCTATGTGACCTTTCATGTTCACAGAGTATTTCGTGCTACCATAGTACACACATAAACGAAAAAGGAAATGGCTATCATCCTAGTTGACTAAGCTGCAAATGGCGAGTTCCGGGATGCTGAGCCCGAGCTTTTCGGTCAGGTAAGTGCACCATATGTTGTATTCTGCTGCGATGGGGGAGATTCGTGGCTGGCCTTCATCATGTCTATGTAAGCATTCCAATGCATCCAGGATAAGAGTATTTCGCTTGGCACGTATATGATTGTTCAGGGTGCCCAACTTGGTGTAGAACCTTACTAGTTCCACAATGTAACACTTGATATTTTCCGCTGAGACCAGCATATCTCCTGTGCGGGCAACTCATATAGATGTTTCTACGAATGCTTGCACCTTATTGTTGATCTCCTCTTGGTTCCTGACTTGTCCAATTTCTCCTATAAAAGGGGACCCGTGAAGTTGGATCACTGACTCTACACTGTTGAACAATTTCCTGTAGGAAGCCAACACCCTTTCTGCATCTTTGACTAATTTATCTCTGGACTGCATTTTGATACGAAGTTGGACTCTGGTATTTTGCATAGCAATCCAATCTTTCCTAGGTACTACTATCGGGGCTTCGGGGTACTTTTCAGACCACTCATGTATTTTATCTAGGGCGGTCATGGCCTCTTTGAGCATGGCAACCCTTTCCTTTGAGTGAGTCTAAATAGCCATTATGGGAGCTATAGTGCGGTGCAGTTTTTCCATCTCCTCATAAACTACAGCCATAGTCTCTCCCAGGATTTACGTTTCTGATGCGACTATTGTTTGGAAATCAGTTGATCCTGTATGTAGCAAGCAGAGTGCCATGATTTCCTCCTCCAAGTTCCTCTTCCCTTGTTCCGCTACACTGGCCCTTTGCTCAGATGCGTATAACTTGTTTTCCAAATCTACAATTTGTCTACTCATCCGAGCTACATTGTGTTCTATGGCAGCTACGAATGTTGCACCGGCAAAGGCAATCATTAGCGGGTTTGATGTGATATTTGGCACGATGTTTGTCATCATAGTTACATATAATGGGTCAGCTAGGTTTCTGCTGCAAGATCTCTTCCTCTCCTGTATAATATTGAGGTTCACTTCATCAAATGTGATCTTAGACAGATCTAGAACCTCTTCCTTCTGATCTTCTGTGATGCCTAGCTCTAGGAGGGTATTTTTCCACCAGTGAGGGGAGGAATGGGAGGTACGTCCAAAGGAGGAAGCTAACTCTTTCCTGGGCTTGGATCGACCACCCTGCTCGTCTCTCCTTATTCAACCGCTACCGTTTCCTTCTCCTTGTTTGCCCGAATCTCCTCTTCCTGTTGTCTCTTTTCCCTTTCTGCTAGTGCTCATTGCCTTTCTATCTCTTCCTCCATGCCCTTCAGTTCTTGTTCTAACCTTTGTTGTTCATCTTGTTTTTTCTTCGCAGCTTCTTCTGCTTGTCTCTGCTTTTCAGCCTCTTCTTCCCTTCTTTTCTCTTCCTCATCTCATGCTCTCTTTTCCTCTTCCTGCCTCCTTTCCTCATCTTCTTGCATTTTCCTTTCTATCTCGACCTGGCTTTGAGTGTTGGGTTCCTTTGATTGCTTGCTTTCCAGTTCTCTTTGTCTCTTCAGTTCTTGCTTCTTTCTTGCCAGTTTGGCGTTTATTTATATGAGTGTAATTTCTTCTTCCTCGTTGTCACTTAGAAGAACTTCCGCTTCTTTTCCTTTTCGTTTCCCTGATGTTTCAGCTCTCTTCGGTGTTATTTCTTTGAGGTTTTCATCATCCTGGAAATCATCAAGGAGTTCATCTTCTATGGCTTGTTTCTCATTAGGGCTGATCTCCCTTGTGGAGTTATACCAGTTCCTAATTCCATCCTCGAGGTCCTTCCTAGTGTGGGTGTAAGACCAACTAAATTTTAACCTTCTTACAGTGGGCAACTATGACTTTTCGAGGTAGTACATTCTGTAATTTAGGGTCGCGAAATGACTCCCCTCGAGTTCTTCAGCTTCCGCTTCCACCTGCTTGAAGTTTTCTACTACATACGCCCCAATAGTAAGAGGAAAAGGTGGCCGGGGTTTCTTCTTACCCTTTTGTAGCACTTTCGAGAAACCCTGTGTCATGTGGTAGCAGACCTCTCGTAGAAGAGCCCTATCTATGATGAACCTGGGTAGAGCGTGTAGAGGTCTGTGAGAACCAAACACCCTGACTACTGTTCCCTCATCGATAGGGAACCAGTGAGCTACTTTAACCATGGTCCTCATGGCTCTTTGGGACATGCAAGGTGGATCTTCCTCAAACAACAATTGGTATAATGGGATGACAAATGTTTCAGATATTATATCCAGTGTGGCTCTATAAGTCGTGTCCCAGAAGACCTTGTAGTGGTAGTGGATAGGTAGGGGTACTGATGAGTCCCAGTTGCAGCTCCAGTGCTCAAAGTGGCACCTTGAACAGATAGCATCAAGGAGGTATGAAGGCATATAAAATTCTGGGGCTTGTTTGGGAGCTAGGCTCTCAATGGCGGCTATGTTGGTTCTCAAAGATGATGACAAGATGCCCAACCAATTGAAAATAATTCCCTGAGTGGCGATGGCATACATGAGTGGAACCCACGTGCCATAAAACACATCGTAGTTTACCTTTCCATATAGTTGATACATCATTGCAGCGATTAACTGATACACCCTATGTAGCCCTTCAGTCTTGTATGCCTGATTTTTCCTGACCCAGAACTTCACAGGTTCTTGCCACCAATTCCTCAAGATGTCTTTCATCGGGGTAGTGAATCCGGTGAGCCACTTGGTGTTAAAAATCTGCTGCTTTTCAGGAAATTTATAGTAGGCACTGATATTCGAGGAAGCAATGGTAGCTATAGGCACCCCATCATGACCCCTAATTATCTAGCCTTTTTTGCTTGTGCACTGTAAGACCCATTCAATGACTTCATCACGTGGGAATATTGGTGGATGAGCCGCCACTTTATGTAACCTTGACTTTTTGACGTTGATATATACGTGAAAGTCCTCTTGTGTCTCCGAGATATCCCTCTTAGCAAATTCTTTGTAGATCTCATACCAGGAGAGCCTGGTGTTCTTACTTATGTTGCACGTCATATATGTGAAGATAGGTGGTTGTTCGTCTGGATCTGTCTCCCATGTCCCGCTCCCTGATGCACCTTGAGCTGTTTTAGTAGTTGGATGACCCATCTCATCTTCAAAAGAGGAAATGGATATGCACTCAAGCTCGACGTTACTTGGCATGTCAAAAATGCAATCCCACGATGAGATAGAGGGCATAACCATAAATTTAAAATACTAAAAGAAAACTTAGCCAGTGAAAGGGAGGTCACGAGAATGAGGGAGTCACAAGTATTTGATGCGATAGTGCGACTGAGGTCAAAGGTCGGGCGCGACCGTGAGGTTGAGATGCGAAGGGGTAGACTGTGGGTTGCACAAAGGATGGAAGAGTCGTGGGGTCGCAATGGTAGGAGGTCATGGGGAAAGAGGAGTCGCGAGGTCGCAGAGGTAGGAGGTCACAAGGAAAGGGGAGTCGCGAGGTTGCAAGGGTAGGAGGCCACGAGAAAGGGGAGTCGCGAGGTCGCAGAGTCGTAGAGTCGTGGAGGGAAGGATATCGCGGTCGCAGGACACACAACTAAGGTTCAGATTGTCCTAGAGGAGGCCTCTGGATGACTTAGGGGGACTTGGGTCACTTTCAAAAAGGTAAGACTTCAGTTTCTTGATCTAACAAGGAGGATCAGGTGTAAGGAACATTGAAAACTTGAGTGAAAGAATAGGGGAAGGCCAAGCTGATTTATGGGCACAACCAGGAAGGAGAGCTAAGTAAAGAGCTAAACCCTAGGGCAAGTGGTAAGCTGGAGGTCAGGGGATGCAGTTTATGCCATTTGGAAGAAAATAATCATTGCCGGAGGGGTGACCGTTACTTACCGGAGTCAAACGCGCGTGCGAAGTCAGTCGGAGGAATATATGCCTTATGGTGCGACCAACAGAGCTTTGTAAAATGCAACCAAGGTGCTCTCCTATATATAAAATCACCGCACGTGTAGAGGTCACGAGGGTCGCGAGGGGGTAAAGTGCAACTTTGCGAATCAAGGGTCGCTTGCGACTCAGGGGTCACGAAGTCACATTGGAAGATGTGAATAGGAAATGCGATATTGCAACCTTGCAAGTCGCGGAGCCGCATGGTCACATGGTCGCAAACGTTCCTCACTGTAAATAAGGAGACTTTGCCACTTTGTGACTTGGAAGGTTGCAGGAGTCACGAGGTCGTGAGGTCGCATGGATTATAGGCGGTCAGAAGTGTGACATTGTGACCTTGCGACTTGTGGGTCGTCGAGGTCGCAAAGGGTTGTCTTGGTTGCGGGTATATGCTATAGTCACGTTGTGATTATGCGACCCGATCTTATCTCATGGACTTGCCACTTAGCTTAACTTAGCCAAAATTTGGAAGTCCCTCGGATTTACTGACACTGAAGAAACTTTGGGAAGCGCCTAACGGGGCCGAATCTTATGCTTGATGTAGGGGGTCCAAAAATTTATGTTTACATGGATTTTTGGAGGTGTTGTCGCAATAGCTACAACAATTGGAGATTCCCGGGAAAATCCCAGGATCTCTGATGTTTATGGGCCTCGCTTAAGGGGACTTGAAATAGATATTTCTTGATTAGGTTGTGGGTCCCACTTATGATATTTCAGGTTCTCCTTTTGAACTTGGTCAGTTGTCCTGCTTATCTCAACATGATCTTTACACATGCAAAAGAAAGGGGGCGCTACCTTCTACTACCTTGGGCCTAAAAGGGAGAACCGAAGTTACAGCATGAGTTTTAGAGTATTCCTAATATAGTGGTCATGGTACTCTGGTGTTGCTCCGCTGCCAGCGAGCATGAACAGTAACCCGGCGGAGTCACTACCTAGAAATCGTGAATGTTGCTCCATTTCTAGCGAGCCTGGTCAGTACCCCAGCGGAGTCATTGCTTCACCTCTTTGCACAGGAAGCCTTTCTCAGTCCTTTAGCCCTTATTATGAAAGGTGTAGGTGCTCATGAGCACTTATTTTGCCTGTGCGTATAACGCACTTATTTTAATGTAGGCTTAAAACCTGGGTGGATGAGGGATCCCGACTTATTTGACTTGCAAAGAGGTTGTTTCTGGCTTACAGAGTCCTTATTGTTTTCCCAGGATATGTGTATACTCATTGCTGGTTCCTTCGGCTCCTCTTTTGTCCCTAAGACTGCAGGTGAGCTAGAACAACTTCAAGAATTTAGATCATGCGAGTAGCATGGATAGATCGACGTGGGTGAGAATGAGGACCTATGCTTGTCATCGCGTTCCCCATTGTTACCAAATCTTTCATACTATACTCTTATCGTACTTAAACTTTGGTCCATTAATGGATCCAGAGACCGTCTGAGGGACCTAAACTGTAGGACTATTTTAACTTTGACCTACCATCTCTACTTTATTCCAGAAAAACAACAAACAACCATTAAACTAGTGATTGAAACTAAATGGCGGTAAATGACAACTATCTATGAAAGAAATTGCAGACTATAGTACAATGTGGGACCTAGCAACTTTGGGGTTGCTAGGTGAAGTAATGTTTAAGGTCGTGGTCGTTCATTGGAAGGGATTCCACCTGTTCTCCCAGGGTTTATAATTTGAAAGTGTGATGACCAATTTTTTCTACAATCTGGAATGGGCCCAACCACAAGGCTTGAAATTTTGTGTGTTTGCCTTTGTCTTCATGAGCCTAGTCCCATTTGAGCACTAGGTCCCCTACCTCAAACTTGTGGGGCCCTGCTGATTTCCCATCAAACCATCTTTTGATCGAGGCTTGGTGGATGGCAAACTTCTCCTTAGTTTTGAACCTTTCTTCCTCTAGTATCACTAGGGTATCGATCTGGCTTTGTATAGATGGGAAAGGGGTGCCTCGCGACTCTTGGGCTAGCTTAAGGGCGGGGAGATACAGATTGGGGGGCAAGATGGCTTCTTTCTCGTAGACCAGGAAGTACGGCGATGTGCTTATTGAGGTTTTGGGAGTGACCCGGTCAGCCCAAAGAGCGTTACTGAGGGCGTTATGCCAATTCCTCTGCCGCAAAAGTAAGGATTTTTTGATGATATGAATGAGGTTCTCGTTGGTCAATTCAGCCAAGCCATTCCCTTGAGGGTAGTAATTAGCGGAATGTTTTAACACTATGTTATTTTCCAAAGCGAAATTATATAATTTCAAAGATGAAAAGTAAGTAGCATTATCAAAAACAAGGGAGGTTAGAATGTTGAACCTGTTGATGGTGTGCTACTTAATAAAAGATATTACCTCATCATCGTTAACCTTTCAAAGTGGGATTGCCTCTACCCATTGAGTGAAGTAGTCGGTGGCCGTGAGTATGTACCTATGCTACTTTGACGAGTGAGTAATGATCTTGCCTATGATGTCCAGACCCCATTGTTGAAAAGGTTCCTCAACTGCTATGGGTTGTAAGGGGGCGGATGACCTTGCCTGCCTGCCAGCATGCTTTTGGCAGATCGAACACTTTCGTACATAGTCATGAGCATCTTTGAATAGAGTGGGCCAGTAGAAACCTGCCTACATAACCTTGTGCACTGTGGTGTCGCCCGCGTAATGACCTCCTGCCGATCCGTCATGTAGATCTTTGAGCACCTGCTATGCTTTGTCATATTCTAGACATCTTAGCAACACACCAAGGTGATGCTTCCTGAAGAGGTTCCCCTGGACCATCTGATATGAGGTTGCTTTTAGTCTAATGGCTCTTCTCTGTTTAGCGGACATTGTTTCGAGCAACGACCCTTGTGCTAGGTATTGCTTTAAATCAGCATACCATGATGGGGAATCATGTGAGCTGAGGAGTTCATTGTGGTACATTACAATTTCATGCTCCCATCCTTTTGTTTCTTGGGCCAATCGGTCAGCTTCCGTGCCCGGCAAATCCATGGCTTTGGCAGCTAGCTTACAAATCCCATGCCCTTTTACAGTGTGTGAGGGCTTAAATTCTAAGTTGTATTCCTAGAGGGATGTCATCCAGTTGGCTCTTCTCTCCCCCAACTCTTGTTGTACGAAGAGGGATCTAACAACGAGATGGGGGGCATTACGGTGACGTGATTTTTTAGAATGTAAGGCCTGAAGTGTTTCACTACTTTGTAGACAGCATAAGCTTGCTTATCGATGTCCGGGTAATTTAGCTCTACCCCTTGGAGTCCTATACTCATGAAAGATATAGGACATTCGTCATGGTCACAGTCCTTTTGAGTGAGGACTGCAGCCAGTGATGAATCTGAAGCGAAAGTGTATAAGATAAAATATTTGTCGAAATCGGGGCTTGAAAGTGAAGGTGCCTCTGCGATTGCTGCCTTAAACCAATCAAATGATTCCTTTTCTTCCCAGTCCCATTTGAAAATTGTATCTTTCTTTATCATGTTTTGCAGAGGTTTGGCAATTTGTGAAAAATCTGAAATAAACTTTCGCAGGAAATTAATTTTACCGAGGAAGGATTACATACCTTTCTTGGTGCTTGGCTGAGGGATTTGCGCTATAGCTTTCACGTGGTCAGGGTCGAATGTGATCCATATCTTGGTGATGATGTGGCCCAGCAGATTGCCTTCCGAAACTGCAAATATGCTCTTCTTGGGGTTGAGAGAGATCCCATATTTCCGGCATCTTTCAAAAATCTGCTTCAAATGCTGGAGATGATCACTTCTTTTTTTTTGAAAGAACGGTGACATCATCCAAGTAGACCACCACACTCTGCCCCATTAACCCCGAAAAGTGATATCCATAGCCCTTTGGAAAGTTTCCCCAACGTTTATTAGCCTGAACGACATGTGACGAAAAGCAAATGTTCCCCACCTCATTCGAAACATGGTCTTAATCTTGTCAAGTTCTGAGACCAGGACCTGATTGTAACTGGAGAACCCATCCAGTAGAGAGAAGAGCTCGGAACTTGAAACAGTTTGAAGGATCTTCTCCATGGATGGAATATGGTAGTTATCTTTGTCCGACGCTCGATTAAGGTTCCGAAAATCAATGCAAAGGCATATTTCTCCGGATTTTTTCCTTACTGGTACTAGGTTAGATACCCATGTCGAGTGTCTGACCTTAAAAATAATGCGGGCATCCAACAATTTCTTTAACTCCTTTTGTATGAGGGGTTCTAAGGTGGGATGCACCTTCCTCAGTTTCTGCTGAAATGGTTTGACCCCCTCTTTGGTAGGAATGACATGCTGAATAATCTGAGTATCATACGCTTTCAGGTCATCGTAAGTCCAAGCAAAGACATCTCGGTACTTTCGAAACAAACTGATGAAAGCTTGTTTTTCCTCTAGGGTGCATTCTGTTCCTAGGTTAACATATTTGGGGTCACACTCAGTCCCGAGATTGATTTGCTCATGTAAGAGGGTGGAACTATGCGTCTTGGCATTTGGTGGACCTCTGAAGTGATTCTGAAGGTCAAACAATTTTTCCAATGACACCACCGCTTTTGGTAAGGTATTTCCCTTCCAGGAATCCACCTCATCTTGTAATGTTTTTTCATGTTCCTCTTCGTCGATAGTTGCGTCTTTGAATACTTCAGCATTTGCCATGAATTCCAGAATCTGTTGGTCATCATTAAACACGCGCAAGTTAGTTACGTTATCTGGTACTACTGGTTTATACAAAATTTCAATAGAAAAACCATCTCTAAGGGGTGTGAACCTAGCTGCGACATTAGCTAGAGTATTAGCAGCAGCGTTGTTAAACCTAGGAACAGACATGATATTGAAATCTTTAAAGGAATTCATGAGACGCCATACCTCTTACTGGTAGTTCTTTAGATGCGGAGACAAACAATGGATGCTATTGCATACCTGTCTCATGATGATTTCCGAATCCCCAATGACTTTCAGGCAGTCTGCTTTTAAGTCAATGGCCTTTTTTAGGCCGATCACCAATGCCTCGTATTCAACAATGTTGTTGGTACATTGGAATTCTAACTTGCAAGAGATCAAAAATCTTTCTCCTTTGGGATTTATCAGGACACATTGGACCCCTACTCCATCGTGGGTTTTGGAACCGTCATAGTACAATGTCCATGTCTCTGTGTTGGGAAAGGGTAAACCTGATGTATGCAAGTTTAAAGAAAAAATTGTGTCATCGCAACTTGGGGTTTGTGTGGGGATTTCAATCTGGGTATCTGAGGAAACGGTTGAGGTCTGAGGTTGATAGCACCCGAATGAAGATTCGAGGAGGCATACTCGTAGATCTTATTGTGCGTAACTGATTGGTTCATTAGAGCTTTCAAGATCAGAAACAATATGTTTCATACAAGGTTCACTATTTACCCTGAATTGGTTATTTTTTCCTTTGTAAGGCAGCCATAAGTGAGACCAATCAGTTGCAAAGTAGCCTACAACTTGCAAGACCAATCTCTGCTGAGAAGAAGACCGTAAGCTTTTGGGATGTCTACGACGATTATGTCAATGCATTCGTGCACTCGGGCATCAAAGGATAACCAAATGATGATATTATTTGATTCTCCAACGGCTGGGACTTGAGATCTGTCGAGTTGGATAATTTTGGCATCAGTTTTCTCTAGTTGAACATTTAGTTTCTTGCATACCGACTGGGGCATAACGTTGGTTGACGCATTAAATTCGACGAGGCAGTTGTGGATGTTGAAATTAAACATCTCAAAGGTTAAGAGGAATGGGGGGGTTGAGCCTCTCGAGTTGGTGTTGTCGGTGTTAACTATAGCTTGGAGGTCGACTACGGCTAGGGATCGGCTTATGGGATTTCCCTGACTCGAAGCAATGGGTTTAACTGGGTTAAGGGAGAAAATGAGGGCTTTGGCTATGAGTTCCCACTGAGTTGCCAATTTTCACAACTTGAATAATGAGATGTTAGCTCGCTTCTTCTTTAAATCTTCGATGATATTGTAATCTAACTCGGCAGGCAAAGATTTTGGTGTTACGCGTGGCGTCGCCGCAATAGTCGTAGTAGTAAACCCTTTGGATGAATCCTTAGGTGTGGAGGGGTTCCTTTTCATGCTAGCGAGTGATTTGGTCGAATGTAAATCATCCGTTCCTCTAGGTGAGGGGACAGATGTTTGACTGGTATCAGTCGGGGGCAAGATCCTACGCAAAAAAGCTTTCTTCTTTTCTTCTAAGGAAGAGTTCGTTACTGCACCTTTACTCCTGAGATTGTAACTTTTGGGGGGTTTTTGGGGAGCCTCTCTGACACAGGTTTCTTGTGTAGTGCACACGTCTCCACCCCATAGGATCTCGAGAGTTAGCACAGCGGAGGGTGAATCCTCACCAAGGGGGGAATCATCTTCTCTTGATTCATCTGTTTCATCCTCCACTTCGTCAGCGGTCTGGTCTTCTAATAATTGGGTGACGACGGCGGTCATATTATGTAACCATTACGGCAGGTTTTCTCGAAGTGTGTGTTATCACCTAAATCTGCCTTAGGCTGAAGGAAGGAAAAAATTAGGTTAACCACAAACCACGCTCAGTCTGGTAGCTAGCCCTACCAGAGCAGGAGAGGGCTCTCTCCGAGTCAGGCTCAGTGAATAGATAATCAAAAACGGTCTGAGATGACTTACAATGAATATTTACCTTAGGCTAGTAAGTGAAGATGGGTTCGAGAAACAATTTCTATGAATGACCGAGATTCTGGGATGGTATGGGACCAACGGTCAGCAAAGAACAGAGAATTTAATACAAAGGCACAGATTATTCCGTGAGGCAAGGTAGGCGGAAAATGAAACAATTTAGTTTGAGGTACCGCGGCATGAATAGATTGCTGAAGAAAGTGAAAAGGGCATAGTGACATGAATCCTTTTCAACAGAAGAATAACACTGAACATGAAATTTTCCCACAGGCAAAGCAATAAAATTGAATTCTACCAAATCTCACTCAGAAAATTTCACTGGAAATGAACATGAATTGAATTATGAAACATAACGAAATACATATGAAAACATAAGAGACACATTTGCTACACTCACAACCACAAGAATCTCATGAAACAAAGCTGCTGCCTTTCATTAATTCTCTGTCAAAAATACACAGTGAAGAAACAAAGTTTCTTTCCCACAGTCTCCCAGAAGTTACAAGCCAACCAACCCTTTGCAAATAGTTTGCATACAATATATAGAATGTGTAAGGAAGAGATAGAATTCCCAAGGGTTGGGGAGTTACTCGAATCATTGCAAAATGGAGATGGAGAGCCAACCATGAGCTACAGGGGCAGCGCTACAAACATGACATTTGGCTTGGGTGACAGTTTGCCTTCCTTCGCCACTTGGATAGAAGCCAATCTGGAGAAAAAACACTTTAAATTCTACCTTTGGTGCCAAAAAACCGAAGTGTAGATGAGCGGGCCCACTTGGAGAAGTCGCGAACCGAAATTTCGCGAAACGGAAGCAAATGGGCAATTTTTCCTCTGTGCGCCGCGCCATTTTCTCTGTGCTTCGCGCTAATTTGGGGCTTGTTTTGGGGCACTTTCAGGTGTCCAAAATGTGCCCAAGTGGGCTTGCTAGAAAGCCTGTCCTGTCTACTTTCTAACCCAACTAGAATTTTTAAATTTGATGCTCATTTGCCCCGCCAAATCTCCATTCTCCCAAGACTTCTTTCTGTGTGTCAAAAAAGTGGCAGAGAGGCCATTTTTGGGTGTTTTTTGACCTTTAGGAGACTCAGATCTTGCCCAAATTTCTTGCCCAGACACCAGTAGTCGTAATTTTCCATGCTGAATCCAAAAATGCAAGCCATTCCTCATTTGGAGCTCTAGAATTTTACACGAGAAAATCCCTGTTTTTTGCCCAAAAATTACCATGTGACCAAAAATTCCCCAAATTTTTTGAAATTTAGGCTGGAGGTTCCCTATGGGGTGTTATGCTGAGCCAAGGAAGCCTCAGCCAAGATTCGAAGCCGATCTTGCTCTTTTTCCCTTTTTGCCTTTCTTGTTGCTTTCCTCAATTTTGCCTTCAAGTTCCTTATCCGGGCCTGTGCACTCATGTTTCGCACCCTGTAACGGAAAGCCATATGTCTCAGTAGAGCAAGGTCCTGGTCGACCTTGTCCAGTAGCCTCTCCAAATGCATGTTGACCCTCTCGAGATTGGCCTCCCGATCTTCATTGGTTTCTTGCTCAAAAGATGTGAGCTCAACCCTTCTTCTTTGAGCAGCTTGGCGATGCTCACGAATGTTTCACAGCTCCATGATCGTCTGTTGGCCCTCAAGCTGCTTGTTTCTCTACTCCAGGTACTTCATGTTCCACTTGGCCCTCTCCAAGTCAAGGGATAAGGGTTCAATAACTGACTGCTGCTGTTGGATGATCTCTGTAAGCTCCGCATTTGTTGGTTCTGCATCTGTCTCATCATCATGGAGGAGAACAAATTCAATCTCTCGCTCACCTGATGGCCCTTCCTCCTGCACTGGCTCCTTACCCTTGCTCTGCTCCTGTGATGCTGATGTCGGAAGCGAGGCCCCTTCCACCCCGGGTGGAGATAACACTCGCTTAGCTGCTGCAAATAGGGGTCTACTGCCTCTCTGGTAGGTGATGTATACTGGCATAGTAGCAGTCTCATGTCGCTCATACTGATGAGATGGGCCCCCTATCTCATGCTCTACCTCTAATACCACCTATGGAGCGCTGAAGAAGTCACGAAAGATGAAGTCCTCCTAAGCAATACCCTACAATCCCAATTGATGGTCCACCAAAATCTGGATAAGAGCAAAGTGATAAACACTGTTGAGCTACTGTCGAGGGGTCTTGTGCTACATGAAATTCTTCATCCTCTCTATGTTCCTGCAGATGAAAAATGAGAGGTTCATCATCTGCACCCTGGTAAAGTGCATGAGAAACCTGATGTGATAGGCATAAAGGCGAGAAAACCTCCCCTCACAACTAAAGTACTTCATGATCAATTTCATGAGCAGAGCATACTCAACTCTCAAAAATTTGAATGGAAAAACTCTCGTGAGATGGCTCAAACAGCTGTCCTTAATGTAAGGCTCATAATGATGCCTCTCCACCTTCTTCTTCTTATGCCACTACTCTCCAATGTTTGGTATGCCTATTGCCACTGATATGGTTTCGAGTGTCAATGTGAAAGTGACCCCAGCCAAGATAGACTGTCCTATGTGTAGGTGAAGTAAAAAAAGACGGGCCAGCTCATGATGAACTCTGACATTTGCCACCCTCTGACAAAATTCAAAACATGTTAAGTGTTGGAAACAAGACATAGCAAGAGGGCATGCCTGCAACTCAGTGAGAGAGTTTGGCTCATCTCTAAGATGTCTGCCACTTCGGTGATGTCTCCTGTGGGCCCTTTCTCCTGAAGCTGTGTCACTGTGGGTATCTTCCTCATATTCTGATGAAACCTCGGATGTCATGACTGTTGTTTGTACACTGAATTTAGGCTGCCCTTTGATTTAAATGAAGCTGGTAGTTGCTTTGACAATCTGCCACCAAGGGGACAATTAAACAGGGAGTATTAGGAAGGGAATGATGTAATGGGAATAGGGGTTTAAAGGGAGAAATTTGTTAGGGACTTGGGAGGAGTTTGGGTATAGTGTTGATGGGGTAGGGTTTGTGTTGTTTGCAAGGTAGGGTTTGGGCTTTTTGAGCAATAGGAAGAGGGGAAGGGAGTATGATTTTGGTAGGGTTAGGGTAGTGATTATGGGGACAATAGCATAGGGGAATGAGTAATAGGGGTAGGGTAGGAAAAACACCTTGGCAACAATATCACTGTAGCACAAACCCTAGCATCATGGTTTTTCTTGATGTCTTCCTTTGTTTGCTTTATAAAAAATTTGCATTTGATTACAGGCATAAAAACCCTTATATCACCCATAAAAATTGATGCACAAGTGGTGTGTAGAGCCTTCCCTGCAAATAGACGAGCTCCCCAAAAGATTTGAGGCGGTTTGGTAAAGTTTCGGGCATTCTGCCCCAGTGCACCGCGCGCTGGGTATGCGTCGCGCTTGTGGAAAATTTCAACTGCGGACAGGCTGCGTGTGCACCGCACCCCTAGGTATATGCGCCGCGCCCTCTAAAACCAGCTCCAACTCACTCAAACGCTCACAATCTCACACTGACACCTTTGCAACGTCTCTCCAAGGCTTTTAATAGCACAATGCCCTTGATTTGGATATAAAACATGTATATATAGCCTTGGAAGAGATGGGTTTAATTTTTGCTTCCTTGAAAAACCATTTTTCTAATGTTTTGTTTTTCACTTTTTCACTGACTTTAAAACACACTGATTTTCACTTTCCCTTTGAAATTTTGGCTCAAATGATGAAATTTTCGGCACTCTTTGCAGGGACTGTATGACAAGACATTTGGCCACGGAAACCATGACAGTATCTGAAAAAATCAACTGGCGACTTTTTTGGAAAATTTTGTCATAAATGACATTGTTTGACTTTTCTTCAAAACAGAGTTTTGAAGAAGAGTCGAAGTCTATCCACATGACGATGAAGCTCTCTGAACCATAGCTATGTAAGGGCCTCCCTCTGGCCTGCATGTCTTTACTGGACATGTTTCAAAGACCAAATTGATCAATTCCTAGACCTAATGACCAAAAAGGACTTTTGTCCATTAAAGGACCAGACCTTGACTATCATGGACTTTTGATTATTTGACACAAAGACTTAAGCCAGCAGTAACCAGACATGAGGATAAATGACTAGTATGACCTTCTCCATCAAATTATGGCATGCCCCTAGCGAAATGCAGCTGAGCGAATGGAGCGGGACACCTAAAATTGAAATGCACAAAGAATTTTGATCTCTGACGGAGGGCTGACCAGACCAACTCTAACATTGGCTCCAATGGGGGATGGTAGCTCCTTGGACGTGCCAAGAACAGCAGATCTCTGGAGGAGCTAGATAGTGCCTTTTTTGTCCATTAGGCTATGGAGTCATCATTTCGATAAACAGCACAGGACTCTGACTTATTTATGAAACTGAAATGACCAATAAATTGACTCAAACTTGACATTGAAATAACTCAAAAACTATCTTTACAGACTGAAACCAAACTGAAATAAAAAAGGTATTTATAATGACAGTGGAAGCAGCGTTAATAAATCAGCAGTGGTACCACTTGAGCAGCCGACCATTGATCGGCCCTCCAGGACAATCTTCCCCGTTCATTTCCTTCAGAAGAAAGGCATTCTGACCCCTATATGCTGCAATCTTGAAATGACCTTTCCAAAGATTGTCGAACTTTCCATGCTTGCCTTTCTCTTCATTCCTTGCATCCCACTTCAGCACCACATCATCCAACTGAAATTTATCTGCCTTTGCTTTTCTCTCATAGATTTTCTTTATTTTCTCCTGCAATTTGGATGTGTTCTTGAAAACTTCTTCTCTTGTTTGTTGCAAGTGGACCATTTGATTCAACCTTCTCTGCATGGGATCTTCTTCACTGCCGGCCTCCTGAAGAAGTCTGACTGCTGGGGCAGCAAGAGAGGCGGGAAATACTGTGTCGACTCCATAAATAAGCTCAAACGGTGACATACCAATGGACTTTTTCTGACTGATCTGATCTGCCCAAAGCGCATGGACCAACCTCTTATTCCAGCTATTTTTATTTATTTCCAACAGCTTCTTGATGATGTTGACTAATGATTTATTCGAAGATTCAGCCAATCCATTGCCTTGCGAATGATAGTCAGTTGAATGACCCAAAACGATATGATACTTATGACAAAATTTTACCATCCTCTTTGATTTGAAAGCTGCTGCATTATCGGTGATTAACTTATTTAGACAACCAAAGCGAGACAAGATGTTATTTTCAAGAAATGAAATGATTACCGTATCTGTAGCTTGTCTGGTGGGAGCTGCCTCAATCCATTTTGTGAAATAGTCGGTCGCTGTAAGGATCCATCTGTGCTGTCGGGAAGAAGCGGGATGAATTTCCCCAATGAAATCCAATCCCCACTGCTGGAAAGGAGCGCTCACCTCAATAGGCTTCAGTGGCAAAGGCTGTAATTTCTGTTTTCCTTCTAAAATCTGACATTTATGACAACACTTGACCATCTTATACACATCAGCAAACAAAGTAGGCTAGTAGTACCCTACTCTCAAAATTTTGTTCGCCGTTGACTTCCAAAAAAGGTGACCACCACACTCTCCTCCGTGGAAATCCTCCATGACTTTCTTTGCCTCCTCTTCCACCAAAAAATTTAGCAAAATGCCACCGGGATCTTTCCAATACAGTGCATAATTCAAAATACAAAACTTGGCAGCCTTCAATTTGAGTGTTCTCGCTTTGTTTCTAGTTATGCCGGGCGGTGGTGACAGATTTTTCAGCACATATATTATATCTGAATACCATGGGGACAAAGCAAACATTTCAGATACCTGAATGGATGATATTTCCTCATTCTCATCGGACATGGCAACGATCAGATTTATGTCCAAGGCATGCAATTTTGATTCAGACATTAGCTTCGCCAACCCTTGTCCTTTGACCAGCTTTGTGGGCTTTATTTCCACATCATATTCCAGCAAAGCTCAATCCATTTGCCTCTTCTCCCTTCTGCATCGGTCTGCACTAAAACATCTTTTACAGCGGCGTTAGGAACATAGGCCAGAATGTGAGAATGTAGGATATATACCCGAAAATCCTTCAATGCCTTCACAAGTGCCAGGGCTTGCTTCTCAATGATGTTGTACTTTAAAGCTGCATCCCTTATAGCTCTGCTGAAGAATGCAATGGGTCTTTCATGATCATCTCTTTTCTGCAATAATACCACTGCCATAGTGTGCCCAGAAGCAAATGAAAACAATATGAAATCCTGAGTGTAGTCCGGGCTGACTAGCACTGGAGCTGAAGAAAGAGCCAATTTGACCAAGTTGAAATATTTTACAACCTCCTCTGTCTATTTCACTTGGTTGTCCTTCTTGAGCATGTTGGTCATCTCTCTTAAGTGTTCAGCAAGATTAGGCACAAAGCGACGCAGAAAATTCATCTTACCATTGAACGATTGTATCTCCTTTTTATTCCGGGGCAGATCGATTTGCTGAATTGCTTGCACACGTGCTGGGTCAATACGAATGCCATCCTTTGAAATGATGTGCCCAAGTAATTTTCCTTCCTCCATGGCGAACAAGCTCTTCTTAGGATTCAACGATAGACCATATTTTCTGCACTTTTGAAAGACAATTTTTAGGTGATGCATGTGCTCTTCATCAGATTTGGAAAATACCGTCAAATCATCCAGGTACACCACCAAAAACACATCCTTCTCATTCGCAAAAGCCAAGTCCATTGCACGCTGAAATGTGGCACCTGCATTCTTTAAACCAAAAGGCATTTTAGCATAATGAAAGGTTCCCCATGGAGTGGTAAATGTCGTCTTGTCTCGGTCATCCTCATGGACAGAAATTTGGTTATATCTGGAATAACCATCAAGCAGTGACATACGAGATGCCCCCACTACTCGCTGAAGTATATGGTCCATCTTGGGCAGTGGATAGTTGTCCTTCAATGAGACTTTATTTAGATTCCTGAAATCAATGCATAGGCGGATCTCACCGGTCTTCTTGCGTACAGGCACTAAGTTGGAGATCCAATCTGAAAATCTGATGGGCACAATGATACCTGACTTGTACAACCTGTTTACCTCCTTTTCGATAGATGGCAGCAACTTTGGATTTATCCTTCTCAGCTTCTGTCTAAATGGTTTTTGATTGGGCTTGATGGGTATTGTGTGCTGAATAATATTGGTATCATAGGTCTTTAAATCAGAATAATCCCAAGCAAACACATCTGCAAATGAAGCCATCAAACTGATGTATTTGTCCTTGATCTTTGGCGGTAATTCTTTAGACAATTTTACCAACTTAGGATTGGCAGCTGTTCCGATGTTGACCTCTTCTACACCCTTCTCTGTTGGCTGCAATGTTGGCTTGCGGGCTACATCATCCTGATCAAAAAGTTCTTCTAGGGGTATCAAGCCTTTAGGAATGATGTTATTCTTCAGCTGCAACACGTCCATTTCATTGATCTACACTTCATCTGTACCATTCCCTTTGCTCTCATCGTTTTCTACATCAATTGAGGTTTCTTTGAACTTGCCTTTGTTTAGCAAAAAATCCTTAATCTCCTCATCATCTTGAAACACTTGCCAATATCGTTGATTGTCTGGAATGGCTGGACGATGCTTGACATGGATTTCAAATTTATTGTTGGAGTTCATGGGTATCTTCAAACTACTTGCTGCCTTGGCAAGAGCATCAGTAATACTATTTTGTATACGAGGCACACATGTCAAGGTGTATTCAGAAAATAACTTCAAGATGTCTAAAACTGCATTACGATAGGCCCGCATCCTAGGATGTTTTGCTTGACACTCACCTCTGACCTGCTTTATTACCAATTCAGAGTCGCCATATACCAAAATCCTTTTTGCATTCATCTTTCTAAGAATCTTCAGGCCAGCAATCAGAGCTTCATACTCAGCTTCATTGTTTGAACATTCAAAGGCCAGCTTGTAAGAGCAAACCCTCACGCTGCTAGGCACTTTGTTTGGGGTGGAGAAAAGGTTGTGTACCCAAATTCCAATTTCAGCGCCATCATTTCCTACTGCTCCATCGAAATCCATGGTCCATAAGCCTTCTTCCTCCTCTTGTAAGTGCTGGAAATCTGTTTGTTGTGCCTTGTCTGCTTGATGTCCATTACTTTCAGCTGATTGCCCAACATTTTCCTGCTTTTCTTGTCCTTCTTTCTACAAAATTTCTCTGAAAATTTCTGTTATTTCCGGAATATCATCTGCTTCTCCTATCTGACTATCTACATCATTTAAACTATCTAAAAACAAAACAAAAGACTCTAAATCTGTATGTACATAGTTAATAGGATGATTTATAGGTTTCTCCTTGCTTGTGATCATATATTTCATTTTTTGTTCCCGATATAACTTCCTCATTTGTCCAAACACCGGGATTGTTGCATAGGAGAAATCCAGCTGTAGTGTCCCTTTCAATTTCGCTACCCAAGACCTGGAAAGAAGCATGCCAAACCTTGGAGGAATATCTGCTACCACCACATCCATCAAAACATTTTTCATAGGAAGTTGATCCAAACTCACAACCAAGTCTTTGATGAGTCCTATACATCTCACTCTGCTGGAATTGAATGAATAGAGATCATGATATTGCCGGGTGATGTCCAGACCAAGCTTATCCATGATAGCCTTGGGCATGAGATTGTGAGAAGCTCCGGAATCGAACATGGCATTGTGTAACACAAAATCATGCAATCGTAAACTGATATAAAAGGGTGGCACATCGCTATCAGGAGACTCACCATTCGATGCTGGTCCAAAAATCATTTCGGGCTGATCATCTTCTACATTTACCATGTCGGACATTGGGTCCAAATTCAACATTTTAGAAATCTGTCCTCTATAACTGTTGTTCTTCATTATTTCAGTCAAGGGGATGGATATCTTTAACTTAGAAATCTCATTCTCTAAGTTAAAAGCGAGAGTCTTTTCTACCTCTTTGACTGGGATCTCTTTCTTTTCTTTTTCTTTTGATGTAGCTTGCTGCTGTGATTATTCTGCTGATTTTGATTTGCTGCTCTCCAGACCAACCGCCTCCTTTCCTTTTCTTTGTGTAGCTGATGAATCGTTCTTTGTTGCTTCAACCTCCTTCTTTTTCTGAATTGGTTTGGCCAGCACATCTCTGTTTCTAAGTGAATATCACTGCTGTTGTGTGGACAAAGCATTCATATATCCCCTTTGATATTCTTCTGATTCTTCTTCCAAAACAGTGTCACTAGCTAGAATAAAATCTGTGTCTTGGTGTGCAGCTGAATTCACTGCACATTCTTCTTCTTCGGTAATGTAAGTAGGCAGCTCATCTGGAGTAAAGAGGTGGTTTTCTTCGCCTATTACATTCCTGTCCTCATCTGACTCTGGTCCATGCACAAAATTATGTTGCAAAGGTGTTTGTACCGACTGTTGTTCTGTCTGCTCTTGAGTTCGCTGATCTCTCTGTCTTATTCTATATTGTGGCTGCTGCTGGCCACGGAAGTTAGGATTCCTAACTTGTGGCTCAGGCTTGTCAAGCTTCACCCTTTCAAGCATCTTCTCTACCCTTTTGAGTAGTTGATCCATTGAATAAGATTCTTCTTTTACAGTCGTTTTCTTCTCTGCTTTCGCTCTAGCTCTTTTGGACAGCAGATTTGCTTCAACGCTGACCGCAATTTTCTGCATGTCTTCCATTGTGGCTGGTTCTCTCTCTCTTAATTGGTAGGCCATGTCAGCATCAAAACCATCTGGAAACTTCATCATAGCTAGTCCCATAGGTGGCTTTAGATGATCTGGAATTTCGTTATAGACTGCATTAAATCTAACACAATAATCTTGGATCGACTCACCAGCGTTTCGTTTGATTTGTTCATATTCGGCCAGAATTTGAAGGGGATTCTTTTTCACTTCCCACCAGTTTAAAAATTGCCTTTGTAGTTCAGCCAAGGTAGTGATACTTGCTGTCGGCAAACCTCTGAACCATTTCCTCACATCACCTGCAAATGTCTGTACAAAAAGTCTCATTGCCACGTTTTCCGCATCAATCTCATGAAGTTCATAGAAGTCTGCCATTTTGTCTACATGTTGTTGAGCGGTAATGCTGTTAGGAGTGCCATCAAAAAATGGGATTTTACTTTGATAATCCGTTGGCATATCATCTAGAACTTGGGGTAGAACAAGGGGTGCAAAACGGGCAGCCATCATTCTCAGTGGATTTGGCCTTGGAGGTGTTGGAGGAGTGTGAACAGTTTGTAAGGGGCTTGCAACTGGAGTTTGGGGCTGTGTTGCAATATAATTATCAATTAACCTATTAGCTATTCTGTTTCGAGGTCTACAAGAAATTGCGGATTAGGGACAGTTTAATCAACAACTCTTTCGGATTTAGACTCAAACAATGATATCTGAAACCGTTCGTCAAACTCAAGCTCTTCAAGATACTCAAAAATATCGGGACATAAATGGGATTTGAATACGGGAGTTATGGTGCTTTCTTGACAAAGGAGTCTCGGGATCAGATTTGGATTTTCGTAGATAAGAGGAGGATCCAGGTCTGGATTGGCTCTGGTATATCATCTCGAAGCCAGCGTGCTATTGAGAAAAATCACAGGACACAACCAACTTACTCAGCCTTTCCAATCCTAAGCTCATCATCCAGAAGCTTAGAATTATTATGAAAGAAGGGGATTTGATTTCAGTTTACAGTTCCCCAGTATGGTCGCCACTATGTTATCACCTAAATCTGCCTTAGGCTTGAAGGAAGGCAAAAATTAGGGTAACCACAAACCACGCTCAGTCTGGTAGCTAGCCCTACCAGAGCAGGAGAGGGCTCTCTCCGAGTCACGCTCAGTGAATAGATAATCAAAAACGGTATGAGATGACTTACAATGAATATTTACCTTAGGCTAGTAAGTGAAGATGGGTTCGGGAAACAATTTCTATGAATGACCGAGCTTCTGGGATGGTATGGGACCAACGATCAGCAAAGAACAGAGAATTTAATACAAAGGCATAGATTATTCCGTGAGGCAAGGTAGGCGGAAAATGTAACAATTTAGTTTGAGGTACCGCGGCATGAATAGATTGCTGAAGAAAGTGAAAAGGGCATAGTGACATGAATCCTTTTCAACAGAAGAATAACACTGAACATGAAATTTTGCCACAGGCAGAGCAATAAAATTGAATTCTACCTAATCACACTCAGAAAATTTCACTGGAAATGAACATGAATTGAATTATGAAACATAACGAAATACATATGAAAACATAAGAGACACATTTTCTACACTCACAACCACAAGAATCTCATGAAACGGAGCCGCTGCCTTTCATTAATTCTCTGTCAAAAATACACAATGAAGAAACAAAGTTTCTTTCCCACAGTCTCCCAGAATTTACAAGCCAACCAACCCTTTACAAATAGTTTGCATACAATATATAGAATGTGTAAGGAAGAGATAGAACGCCCAAGGGTTGTGGAGTTACTCGAATCATTGCAAAATGGAGATGGAGAGCCAACCATTAGCTACAGGTGCAGCACTACAAACATGACATTTGGCTTGGGTGACCGTTTGCCTTCCTTCGCCACTTGGATAGAAGCCAATCTGGAGAAAAAACACTTTAAATTCCGCCTTTGATGCCAAAAAACCAAAGTGTATATGAGCGGGCCCACTTGGAGAAGTCGCGAAACGAAAGCAAATGGGCAATTTTTCCTCTGTGCGCCGTGCCATTTTCTCTATGCATCGCACTACTTTGGGGCCTGTTTTGGGGTATTTGCAGGTGTCCAAAATGTGCCCAAGTGGGCTTGCTGTAAAGCCTGTCCTGTCTACTTTCTAACCCAACTAGAATTTTTAAATTTGGTGCTCATTTGCCCCTCCAAATCTCCATTCTCCCAAGACTTCTTTCTGTGTGTCAAAAAAGTGGCAGAGAGGCCATTTTTGGGTGTTTTTTGACCTTTAGGAGACTCAGATCTTGCCCAAATTTCTTCCCCGGAAACCAGTAGTCGTAATTTTCCATGCTGAATCCAAAACTACAACCCATTCCTCATTTGGAGCTCTAGAATTTTAGCGTCGCGCTAGTGGCGCGGCGCACAAGGAGAAAATCCCTTTTTTTGCCCAAAAAATTACCATGTGACCAAAAATTCCGCAAATCTTTTGAAATTTGGGCTGGAGGTTCCCTATGGGGTGTTATGCTGAGCCAAGGAAGCCTCAGCCAAGATTCAAAGCCGATCTTGCTCTTTTGCCCTTTTTGCCTTTCTTGTTGCTTTCCTCAATTTTGCCTTCAAGTTCCTTATCCAGGCCTGTGCACTCATGTTTCGCACCCTGTAACGGAAAGCCATATGTCTCAGTAGAGCAAGGTCCTAGTCAACCTTGTCCAGCAGCCTCTCAAAATGCATGTTGACCCTCTCGAGATTGGCCTCCTGATCTTCATTGATTTCTTGCTCCAAAGATGTGAGCTCAACCCTTCTTCTTTGAGCAGCTTGGCGATGCTCACGAATGTTTCGCAGCTCCATGATCGTCTGTTGGTCCTCAAGCTGCTTGTTTCTCTGCTCCAGGTACTTCATGTTCCACTTGGCCCTCTCCAAGTCAAGGGATAAGGATTCAATCACTGACTGCTGCTCCTGGGTGATCTCTGTAAGCTCCGCATTTGTTGGTTTTGCATTTGTCTCCTCATCATGGAGGAGAACAAATTCGGTCTCTCGCTCACCTGATGGCCCTTCCTCCTGCACTGGCTCCTTACCCTTGCTCTACTCCTATGATGCTGATGTCGGAAGCGAGGCCCCTTCCACCCCGGGTGAGATAACACTCGCTTAGCTGCTGCAAATAGGGGTCTACTGCCTCTCTCATAGGTGATGTATACTTGGCATAGTAGAAGTCTCATGTCGCTCATACTGATGAGATGGGCCCCCTATCTCATGCTCTACCTCTGATACCACCTGTGGAGTGCTCAAGAAGTCACGGGAGATGAAGTCCTCCCAAGAAATACCTTGCAATCCCAACTAATGGTCCACCAAAATCCGGATAAGAGCAAAGTGATAAACACTGTTGAGCTGCTGTCGAGGGGTCTTGTGCTGCATGAAATTCTTCATCCTCTCTATGTTCCTGCAAATGAAAAATGGGAGGTTCATCATCCGCACCCTGGTAAAGTGCATGAGCAACCTGATGTGATAGGCATAAAGGCGAGAAAACCTCCCCTCACAACTGAAGTACTTCATGATCAATTTCATGAGCGAAGCATACTCATCTCTCAAAAATCTGAATGGAAAAACTCTCGTGAGATGGCTCAAACAGTTGTCCTTAATGTAAGGCTCATAATGATGCCTCTCCACCTTCTTCTTCTTATGCCACTGCTCTCCAATGTTTGGTATGCCTGTTGCCACTGATATGGTTTCGGGTGTCAATGTGAAAGTGACCCTAGCCAAGATAGACTGTCCTCCGTGTAGGTGAAGTGCAAAAAGACGGGCCAGTTCATGATGAACTCTGACATTTTCCACCCTATGACAAAATCCCAAACATGCTAAGTGCTGGAAACAAGACATAGCAAGAGGGCATGCCTGCAACTCAGTGAGGGAGTTTGGCTCATCTCTAAGATGTCTGCCACTCCGGTGATGTCTCCTGTGGGCCCTTTCTCCTGAAGCTGTGTCACTGTGGGTCTCTTCCTCATATTCTGATGAAACCTCGGATGCCATGACTGCTGTTTGTACACTGAATTTAGGCTGCCCTTTGATTTAAATGAAGCTAGTAGTTGCTTTGACAATCTGCCACCAAGGGGACAATTAAACAGGGAGTATTAGGAAGGGAATGATGTAATGGGAATAGGGGATTCAAGTGAGAAATTTGTTAGGGACTTGGGAGGAGTTTGGGTATAGTGTTGATGGGGTAGGGTTTGTGTTGTTTGCAAGGTAGGGTTTGGGCTTTTTGAGCAATAGGAAGAGGGGAAAGGGAGTATGATTTTGGTAGGGTTAGGGTAGTGATTATGGGGACAATAGCATAGGGGAATGAGTAATAGGGGTAGGGTTGGAAAAACACCTTGGCAGCAATATCACTGTAGCACAAACCCTAGCATCATGGTTTTTCTTGATGTCTTCCTTTGTTTGCTTTATAAAAAAAATTGCATTTGATTACAGGCATAAAAACCCTTATATCACCCATAAAAATTGATGCACAAGTGGTGTGTAGAGCCTACCTTGCAAATAGACAAGCTCCCCAAAAGATTTGAGGCAGTTTGGCAAAGTTTCGGGCGTTTTTCCCCTGTGCACCGTGCGCTGGGTATGCGCCACGCCTGTGGAAAATTTCAACTGCAGGCAGGTTGCGTGTGCGGCACACCCTCTATGTGCGCCGCACTCCTGGGTATATGCGTCGCGCCCTCTAAAACCAGCTCCAACTCACTCAAATGCTCACAATCTCACACTCACACCTTTGCAACGTCTCTCCAAGGCTTGTAATAGCACAATGCCCTTGATTTGGATAAAAACATGTATATATAGCCTTGGAAGAGATGGGTTTATTTTTTGCTTCCTTGAAAACCCATTTTTCTAATGTTTTGTTTTGCACTTTTTCACTGACTTTAAAACACACTGATTTTCACTTTCCCTTTGAAATTTTGGCTCAAATGATGTAATTTTCGGCACTCTTTGCTGGGACTGTATGACAGGACATTTGGCCACGGAAACCATGACTGTATCTGAAAAAATCAACTGGCGACTTTTTTGGAAATTTTTTTCATAAATGACACTGTTTGACTTTTCTTCAAAACAGAGTTTTGAAGAAGAGTCGAAGTCTATCCACATGACGATGAAGCTCTATGAACCATAGCTATGTAAGGGCCTCCCTCCGGCCTGCATGGCTTTACTGGACATGTTTCAAAGACCAAATTAATCAATTCCTAGACCTAATGACCAAAAAGGACTTTTGTCCATTAAAGGACCAGACCTTGACTATAATGGACTTTTGATTATTTGACACAAAGACTTAAGCCAGCAGTAACCAGACATGAGGGGAAATGACTAGTATGACCTTCTCCGTCAGATTATGGCATGCCCCTAGCGGAATGCAGCTGAGCAAATGGAGCGAGACACCTAAAATTGAAATGCACAAAGAGCTTTGATCTCTGACGAAGGGCTGACCAGACCGACTCTAACAGTGTGAAGCCTAATGGAAAGTGCAGAAGTTATCTTTGCCTAATTCTTCTACGTTGAAGGTAGGACTAGGGTTTTGCGAAACTTTAGGGGGGAATTTATTGGTTTTCTGGAAAAATGGCTTAGTGGGATTGGACCCTCCAAAAGCATCACTGGTTCTTCGCTTTAGCTCAGACACTTCGTTGGTTAGTTGTTTTAGCAATTTGGTTAGTCCTTCAAAGTCAAAAGGATCTTTGTCTTTATCGACTGTTTTACTTGAGGAAGCCTGGTTCCTCTTACCAGAGGACTTTGGATCCTCTCGCGACTCGTGTTCCAAGGCGCCAATTGAAAGAAGATCCTTTTCGACCTCGAGTGCCATAGCAAAATTCTCTACCAGAGTGAGCTTTGCTTCACGCTTAACGAAAACAGAAATGTCCCGTGGCAGGGCCCTTGTGTAGTAATCAATCATGATGGAATCATCAAGAGCTACATCCATGGGGAACTTGTTTAAAATAGTGGTGACACGTTGATTAAAATCCTTTACCTTCTCCTTCTTATTGCATTTCAGCGTGCTGAGCTCGGTGAGAAGCATGGAAGGTGTCTTATCATCTGAAAACTTGTCTAGAAAGGATTTCCAGAACTCATCCCA
Source organism: Pinus tabuliformis (assembly GCA_031772625.1). Classification (NCBI taxonomy): domain Eukaryota; kingdom Viridiplantae; phylum Streptophyta; class Pinopsida; order Pinales; family Pinaceae; genus Pinus; species Pinus tabuliformis. The sequence goes on from CM062811.1 coordinate 280,412,997, forward strand.
CGTTTGGATGGAGGAGATGGGTAGCGATCGATACCAAGTGGCCGCTTTATTTTCAAGGGTATGCGGGAATAGGCGGCATGCTACGTCATCATACTGGACCTTCATCATTTGCAGAGCTAGATAGAAATTGCTAATGTGGTCATCATCTAAGGTCCCTTTCTTCGAGTCGAATTTTTGGAGGTGTTTCTCATAATGTCGGGGCATATCATGTAGGAGGCCTCTAAGGTTTAAAGGGGATTACGCCATCCAAGCTAGTGGTGGGGGACGGCAGTTTGGTCTAGGGTTGAAAAAGGGGCGGCGATCATTACCTTCTGATTCACTGTCCATACCTAACCCGCCGCTAGTGCGAGGGGGGCGTCGGGCTTCTCTCCTCGGCACTCTGAGATGTCCTAGATCCCTCGTGTTTCTCACGTTCTAGTTGTCTCTTAGGTTCCTAAGGAGACATTGGTTGTTGTAAAAGTTTATTTGGTCTCTAAGGTAGTCCCCGGCCTCTTGTCCCAAGATCCCATGAGTGCCCTCAGTGAGAGGTTGATCATTGGCAGGGGTTTCCTCAGTGATTCTTTGATTGTTCCTGCGCACTTCCCTTCTATGCGTCTAGTTATTCTCGCCAGTAAAGGTATTCTTAGGCTTCCCCTCTTCATCTTCTGACTGGCTTTCCAACCCTTCGATAGATAGCCTTTCGACAGCGTCTGCATAATCATCCAAGGCTAAGCCAATTAATTGTGATACGGAGTTAACCAGGACGCCCTGACGCGTATGTTGAAGGTTGAAGGTGCGAGAGTTGGCTAGGGAGTTAGTGGCGGGGATACATCTTAAACCCCTAGCGAATTGGCATGTGATAGGGTGCAAAGCCCTAAGCTGTTCATTAGTGACTTCGTACATGGGAAGTTCCTCCCCCCCAAGAGTGTCTTCAAGAGGGGGAATAGGATTTTCTTCATGGAGGGTTTTTGTGAAGGGCGGCCCGAATGGAGCGTTATACCGTACCTCAAGGGGCGTGGGAGGTAGCGGTTGATTACTTCCTTGATGGGAAGTCTCTGTGTGAGGAGGGATTTTAGTGCTGGCCATTCCCTCCTTCTAGCACCAAATCTGTTGATGTGCTGGAATTTATCACCAACTGTCAAGTGGATCTCTCCGGTGTAGGTTCCCAAATAGAGCCTGCATCGAGTGCGTTGGAGATCCCTTCCGGTATGTGGGCTCGACTGTCGCTCAGTTTTGCAGAGCTAGCTTTGGATAGAGGTGTGATATGAACTTAGCAAAAAGTGTGAGTTTTAAGAAACACAAGAGAATAATTGATAAGTATCCTGTGTCATACATATATACCATGAATAGCGAGAGATAAGCCACACAGTCTCACGTAAAGTTACTGGTAGCAGGACTTTAAACAAGACTTGTGAAAATTAAATAGATACTGCTTAACAATTGCAAAATCAGTTCACAATAATCAACCATTTACCATCATACAAAACCGTGCAGTCGAAAGAGAGATTATACTAACACCTAAAGAAATAGTTCATTAGCATGTGTATAGAGTGAAATAAACCAAATATCATTCATATGTAGCAAAACCAGATCCAAGGTATGAAATAGCATGTGGAGCGACTACACATCAAGAAGCTTTCAGGAACATTCGATCCGTCAAGTGTAGAAAATACTCATGGTACCAACACATAGATATTTGAAGCATTCAATATTGAAAACGTAAAATGAACTCTTGCATTGACTAGAAGAACCACACTTCTCTTAAGCACTGTGTCTATTACTATCCAAAAGTACTTCGCTCAAAAAAGTCCTTTCAAATGAGACGTGAAGTTACATTTATAGGATGAGAGAGACCTTTGGTCTACTCTTGACTCTTGGACTTCCAAGTGACCTTTCAGCAACCACATGACTCTTAGCATTCTATGTGACCTTTCGTGTTCACAGAGTATTTCATGCTACCATAGTGCACACACAAATGAAAAAGGAAATGGCTATCATCCTAGTTGACTAAGTTGTAGATGGCGAGTTTTGGGATGCTGAGCCCGAGCTTTTCGGTCAGGTAAGTGTGCCATATGTTTTATTCTGCTGCGATGGGGGAGATTGGTGGCTGGCCTTCATCATGTCTGTGTAAGCATTCCAATGTGTCCAGGATAAGAGTATTTCGCTTGGCACGTATATGATTTTTCAGGGTGCCCAACTTGGTGTAGAGCCTTACTGGTTCCATAATGTAACACTTGATATTTTCCGCTGAGACTGACATATCTCCTGTGCAGGCAACTCGTCTATATGTTTCTACGAATTCTTGCACCTCATTATTGATCTCCTCCTGGTTCTTGACCTGTCTAATTTCTCCTATAGAAGGGGACCCGTGCAGTTGGATCACTGACTCCAGACTGCTGAACAATTTCCTGTAGGAAGCCAACACCCTTTCTGCATCTTTGACCAATTTATCTCTGGACTGCATTTTGATACGAAGTTGGACTCTAGTATTCTGCATAGCAATCCAATCTTTCTTGGGTACTACTGCCGAGGCTTTGGGGTACTTTTCAGACCACTCATGTATTTTATCTAGGGCAGTCATGGCCTCTTTGAGCATGGCAACCCTTTCCTTTGAGTGAGTCTGAATAACCACTATGGGAGCTATAGTGTGGTGTAGTTTTTCTATCTCCTCATAAACTACAACCATAGTCTCTCCCAGGATTTTTGTTTCTGATGCGACTATTGTTTGGAAATCAGTTGATCTTGTATGTAGCAAGCGGAGTGTCACGATTTCCTCCTCCAAGTTCCTCTTCCCTTGTTCCGCTACACTGGCCCTTTGCTCATATGCATATAACTTGTTTTGCAAATCTAAAATTTGTCTACTCATCTAGGCTACGTTGTGTTCTGTGGCAGCTACGAATGTTGTACCATTAGAGGCGATCATAAGTGGGTTTGACGTGATATTTGGCATGCTGTCTATCGCCGTAGTTACTGATAACAGGTCAGCTGGGTTTCTACTGCAAGATCTCTTCCTTTCCTGTGTAATCTTGAGGTTCACTTCATCACATGTGATCTTAGTCAGATCTAGAAGCTCTTCCTCCTGAACTTCTGTGATTCCTAACTCTAGGAGGGGTAGGTGTCCACCAGTGAGGGGAGGAATGGGAGGTACGTCCAAAGGAGGAAGCTCACTCTGTCCTGGGGTTGGATCAACCACCTTGCTCGTCTCTCCTTGTTCAACCGCTACCGTTTCCTTCTCCTTGTTTGCCCTAATCTCCTCTTCCTGTTGTCTCTTTTCCCTTTCTGCTAGTTCCCGTTGCCTTTCTAGTTCTTCCTCCGTGTTCTTCAGTTCCTATTCTAACCTTTGTTGTTCATCTTGTTTTTTCTTCGCAGCTTCTGTGCTTGTCTCTAATTTTCAGCCTCTTCTTCCCTTCTTTTCTCTTCCTCATCTCGTGCTCTCTTTTCCTCTTCCTGCCTCCTTTCCTTGTCTTTTTGCCTTTTCCTCTCTATCTCGACCTGGCTTTGAGTGTTGGGTTCCTGCGATTGCTTGCTTTCCACTTCTCTCTATCTCTTCAGTTCTCACTTCTTTCTTGCCAGTTTGGCATTTCTTTGTATGAGTGTAATTTCTTCTTCCTCGATGTCGCTTAGAGAATCTTCCGCTTCTTTTCCTTTTGGTTTCCCTAATGTTTTGGCTCTCTTCGGTGTTATTTCTCTAAGGTTTTCATCATCTTGGAAATCATCAAGGAGTTCATCTTCTATGGCTTGTTTCTCACTAGGGCTGATCTCCCTTGTGGAGTTATACCAGTTCCTAATTCCGTCCTCTAGGTCCTTCCTAGTGTGGGTGTAAGACCAACTGAATTTTGCCTTCTTACAGTGGGCAGCTACGATCTTTTCGAGGTCGTACATTCTGTAATTCAGGGTCACGAAATGACTCCCCTCGAGTTCTTCAACTTCCGCTTCCACCTGCTTGAAGTTTTCTACTACGTACGCCCCAATAGTAAGAGGAAAAGGCGACCAAGGTTTCTTCTTACCTTTGTGCAGTGCTTTCAAGAAACCTTGTGTCATTTGGTAGCAGACCTCTTGTAGAAGAGTCCTATCTGTGACGAACCTGGGTAGAGTGTGTGGAGGTCTGTGAGTACCAAACACCCTAACTACTGTTCCCTCATTGATAGGGAACCAGTGAGCTACTTTAACCATGGTCCTCATGGCTCTTTGGGACATGCAAGGTGGATCTTCCCCTAACAACAATTGGTATAATGGGATGATAAATGTTTCAGATATTATATCCAATGTAGCTCTATAATTCGTGTCCCAAAAGACCTTGTAGTGGCAGTGGGCAGGTAGGGGTACTCATGAGTCCCAATTGCAGCTCCAGTGTTCAAAGTGGCACCTTGAACAGACAGCGTCAAGGAGGTACAAAGACATATAAAATTCTGGGGGTTGTTCGAGAGCTGGGCTCTGAGCGGTGCCTATGTTGGTTCTCAAAGATGATGACAAGATGCTCGCCCAATTGAAAATAATTCCCTGTGTAGCAATGGCATACATGAGTGGAACCCACGTGCCATAAAACACATCGCAATCTACCTTGCCGTATAGTCGACACATCATTGCAGCAATTAACTAATACACCCTACGTAGCCCTTCGGTCTTGTATGCCTGATCTGTCCTGACTCGGAACTTCACAAGTTCTTGCCACCAATTCCTCAAGATGTCTTTCATCAGGGTAGTGAATCCGGTGAGCCACTTGGTGTTAAAAATCTGCTGCTTTTCAGGCAATTTATAGTAGGCACTGATATTCGAGGAAGCAATGGTAGCTATAGGCACCCCATCATGACCCCTAATCATCCAGTCTTTTGTGCTTGTGCACTGTAAGACTCATTCGCATGGGAATATTGGTGGATGATCCGCCACTTTATGTAACCTTGACTTTTTGACATTGATATATACGTGAAAGTCCTCTTGTGTCCCTGAGATATCCCTCTTAGTAAATTCTTCATAGATCTCATACCAGGAGAGCCTGGTGGTCTTACTTATGTTGCACGCCGTATCTACAAAGATAGGTGGTTGTTCATCTGGATCTGTCTCCCATGTCCCGTTCCTTGATGCACCTTGAGCTGTTTTAGTAGTTGGATGACCCATCTCATCTTCAAAAGAGGAAATGGATATGCACTCGAGCTCGACATCACCTGGCATGTCAAAAATGCAATCCCACGATGAGAGAGAGGGCATAACCATAAATTGAAAATACCAAAAGAAAACTTAGCCAGTGAAAGGGAGGTCGTGGGAATGAGGGAGTCACAAGGTATCTGATGCGATAGTGTGACTGAGGTCACAGGTCGGGCGCGACCGTGAGGTCGAGATGTGAAGGGGCAGATTGTGGGTCACACAGAGGATGGAGGAGTCGCGAGGTCGCAATGGTAGGAGGTCACGGGGAAAGAGGAGTCGCGAGGTCACAGAGGTAGGAGGTCGCGGGGAAAGGAGAGTCGTGAGGTCGCAACAATAGGAGGTCGCAGAGTCACAGAGTCGCGGAGTGAAGGATATCGCAACCGCGGAGCATGCGATTAAGGTTCAGATTGTCCCAGAGGAGGCCTCTGGACGACTTAGGGGGACCTAGGTCACTTTCAAAAAGGTAAGACTTCAGTTTCTTGATCTAACAAGGAGGATCAGGTGTAAGGAACATTGAAAACTTGAGTGAAAGAGTAGGGGAAGGCCAGGGTGATTTATGGGGCACAACTGGGAAGGAGAGCTAAGTAAAGAGCTAAACCCTAGGGCAGGAGGTAAGCCAGAGGTCAAGGGATGCAGTTTATGCCATTTGGAAGAAAATAATCATTGCAGGAGGGGTGACCATTACTTACCGGAGTCAGACGCACGCGTGAAGTCGGTCAGAGGGATTTATGCCTTCTGGTGCGACCAACAAAGCTTTGTAAAATTCAACTAGGGTGCCCTCCTATTTATAAAATCATCGCACGTGTGGAGGTCACGAGGGTCGCGAAGTCGTGTCAGAAGATGTGGATAAGAAATGCGATATTGCAACCTTGCGAGTCACGAAGTCGCATGGTCGCATGGTCGCAAACATTCTTGGCTGTAACTAAGGCGACTTTGCGATTTTGCAACTTGGAAGGTCGCGGGGGTCGTGGGGTCGCGAGGTTGCGTGGAAAATAGGTGGTCGGAAGTGTGACCTTGCGACCTTGCAACTTGCAGGTCGCTGAGGTCGCAAAGGGTTGTCTTGGTCGCGGGTATATGCTATGGTCACGTTGCGATTATGCGACCCGGTATTATCTCATGGACTTGCGACTTGGGTTAAATTAGCCAAAATTTGGAATTCCCTTGGATTTATTGACACTGACGAAACTTCGGAAAGGGCCTAATGGGGCCGAAGCTTAGGCTTGATGTAGGGGTTCTAAAAATTATATGTTTACAGGGATTTTTGGAGGTGTTGTCGCAACAGCTACAACACCACCGTACATTAAGTCCTTGGTTTCGGCTACGGTGTATATAGCAGTTCACAAAATGCTTGGTAAACCCTCTTGCCTAGATTACCCCTCTTTTATTTTGCTTTGTTAATTTCTAAATCAATTAATTGACCATGGAATAATATCCTTCCTGTGGGAATACTCATTAGCAGATCTTAGTTTGATACTGATGGCAACATTTCTTGAGTCTACCAGTCAAGGAACCCCTCTAACAGGAATCCTAGTCCTTTTCCTTCCTTTGGAAATACTGGTGCTCCCTATATGGCATCATTGTCCCTTCTTGGATTGACCATTGGTCTGCCAATTTGGTTATTTTCGACCTCGTTGATTCCGAGTGTCCAAACTGCTTTTCAATTGAATTCTCCTCCACCTGAACAACATCAACCTTATGTTTATCCTAAAGTTGACCCCTCACCTTCTTCACCTATTTCTTCACCCTGTCCTTCCTCTTCGCCTGGTGAAAGTCTGGATTCTAGTACCCAAGAAGCTACGGAGAAGAATAAAAGGACAAAGAAGAAGAATCAAAATAAGAAAGAGGGCAACCAAGTGACCATTGCTACAGACGCAACTGATGCAGAAAAATCTTCCAACCAACCCTCGAAAGTAAAATTCCCTTGCATTTTATGTAAGGGTGACCACCTTCTTCGAAATTTTCCTGGTATTCCCAAGGTCTTAGAAGTGTGGTCCACAAGTTCACATCAACCTTTGTCATCAACCTCTAGAGATCATGTTGTTGATAAACCTTCAACTAGCAATAATAAGGTCCATGGGAAAAAAGGTGTTATCACTTAGAACTAAAATTGATATATGTAACTTTTCATCCTAGCCCGATGACAAAGGTCAGTGCTAGTTTAGTTTTGTTTTAATTTTCTTCCCTTAGAATCTGAAGTTTTGAAGAGTTTTTGAGTCAAGTTGTTCTCAGCTCCCATTGGTCCCCCTCCATCTACCATTGTTTTATAACCACCTGTTATCTTATGTCAGCCACCGTGTCTTTTTGTAATTTCGCAGCGAAATCATGATTAGGCAATTTCGCAGCGCAATCATGATTAGGCAGTTTCGCAGCGCATCATTCAAATTTAAAACTGACCGCGCTGCGAAATCATGGATTCGTACTTTTCGCAGCGAATCTTTTCCGAAATATCAAATCCGTTAGGTGAGTCATAGGACGTGTCCTCTCATGTCAGCTCATGTACCCCTCTTACCACATTTTACCACTCATTGCCACTATCACCACCACTAGATCTGTTGATACGCACGAATTATCATTCCCAAGAAAGACAACTGTGCATAAATCTTGATGATGGCCGTAAGTCTTGCATGAATGACAAATCTGCAAGGTTACATCTTGAAAGATTTTAAATGGAAAAATTTAAAATTCAAGCGAGGCTGAATTCAAATAGAAGCTGAAACACAATTCCAACCGGAGCTGGTAGTTATTGTTTGCAAGGATTTGGAAGAATCAATGGAGAAAAAGGAGCACAGATCCGGCAAACCTCTAAGGACTGAGCCTGAAGGCCTGGATATAACGCTGAGAAATGAAGAGGTGAAGAAAGCATTTAAAAAGGCCGGGTGCTGGAAGTTTTGCAAAAAGTTACAAGGAGGACACGCACAGGTAACTAAAGAATTTGCACTGAACTTCACAGGCTTGAATTCAAAAGTAGCCATGTTAGAATTGCAGGTTTCGCCAGAAGTGATATCTACTGTGACAGAGATCCCACGAGGACAAGAGGAATGGTTTAAAAACTTCAAATTTGACATGAATCCTTGTAAGGAGTTTTTGAAGGATGAATTTGTAAATGAAGATTTAAGTAAGGAAGTGCCCAGGAATTATGTCAAAGAATATTATGCTCACTTACTCACCTGCATACAGAAATATCTGACTTGTGAAGGAAGGTATAACAAGGTTTACTCTTACCATTTTAAACTCCTTTTGCATTTCACCGGGAAGGTCTCCATAGACTTACCTTTTTATCTGTTCCGTAGTTTGAGTAAGATGTGTGATAAGGTACAGCTGAGGAAAGAGGATTGTGAAACCTCTTTGTTTCATCATGGTTTGATCAAACTACTGGTTTTAGATGGGCTCCAAAAGGTAGACAGAGATTGGAATTCATTTATTTTTATGGCTGGCTTCAAAAGCCAGACTGGCCTCGCTCCTCAACCTGCTAGAGATTCTACAATAGCTGAGCTCCAAACAGAAGTAAGAGCTAAAAGAGTTCCAAAGTCACAAGTAAGAAAACAAGTGAAGCCACTCGTCATCCAAGATCAACCTCAGCAATCAACTAAGGAAAAAGCTCATGGTAAAAAGACTGTACCTGAAACAAGCACATCTGAAGTAGTCTCAAGGATAAGAACAAGAAGCCAGATGAATAAGGAAAAAGGTAAAGCAATAGCAGTCGAAGAAAGTCCAGTGTCCAAGGCAAGTTTAAATGACTTATTACAGGCTATTGAATTTGAGCAGTCTCTACCAGTTCAAATCGAGTTAATACAGTCAGAACAAGAAAGCACCAAGAAATCCAAGGCCTCAAAAAGGCTTAAATTTGATGAGCCAGCTGAAGAGTTCGTTTTTAAACCTAGAAGAACTAGGACAAGGAGATTCCAGCAAGTACAGGAAGTACTGCCAAGAACAGAGGAAACAAGGGAAGAGACACAGAAAAACGCAGGCAAAACAGTCATCACATCTCAAGAAGATAATATAGCAGCAATAAAGAGCCAATTAGAATCAGCCAAGCATGAGATCGCCAAATTGAAGAAAGCTGCTAGAAGACATGCAGTCATACACGCAAAGTATTATAAAGCTCTATGGAAAGGGAATGAAACTGTAGAAGCCCAGTTGAATTCAGTGGTTGATGGCCATTCACAATTTCATACCTGGACAGTACCAGCGATCAAAGAAACCAAGTACATCAGAAGGATCAATATGCAACTGAGAGCTGGGAATAAGGCTATGAAGAAACAAATTGAAGATCTGAAGGCACAGCTAAGCCAGCTTAAAGGACCTGCTAAATGAGTTTTCATTTCAAGTAAGATTTTGCTTCAAAAATTTTGACAAATTTGCTTGATCTTATCTTTCTGAAGAAATATAAATTCCTATTCGACCTGTGGAAAGTCTAAAGAAGTTTTTGGAAATCAAGCACTTGGCTAATAAAGGTCTCAGGTTAAAAACAAGTTGTTTTGAATAACTCAGCAGTTTCGTAGCGCGCTACGAAACTGCTGAAAGTGATGATTCCAACGAAAATCAAGCAGTTTTGAATTATAAGCGAGAATTTTGAAAGGGAAACGTCTAAAAGGCATACAAGGCATCATATGAAGTTATCAATAGTCAACCAGGTCAAGACAGGTGGAGAAAATATATATTCGAATCCAACTTTAAATTTTTGCCGTAAAGTGAGCACATTTACCACAGTTCAGGATATATCAAAAAGTTTACAAGAAACTTTTGCCTGCACACATGTACATGGGAAAAAGCTTACAACGCATCAAGGACGTGGCAGTCTGCTCCATTTTGGGTAATTAAAGGATAAAAGACATGCTTATTTGCATTCGAATATTTTGGGGAAAACTAAAGACCAGTAAACAGGGGTAGTTTCCTATCTTTCAGGGCATTGGAAAACATGTGTCATTGAAGACAACCGTGGAGCCTTGAAGACCATCACAACTAAACTAGAAGGGAACCAGATGTCAAAGAACGAGGAATCATCTTAATTAAAGCCATCATGCATGTAATATGGAGTTAGAGTCATAGTTGATTTAGATCTCTAAAAAAACTCCAGTCAACACTTTGTTGTATTTATTAGTTAGTTAAAAGGTTAATAGGTGTCATTAGAAGTAGTTTTCGAATTCCCCTCATGCTGGAGGAGGAATCTCGATCAGTTAGAATAAGAGCTCTATATATAGCTGAAACAGCAATGTAATCAGGGTTGGAAAACTTTATAACAAAGCTTGTATTTGGCTTATGTAAGACTCATTTTCAGTAATATAATTTTGACTTTACTTCTTAGGATTCATGAAGGATTTCTTATGTTCAGAATATGTGATGTTGTCCTTTTCTTAATTCTTACAGTGGTATAGATGTATAATCACTCAGAATTCACTGAATGTGCTCTGATTTCCTGTATGCATTTATAAACTGTGTGGTCCCATATGAGTTAATGTTCTGAATGTCTAAATGCTGAATGCCCTGACTTCCATGTAAGGTTAAATTCACTGTTATATTGAGTTGTTGTTGACTCCATAAGCCCAATGGATAGTTGTTTAATGTGTTTCCAACATTCATATTTTTCACAGTTGTTCTATAAGAGTTAGCCATCTTATCTTTTATCAAAATCATTAATCCATCAAGAGAGAGCCCTCTCAGGTTGAGGAGGCTAGGCCTCAGCCTAAAGTAGGTTTGAAATAGTTACTTAGAGTCAACCTGACCAGCAGCCTATCAGGGTCTGATTTTGAGATAACAAAAGGAAAAGTCAAATTTCCCTGTAAGTTGTGTGAGGGTAATCATCTGATTCACCTTTGTCCTCTTATGGATTAGGCTTCCAAAGATTTGGAAAAACTTACAACTGATTAGCCTTGTCTTCTGGCTGGTTATCGAAATATTTCCCCTGATCCTTCACTAGTTGATCAAGTGATTAATCAACAGTCATCTTTGGTCGACCCCACTCTCTCTGAAAGTGAGTCTCGTGAGTCCATTCTTGACCAACCATTGGTTGAGAAAATGGTAGACCTGGTTCCACTTTCAGTTAACCACACCTTTCCAATAGAGAGTGAACCTCATATCGCTCAACCTCTTCTTATTTCTTCAGTTTCAAATGAACTGGAGGGAAATCCTCCCATTACCAAGGTGCATGGGAGCAGTTCTCTTGTTCCCATAGCGCAAGGAGACAACTCTCTCATTCCTATGGCACCCTCTCCGAGTAGTTTGGTCACTTATTTTGATTAGAGTCGACTGGAAGAGTATCGTCTTCTGTCTTATGTGCCTTTCCATATTACAATGCAAGCTTATAATATGGCCATACCTAGCATAGTCATAGACGAGGGTGCATTTGTTAGTATTATGTCCTCCACTGCTTGGCAAGATTTAGGTTCTCTGCAGCTTGTCCTCGTTACCCAAAATCTATTTCCTTTTAACAAAGGAACCAGTCAACCATTAGGGATCCTTCCTAAGTTCCCTACTACTTTGGGAGGCAAGACTGTCCATATAGGTGTGATGGTTGTCCAAGGCCCATTGGATTTTAATATACTCCTTGGCCATGACTATGTTTATGTCATGGGATCTCTTGTTTCTTCCCTCTTTCAAGTGATGTGTTTCCCACACGAAGGAAGAATTGTGATCATCGATCAACTTTCATTTGTGGGTCCTAATACGGCTCCCGATCAGCCATCTTCCTAAACGGTTCTTCTATGCAAGTGGTATCACCATAGCCATAGGTTAATTATGTGGCCACCTATTCCATGCTCGCGTCTACTGATGATCTAGTCAGTGATATAGTGCACCATGTACTGGAGGCATTGGAGCTTGATCGTTCTATTGGATCCCTTGACATGTTTCCCTTCTAGAGCATTTTTCTCCCATCTAATGAGAACCTCATGGAAGTCATGATCTGTTATATTCCATGATCAAAGTCATGAGGATAGTTCTTTTACCATTTCAAACTCGTTAAAAAATGAAATAGGTTCCCATGAGGATAGTTCTTTTACTATGTGAACCTCGTTAAAAAATGAAATAGGTCCCTATGAGCAAAGTTCTTTTACTTGTGTCAAGCTTGTTAAAAAATGAAATAAGGCGTCATGAGCATGGTTCTTTTCCTGTGTCAAGCTCGTTAAAAAATGAAACAAATTCCCTTCCAATTCGAGTATTTGATTAGATCTCGTAAAGTCACAGTCGAATCTTTCATTTGATCTCGTAAGTGAACCTTCATTCCATCCACCTATTAGTAACCAGTAGTCTGCTTAGGTGAATGAAATGAAGCTTGGGGGGCATGTACCTCATATTGAGTCATTATGTTGGGGGCATGCAAGTCAATATCAATCATAGTTTATCTTTATTTCAAGATTTTTAAAAAATTAAACCATTCCCAACTCCCTCTCGTGATTGTCATTTTTATCAACCTATTTTTGCTAGATGAGCCTTCGTCTTTTCATTCCATCGTCACCATCTCTTTGTCCGATCATATGCTTTCACTTGGTTGTTTTACCCTTATCAGAGGAACATCTGCGATGAGTGGTCTTATTAGCCAGCCTCTTAACCTTTACATGTGTTGAGTAGTTCCCTCATCACCGAAACCAATTGTTATCCTTTTATACCACTCATTCTTCCAAGCGGAGTCATCTTTCAGCTCTTTTCAGAATCCAAAAATATGAAAATATTCTGATACTTGTTGTTTCGAACTCATTAAAGTAAATGAAATGATGTCTACTCAGTATAAGTTTAACCTTTTTCTGGACTGAGATAGACTAGCTACGAAAAAGGAATACCTTAGTCAAACATGGCTAAGAGGTTCTCTTGAATATTGTTTTCTACCTTTTCGGATTCAAGAGACTATTTACGAAAAGGGACCTCTAGATTTTCCTTTTTGCCTCTTTTTCAAATTCTCTAAACATTAAAAATATGTCTAGTTACCCCTCTATCAGACTCGTAAATCCTAAACAATGCAGGAATTTTCACCATGATGAGACCGAGTTTCTCCTTCCTAGGACCTGTTAAAATTACTAGGATGGAATCATCCGAAGGATGAACCTACATGACAAGCATATGTTATCTCCTTCAAGCTTGCGATTAAAAATAATGGGGTACTCACTAGAAATAGTGGGGGAAAAATGAAAGTGAACATCTCTTGCATTTTGTGTAGAGGAAACATGTCGCTCTTGAACATGACACTTATCTGTTGCTCGTGTTGGGTTTAGGTTATCCTCACTACATCACTTGCCTTCATGGGTTTGGGAAATCCATTTTTCCTCTCGTCTGATTATCCTGCTTCGCCATCATGACCTCTGATCCCATGTTGAGTCAAATGTTGCCAAACTCTGGAGTCATGTCGCCGATATGTTCAAGAGAAGTCTTATCTGCAGTTTTTACTGCTTATACAATGTTTGAACTTTCTACCACAATCCTGAATAAAACTTACCTACTCTACTATATCCTTTGTTTTGTGTCAATGGTATGGGATACATTATGGACCTCCTTAGACAAATCGCTTCCTATCAACTTCAACTCATTATCCAAGAAGATGATCTAGAAACTCCCTTCCAGTACCTTGGAGCTTGCATGCCTCAATGGCAAGTTCTTCGCATTCGACGACAGATTCACATCATTGGCCTTCGATCAAATGATTCTACGGGTGTTTGACTTCAGCTTCATTGTTCACACTCGTTGATTGTGTTGATTGTAACTTGAGATCCATTATCATTATTGGTGGTTTCTCTTGTGCCTATTAACAATTTAAATCATTGACCGGTAATCAGGTGGTTTTTTATCATGTTCGACTTCGACACATCTATTCACATGCTAGACTCGTACATTGATCAGATCGGGACAGAGCTCAAGATCTTGAGTTCCATCTAATAAAACCCAGGTTGTGTGGAGTTGTGAGTTATTCATGATTTTACACATGATTATACGGATGGTTGTGACCATACCATGAGTCTATATATATGATCCTTTCTATTCGAATCATTGAGTCCATACCATGGATTCATGCACATGATCCTTTTTGTTCAGATGGCTGCACCCATACTTTGGATTCGTGTATTATTATATGCCTATTCATGTATCATTAGGCATTTTTATATCATAGATGTCAAATATGTATATGTATATGCTTGATTTGTAGGTCTCCTGATGGTGTTTTTTCGGTCCTTGCCTTGACTTGTAAAGCATTTCACCCATCACTCCTTGTTCTGCCTTCATGATTTAGGGGGCATCTGTTACACAGTATTTTGTCACACCTCCTGTTCACTTCCTGTTACACATCCCAAAATGCCAAAATATTGACAATTGTGAAGTGTACTCATCATGAAACACATACTGAAACATCCTCGAAGAATGGAAGAAAAACTGCCCTGAGTCAATTCTAAAGAAGGTTGACTGAAATCCTAAATTTCAAGACCAGTGCTCTTTGCTCCATTGATTTCCCATGTTGATGGCAGGCTGCATTTCTTTGACCTAATGTTGCTAGCGCGGGTTTTGATATGAAAACCCACGTTGAACCTCTTCTAGCAAGTTTTCTCAAAATGGAGGAGAAGCTTCATATGCTGGAAACTTCAAGAAATAATGAGATGGATGTTGTTGGGTAGAGATATGGTCAAGCTCTCTCATTTGGAGCTCTTGATCCTACCTTTAAGGGCCTCACCCTTTATATGTGGACCTTCCTCCCTCTTTTGTGGATCCATAACTCCCTCTCCCTTCCTATAAATCAAATCCCCTCCATTCCCAAATGGTTGGTCATTGATTGCCTACATTCCTATGCTAAGATTATGCCTAAATGTTGCCCATCTAACTTGGAGAAGGAGTGCTTGAAGAGTCTTGGCTTGGACTTGGACATCCACCAAAAGGAGGTCTCCAACATCAAGGCAATGGTTGTATGCTTCCCTTTTTTATTCATTAATATATACATCTGATGTTCACTTTCCACAAATGTCTAAATATTTGTGCATTTAGCTTGATACTCCTTGATCTATCAAGTAGTTTATGTTTGATATATACTATGTATGCTCTTATATCTTGTATTGTCTTTTGATCTCTTTCGTGGGTACTCGGACGTAAGGAACAAGCAAGGAGCAAGCCTAGAAGCTAAGGGATCGAAGCCATCACAAAAGGATTGAGCAATTAGCATAAGAGCGAGGTAGGTCTCTCTCTCTCTACATTTTTAAACATAAGCTAGGAAAGTTTGCATTAGTTTGTTTAGTTTGTTGCTATATCCACTCATTGGGCTAGAGAGATCGCCTTTATCCGCAGAGGGGATTTATCTTCACAACACCAGGCATTCGAATTTTGCTGCCATCGGCATGACATTCATTGCCATGTCACTATCCATTACATATAACTAATGAGACAAAAGGTTTATATGGCCCATCAATAATTTTAATAGAAGCTTTGCCACCCTCTTTCATCTTGCAGTGTTTCCCTCCAAAGGTTGAGGAGCTTTCAACGTCGTTGCTTCACTGCTTGTCGACGAATCAGAATTCAAAGAGCACTGAGAGAACCTAAAGGAGACTAGCCAAATGCCTAGAGGAGCTACCATATATAATTCTTCGATGACGAGACATTCCCTCTCTCTCATTAGTAATAAGATTAAACGTGAATCTCTACTAATATCCATGACAACCTCAAACCTGAACTTCCCAAGAAGCCAAACTAACATTCCCTGCAATGAATTAATGCGGATCATGGGAGAAAACAATTATCTTCCCATCGATTTTAACCTCAGCTTATGGGGCTCGCGTCACCATGACTGTAATCCGGTCAACTGTGAAACGATATAGCCATGGTGTGCCTTGGAATTAGAGCAAAGTTTCTTGGCCTTCAATGTATCTACAAGGAAACTCCATGTGTGTCCACATTTACTCTTGGTGTCAGTCCACTATACATGCGGGAATTGATATCCCAATGATTTTGCTCACACATGCCACCAACCTTAATAGATCGATGATACATTGGTTATACTCATGAATTAGGTGTATGGCCTATGCGTGTTTCATTAATTTTCATTGCCCTAGCCATTGATTCTGCTCCTTGATTAGATAGATCATCGATCGCCCCATTTAGATGCCTAAGAATGTGCAAAAATGAGATTTTTTCAAAAAAATTCAAAAGGAGACTAATTCTTCTCATAATACGAGGAAGAGAAGAATCATCCATTTCAAGAGTTTTTGATAGCATTCAAATTACAATCATAGAATCTTTGAGACTATTGAGCTATCAAATGCCATGGTTTTTGGCAAGATCTATGCTTTTCCATAGAGCTAAAAATTTGGCTTTATTATTTGTCGTTGTTCCTAATCCCCAATCATACTTGATCTCTTCATGTTCTTCGGGGAAAGAAATCATCGCTCCATTCCAGCATCCCCTACACACATAATTTATAACAACAATGATTACTTTCATATTTGCAGAATTAAGGGTACAAGCAAAATAGGACAAGCTCAAGATTGAAAATCAGAGACATGGAGGATGCACAAAGAACCTACAATCATGAAAGAGAAGATAAAGGTCAAAACTTCTGATTGGAAATGAAATATGGAATCTAATGGACATATAAGCAAGGTGGAGTCAACAAAACCAATAGAGATATGGGGAGTTTGACAATGAAGTGAATATTTATAGAACTAATAATTAAATAATAATAAGAGCCATAATAAAATAAATACTCACTTGTTACGAAGTCTAAATCGACTATAGAGAAAAATAAAGAATTGATCACATATAAAACATGAAGAAGAAGATAGACCTCATGTAAGGAGGGATAGCTACAGAGGGTCTAGGCACTCAAGAAGTGCCAGTAGAATTGAAATATAATAGTCCTTACCTACTCATTTGACCAAGAAGTTTTATGCATCTGAAGAGTTAAGAAGTAGACCAAAAGTGTCCCCTATTAAGCATCAAAGAAGAAGGTGTGAATTATATAGTTTTCAATGTGAGCCTAGGAAGACCAAGCCACCAACCTTTGATGATGGAAAAAGGGGAGATGATTCTCAAACCTAGTTGCTTGGAATCATAAAATATTTCTAGTTGTATAGTTACTCCTCTAATCTAGAAGTCAATATGAACATATACCATTTGCAAGGAAAAACCTTTGTGTTGTGGGACCAGTTGAAGTAAGTCAAACACATTGATGAGGAAATAATTTCTTGGAAGCAATTCAAGAAATACTTCCAATAGTAATGTCTTTTAGAGCATTAATCTGATAAGAATATGTAGGAGTTCATTGAACTCAAGTTGGAAAACATGACCATGGAAGAATATGAAAAGAAGTTCTTGGAGTTGTTGAGGTATGTGGACTTTATCAAGGAGGAGAGGATGAAAATTCAAATTAAAGAAAATATTTAATTTGATGAACCCAACACTTTGGTAGAGATGATTGGAAAATCCAAGTACTTATATGAACAAAGCAAAGGTAGAGATACTTTTCAAAATACTTAGAAGGAGAATACAAATTAGAGAAAGAAAGGATTCCAACCTTGTTTTAATAGAAATAGTCTTAACACATATGAAAAAATTAACCAGATCAAGGTGAATCAAAAACAAAATATCCTTGCAAAAAAGCGGAATACCTTCAATCAAATGTTGGCAATGTAAAGGAGGGAATGTATAAAGATCACTCTCATAGAGGAGACAAAATGAGGATTCTACATAACATTTGAGAAGCTACCAAAGTGGGAGACATGGAAAAAAATAGCCCAATAATATATCCAATGCTAGAATATCAACATGCATAACATTAATTCTATGTGATTCAGGTGAAAGATAAAATTATAAATTAACTTTTCGTTATTTTAATTGATTTAGGAGCAACCCATAGCTGCATTGATCCTAAATTAGTGAACATATCTCTTTTGACGAAAAGTAATTTTTATTGTTGGTTTAGCTATCCACTCAGACCAAAAGAAAGATCAATGAGATTGCTAGAGTGTTTAATAGATATAAATAGAGTGAGCACAATGGCAATATGAATATCATAACATTGGGGTCATATGATATCTTAATTAGAATGGACTAGTTGGACAAGCATCATGTTGTCCTATATTGTCATGACAAGACTTCTGCTTTTATTGATGAAGAAGGAAAGTAGATCATTGTAAAAGGAATTCCAAGAACCATTTATATAAGAGAGATTTCATCCATACAATTAAGAGATGTTTTAAGAAAGGATTTCAATTATACGCAACCCATGTAGAAGAGCCAGACAAGACTAAAGGGAGAAGTCTTTAGGAATTTCCAATATTGCAAGACTTTAACAATGCATTTGAAGAAATAGTTTGCCACCTAAGAGGGACATAGATCTATCTAATGAATTAGTGCATGGAGCTACCTCGGTATCAAAGACTCCTTATAGAATGAAGGCACTCATAATCAAAAGAATTGCAATGCAACCAGAGGATTTGTTGAAGAAAGGGTACATACACCCAAGTGTCTCACCTTGGAAAGCACTAGTACTCTTTGTGGAAAATAAGGATGGAACATTGATTTTATGTTTTGAATTTAGATAGTGGAATAAATCAATTGTGAAGAAAAATTACTCTCTACTCATAATTGATAATCTCTTTGATCACCTAAGAGGAACAAATATATTTTCAATGATAGATTTGAGATCAAGATATCAATAGTTGAGAATCAAGGAATGAGATATTAGTAAGAGAAATTTTAGAACTAAGTATGGGCATTATGATTTTGTAGTAGTGCCATTTGGGTTGATGCATATACCAATTGTCTTTATGTGCTTAATGAATGGAATATTTAGAAATTATGTAGATAATTTTGTCAATGTGTTTTTAAATGACACACTTATTTATTCTAAGTCAGAAGAAGAACATGAATGACACTGAAGATTGATGCTACAAGCTAAGGGAGTATAAAATGTATGCCACACTAGGAAATATCTTGATTTATCAAGAGTAGATCCACTACTTGGATCATGTCATTGTAGAAGAAGGCATAATAGTGGACCCATAAAAGATTGAAGCTATTTGGGGATGGCTAGCACACAAGAATGTTTTATAAGTTAAATCATTTATGAGATTGGTTGGATACTAC
Organism: Pinus tabuliformis; assembly: GCA_031772625.1. Taxonomy (NCBI): domain Eukaryota; kingdom Viridiplantae; phylum Streptophyta; class Pinopsida; order Pinales; family Pinaceae; genus Pinus; species Pinus tabuliformis. The sequence continues at coordinate 280,432,167 of CM062811.1, forward strand.
AATAGGTTTAGAACAAGTTTCTCTATGATTTCTCATTTCATGTCTTATTTACAAAAAAAGGGAACTAAATATGAATGGACATCAAAGAGTGAAGAAAGATTCTAGCCATTAAAGGAGTTACTTACCAATGCACCTATTTTGAAGATAATATATCCAAATGAAAATTTTGTGGGATGCACAGATGTATGCAAAGAAGGAATTGGTGGATTTCTTATTTAGAATGTACATTTCATTAGCTATGAGTCCAAAAAGCTAAAAGATCATGAGAGGAATTATGTCGCACATGACTTGGAGCTTACTACCATAGTACATGCATTGAATATGTGGAGGAATTATTTAATGGGAAAGAAATTTGAATTAATGACAAATCATAATGGTTTGAAATATTTGTTTGAACAACCAACTTAAAAGCCAGATAAACAAGATAGTTGGAATTTTAAAATGAGTTTGACTTTGACATCAAACATATCAAAGGGAAAATGAATAAAGTTTCCAATGCACTTAGCACAAAGGTACATATCATGCCTGTTATAGCATTAGCATGCATAAATCAAATTTAAATAGTATAATTTTAGAAGTTATTTTTATTGAACAACATTACCTATAGGAAAAAGAGGGGTTGTAGCAAGAGGATGTATAACAGAGATTTAAAGCATCTAATTTTAGAGAAGATTGAATACTTATGCATAAAAATAGATTGTATGTTCCTAATTCTCAATATCTAAGAAAGTTGGTGTTAAAAGAATAAACAATGGCCCATATGTCATATATCTCATTATTGTAAAACAATTGTGACAATTAGAGATCAATACTTTTGGCCAAGAATGCAAAAGGATGTACTTGATTATGTTGTTAGGTGCATGGAATGTCAAAGAGTGAAGGTTGAGCATAGACACCTAGGAGCAAACATAAATAAGTTGCCATGGAAAACAAGGCAACATGACTCAATAATGATGGCAGTCGATAAGTTGACAAATGTTGACTATTTTATTAAGATGTCTGATAAAGAAACTATTATTGAAAAACTTTATATGGAAGAAATTGCTATCTTGCATGGAGTACCTAGAGAAATTGTTTCAGACATAGATCCAAAGTTTCAAAGAGGATTATTTAAAGGATTTGGTACAAATCTAAATTTTAGCATGGCATATCATCTATAGACATATGAGCATAGAGAGTGAGTCAACCAACTGATTGAAGACATGTTAAGGATGCATGTGGTGGATAAGCCATCCAAGTGGGAGGATTATTAGCATTTTGTTGAGTTTACTCACAATAATGGTATCAAACATCATGGAAGATGAGCCCATTTGAAGCTTCATATGGTAAAAAAATGCAATGCTCCAATGAGTTGGGACAACCTAGTAGACACAGTAGTACTCAAGCTAGAGTTGCTCAAGGAAATGGAAGAGTAGATGGTTAAAATTAAGTAGAATGAAAAATCAACTCAAGATAAACTAAATAGTTATGCAAATAAAATCAAGACAACTAGAGAATTTAAGTTGGGAGAGCATGCATTTTTAAAATTGAAGCCCAAGAAAATCACATTTAAGTTGGACAGTTGTACTAAGCTAGCAACCAAATTCTATGGTACATTTGAAATATTAGATAGAATAGGACCAGTTGCATACATGTTTGCATTGTCTTCTTCCATGAATGTGAATAATGTATTTCATGTATCTTTTTGAAAAATATGTGCATGATCCTAATCGTGGAAATGAGTAGACTACGATTAAGGTGAAGTCAAAAGGCGACTTCTAGGTATAGCTAGTGCATATCTTGGACAGGAAGGTCATGGTGCTTTGGAACAAAGCTATAGGGAAAGTAAAGGTCAAGTGGACATGCTACAACCATGAAGAAGTGACATGGGAATTGAAAGATGCAATGCAAGAGGCATCCTCGTAGTTATATTTTGAAATTTGGATGAAAATTATGTATACATGTACACCTAAATAGTGATGTGAATTGAGGATGGTGCTAGTTTCTCCAAAGTAATAATGCATGTTACATATGATGAAAGGCCAAAGAGCTTAGAAATGTAATAGAATGAAATATTAACAATAAAAATACATGATCAGTTGCAAATGGATAAGGACATAGTCATAGGGGGCTTATGATTTCATAAGAGTAGGGGCTAAATGGGCTTATAAAAATAAAATATTTTATTAAAAACATCTTGGAATTAATGGCGAAATGTGGTTACATGAGCTTCTTGGGGAAGCCACATGGCGTGTTTTTGGCATGCATATATAAACAATACTTTTGTAGTTCTTGGGTAATTCTTGGTCATTCTTGCTCCTCATTCATTTTGGTTCTTGGTTCTTGCATAGAACAAAAGGTTGGTGGTAGAGAGTCAATGTTCATTGGTTGTAAGAGTTTATTGGTTATTCTAGGAAGAAAATTGTACATATGTGCATGAGAATGGCCGCACTTGAAGAGAACTATCTATAGCTAAGATTCCCTTGATTTTCTAGCCCAAAGATTTTCTATTCAATATCATTGGAGGCCCATAAAGAAGTGGAACAACCGAGGGACTGCATTATAGAGAAGGGGGCTCCTTTTTTGGGTTGTGCAGGTTGAAGGGAAAGAGAGATAGTAAACTGGCATTCTTATGAGCAATAAAGAAAGAAAAGTTGTAATAGCTCGATATTTGGTTTTCTTTGAGACTTAAAGTTAACCTAGGAACCCATCCTTGTGGATTCATAGCCTCAGTGACCTACTACTGAGAGAGCTATAGTAGTGAAGTTGTGATTGGGGAATAAAATCAAATAAATATGAGAGAAATCACATTATAAATCAAACACAATTAATTACGTGAATCAGCGATGAAGCTATAAGTGAACACCTCAGAAAATCAAAACTAAGCAATGCAATACCTTCCCAAAATAATTCACCTAATTGTGGTCCATTTTGAGTGCTTTAAAAAATAAGTATGTGGGTGGCTCAATATGCTTGAAAATAACTCAAAACTACTTGGTTACAAAGTCACAGGGTTATATCTCTTATAATGCAAAATGTGTGTCCCTTATATATTGAGATGAAGGATGTATTTATAGGTTTGTAAGATATTGATCAATATCAATAGTTGAGATTGCATGCAAACGGATTGAATATCAATGGATAAGATTTTATGAGAAGATTTTCACATTCACCAATTATAAGATATAGTTAATTGATTACATGATTAAAAAAATGAAATGAGTTCAATTAAGGGGTGAAAGTGGAATAGAAAATTAGAAATCATCTAATTGTGTGCATGAGAGGATAAGGATAAATAAAATAAATATTTTTTTTTGTTGAAAAAATGAATTTAGAAAGTGAATAAATAAATTAATGATTTTATTTATTCAACTATAGAAAAAATAATCAATAAATTAAATAATTAAAATAATGATTTAATTATAAGAGATTAGAATAAGAAGAAAAAATTAAATAATTAGATGATATAGTTAATTGATTGATTGAGTTGCAGTTAAGAGGTGGAAGTGAACTAGAAAACTATAAATCATCTAATTGTATGAATGAGAGGATAAACATAAATAAAATAATGTTTTATTTTTTAAGAAGAAATGAATTTAGAAAATGAATAAATAAAATAAAGTATTTTTTTTTCAACTATAACGATTATATTAATTATTTAAGCTCGGTTGGGCCGAGGCCAAAAACAACCATCATTACAATATTCAGAAATACTTTTAGTTGCAGCTATCCTTTCCTTACATAGGTGTAGATTTACTCTAGATTACGGGATCGGGATCCATGTAGATTCTTCATCATTCTTGCTGAAAGCTCCTTGTGGCAGGAGGCATGCCTGGTTTGCTTTTGCGTCTGCTTCCTTATTTGAGCCACGTAGAATATGGAAAAGAAGGTAGGAGGAGAAATCTTGGAGCACGTATCTCAGCCTTTGAAGTGTCTTGTTAAGCGCCGGATTACTGAAGTGGTCCTCCGAGTTTAATATCTTTATCAAAATTTCTGAGTCCCTGAATACTTGTATTTCCTTATTTCCTTTTTCACGTGCTAACTGATAGGCTTTTAGCAGCCCAAGGATTTCTGCCTGGTTGTTGCTTCTCTGTCCAAGGCCCCAACTGAAGCTATCTTCTTGGATTCCCTCCGAGGAATAGATCACTCCACCTACTCCTGCTATCCCTGGATTGCCTTTGGAGGCACCATAAAAAAAAATTGTTGTTTTACCCTGTTCCTCCACCAATCTTGAAAATCTGAGTTCATTTCTCGTAATCTCTATACAAGAGTTTTACTGGGGCAAGTGGTGTTCTTTATCATGTCTCGAAAAATATATGTTCCTATCCATTTCTTTTCTTCAGGGAGAAGTGTGTTATCATTTTTAAGGGGGTGATTGGCCACAGTCTCAAGAAGTAGTGCTTTTGCTTTTGCTGCCACCTTCAATGGGGAATTCGAAATGCTGTTGAAGATCTTATCGTTTCTAGCGAGCCATATTTTCCAACAGACATATTTAGGAATTGCTTTCCAGATTCTATTCCATGCTGTCTTTCTTTGGGTCTTGTGAGGATATCACATTTTCCAGGTGTTGAAAAGGTTAGCTATTTTGACTTGTGATGGGGCAGAGACATTGAGACCTTGGAGGATGCAGTCCTAGACTTCTTGAGAAAAAGTACAATCCACGAACACATGCTCCATGGTTTCCTAAGCTTTGTAGCAGAGAGAACACCATTGTGGCCCGTGAATGCCTCTTTTACTCAGATTGTCGCCAGCTAGCACTTTCCCATGCATTAATACCCAGGTGAAGAAGTTTATTTTTGGAAACCCAATAGGATCCCAAATCTGTTTCCACACCAATGCAGTGTGGCTCGAAGCTTGTTGTGCTTAAAGAGAGGCAAATCCGTGCCTTACCTTGTAAATTCTAGTCTTTCCCCATCCCCATTTATCTGTCGAACGCATGTGAACCGGTGCCAGGCCCGTTAGTGCTTCTTCCAAGAGAGTCTTTTGACTGCGCAATTGTTCAGGAACTTGTGGAATTTCCCAATTTCTCCATTTTCCGGAGTCGTCCCAAGTCGAAATATCTGTCAGGGTGAGGATTCCTTGCTGCATGAGGAAGTTCCTGATTTCTTTGATTGCTTCATTTTTGCTCAAAGGTGACTGTCCCATTATGCTGTCTTGCCACAACATCGTGTTTTTTCCGTTGCCTGGGATGCGATACAAGTGATTTTGAAAGGACTCGATCCCCCGTGATAGAGGTGCCATATCAACGTCCCTTTGATGTTGTTATCTATCTGAATGTTTCTTAGCGTTGAGCCTTTTAGATATTTTTTTATGACCTGACTGACAGGGTGTTTGCTGTTTGAGAAGAGGGTCCAGAGTATTTTGCCTCCAAGAGCCAGATTGGCAAGGCCTGGGTCTCTTATTTGCAGGCCTCCTTCATAGATGGGACGTTTAACTGTATCCCAATTCACTAAATGGAATTTTCTTTGATTTCCTCTTCCTCCTCTCCACAGAAAATCCCTGATCATTCTGGAGATCTGTTCTGTGATCTTCTTTGGAGCCAGCAGAAAGGAGGCCTGATAAATTGGCAGGGAGGACAAAACAGATTTTATAAAGATGAGTTTGCCAGCATTGGTGAGCCATTGCCCTCCCCAAGCTGTAATCTTGGACTTAATTTTTCTTATTACCTCTTTCCACAATGATAATTTGTTAGAGCCCAGGGTTATTGGTAACCCGAGATATTTGATTTTATCCCAAGAAGCATATCCCAAAAAGCCTAAGGAGTAGGCTATTCTCTGAATTTCTTGTTGATCCACATTCCACCCGTATATTGCACTTTTCCTTTTATTTATAAGAGCTCCTGATATGCTGTAGTATTTTTGAAGGATTCCACTGTAAACTTTGGCTATCTTGATGGAGGCTCTGCCTAGAAGAAGAGAATCATCTACGAATAATGCATGGTTGAGAGGCTCTAGCCCTTTCGTCAACCTGACTCCTGGAGTTGTCCTTGCTTTCTTTTCAGCTGTCAGTTTTCTACTTAATGAGTCTGCCATCAGTATGTACAAGAAAGGGGAGAGTGGGCAGCCTTGCCTTTTCCCCCTCGAGGCTTGAAAATAGTTTGTTGGCCTGCCATTAACTAAAGGTGTTATTCATGGCTTGTCAGTACAAGCTTTAATCAAATTGACAAAGTTAGAGATGAAACCAAAGGAAAGGAGGACTTTGTAAAGGAAAGAAAGATTTACCTAGTCGAATGCGTTTGCCATGTCGAGCTTTATGAGCATACCTTGCTCCTGCCGAAGGTAACTGGAGTGTATGACTTCTTGCACCTATATTACATTGCCTAGTATGTGTCTCCCTTTAACAAAGCCTCCTTGTGTGGGAGAAATGATTTTCCCAAGCAATGGCTTGATTCTATTTGCTAGCAATTTTGTCAGTATTTTGTATGATGCATTGCAGTGCGAGATTGGCCTAAAACTATCAAAAGTGCCTAGATTCACTTCTTTTGGTATTAATGCAAGGAAGGTAGAGTTAGCACTGCCTCCCACTTTGGCTTTTTGATGAAAAGCTTTAATCATCCTCAGAAGATCAATTTTTATTATTTCCCAGCAGATTCTATAAAAATGAATTGAGAAGTCGTTAGGTACTGGTGCCTTGTCTGATTCCATGGACCATATTACTTTACAGATTTCTTCCTCGAAGAAAGGTTTCGTAAGACGAGGGTTGTCCTCCTTGCTTACCCAAGATGGAATGTGGGAGAGAAATTCTGAGATGACTTCTTCATTCCCATTCCCATCCTCTTTATACAGATTCTGGAAATGATCTTCTGCTGACTTTTTTAGTTGTTCTTGACCTTTGAGCACAGTCCCATCTGAGTAAGCGATTTCAGAGATATGATTTCGAGATAGTCGGGCTCTATATTGCCTATGGAAGAAAGAGGTATTTCGGTCTCCAGCTTTAAGCCACAGGCTATGAGACTTAAGCCTCCAAGTCTCTTCTTCATGGCGGAAAGCGCTAAATGATTTGATTTGGGCATCTTGTTCTTTTGCTAAATCTGAAGCAAATATCTCCTTACTTTCCAAATCCATTTGCAGATCTGATAAAAACTAAATTGTCTCCTTTCTGTTGCTGGTAGGAGAATTTGAGGGTTCTTTAATCCATTTTTGCGGAGCTCTCTTGGTTATTTTTAGTTTCTTCTTGCACACGAAGCTGGGATATCCTGTCACGGGTATGGACCATGCCTCCAGAACAATTTCCATGAACCCTTCTTTCCCTGACCAAAGCGGGTTGAATCTAAAGGGGACAGGGCCCAATTTTCTTCCTCTTCCAGCTGTAAGAGAATAGGTTTGTGATCTGAGGCTAGCTTTGGGAGAATTTTCGAGGAGATCAGTCTTTTTCCTAGAAACAAAGAGCTCTGCGCTAGGAAACAATCTAGGCGAGCAGAGATGTGTTCTGCCCCAGCTCTATTGTTTGTCCAGGTGTAAAGACCTTTCTTCGGTTTGAAGTCAAGAAGATCCCAATGAAGTATTAGCTCCTCTACTAATGGAAGCATTTGGTCCCTACCACTATTGCCACCTCTCTTTTCTTTTGGATCAATGACGAGGTTGAGATCTCCAGCCACTATTATATTCTGAGGGGAGTAAATGTCTAAGAAATCAGACAAGGTTTGCCAACATTCTTTCTTCTTTGTAAGGTGGACTAAAACATAAAGGTTGAAGAGAGAGATGGAGAGCTTACTAGAGAGGTGCCGAAGTTCGGTGAATATCCAATGTTGGGTCTCAAAGGAGCTTTCTAGTTGATACTTGTCCTCCGACCACAATGTTGCTAGGCCACCAGAGGAACCTCTTGCACTAATGGCCTTTCCTGCATTTTTTCCCCATTTTAATTTGTTGATCTCAAGAAGGGTTTCCCCTTCAATCTTAGTCTCTTGGAGCATGAGGATCTCGGGAGTTTCTATTTTCAGAAGATCTTTGACTGCTTCAGCTTTCGAAGGGTTCCCCAAGCCTCTGCAATTCCAAGAGACTAGTTTCATTATTTAACAGGATTGGAGTGAGTTGATCCCCCCTTAGAGGGCCTTGTTCTGGTGTTTCTCCCAATAGACATTTCAATGGTGGATTGGCTGCCTTGAATTTTTTGCCTCTCCGCCTCTTCTTCCTTGACTTCCTTATGAGATTTCCTTCCAAATCTTTTAGAGGGTCTCTCGAATGTCTCGTCTTCCGATGACCCAAAGGTTTCCGGGGGTTTTTTCCTTGTCATTTCTGCATATGTAGGTGAGGAGGAGGTTCCTGCTGGGGAGTCAAGTTGGGTTACTTCTATGTTCTTCTTTTCTGCTTCGAGTGAAGGAACTTGACGCTCAATCTCTTCTATCTTTGTTTCTGGAATTTCGATTGAAGTGCTGAGGGTTTCGAATGGGTTTATTGAGGTTGTTGTCTTTGGTTGTTCTCCTCTTCCTTCCATTTGAACCATTCCTGTTAAGGGAGTTCCAGACTCCATCGGTACCTCTTTCCCTTTATTCCTGTTACTCACCTTCGCCTGGACTGCTTTCTGCACCTGAATCCATTTTTCTCCTTTCGACTTCTCTAGATCTTCCTCCTCCTTTTTTGTTTTGCAGTATCTTGCAAATGCCCATATTCATGGCAATTTTTGCATTTGAATTGTAGTTGCTTGTAGTCTAACTCTTGGATATAAGACCAGTCTACTATTGTTAACTTTATGGCTTCAGGTAACCCTATTTCCAAGTCAACTTCGACGCATATTCTTGCACATGAATACTGATCCCTTCTCTCAGCTCTGTCTATGTATTTTCCCAGGGTGTTACCAATCGTTTCTAGTGACTTCGGGTTCCTGCAATGCAGTGGAAGATGAGGGAGGCGCATCCACACTGGAACTGCTAACGGCACATCTTATGTCGGATCGAAATCTGGTGACCATGAGTTTAGATACAGACCCTGAGGTCCCATGAAATATGGTCCATTCCTAAAGATGAGATTTTTGTTTTCTAATGAATCAAAAACAAAGACAAAAAAGCCCTTACCAACCAGTAGTGGTTGCCAGTTCCTCTGTATCCACACCTCGATAGCCTTGGGGGAAGGCCATAGCCCTGTAAATTGACCGATGAGCCCTCTTTCAGCTAAGTTCAAAGCAGATCTGCAAGAATCTTCAACGGGCAAGGCGACTGTGGGGATGTTTTCAAGTTTCTTTACAAACTTGCACTGAGTTTCCCTTGCTGGGCATTTACTACTATCGCCGAATAGCTTCCTGAACGCAAGGATCTCTGTTGGAGGAGGCGAAGGAGGAGGGGCCTCAGGGCCCCCTCCCGTGCCATGGCGATGGAGGGAGTACTCAGATCGCACCAAGGGCTGCTGCGCGCGTGAAGGAGAGGTAGATATGTCTAACTAATCTGATATTTCTTTGTTTTGGATCTATCAGATCTCTCGGAATACTCACTTTTCTTTGATGTTTTTTCAACTGAGTAAATAAAATAATGATTTTAGTTGTTCAATTATAGAAGAATTAGTTAACTAATTAAATAATTAAAATATTATTTAATTATAAGACGCTAGAAAAAGAAGAAATATTAAATAATAAAATTATCTATTAAATGAGAAGAAAGGGAAAAGATTAAAAGAGATCATTTAATTATGACATGTAAAAATGAATTAATTAAATAATAACAATTATTTAATTATAATGGAAGAAGGAAATGAAGAATTTGCGTGTGTCAGTTTTTGATGTCTATAAAAGTCTATGGCTGAGTGAAATATTCATCTATGGTTGAGTGGAATTACTCTCTGCAAATGGTTGAGTGGAATTGGAATATTCAACATTTGTAACTAGTCAGTGTAATAATCACTTAAAGATAAATACCCTATTCTCTATGTGTTATGATTTCCATTGAGTTAATCACCCTTTAATGTCATATCTTGCATAAGCATATGATTAGTTCATGTTTTCTTGAATTAAGTGTGAGTTTGTATGTTCATATGATTATTGATTATATTGATTGTTGCATGTGCTTGCAACATGCTTCCTTTTCATAATGTTACTAAAAGTTCAAAATTTTCTTAAGGACATCGGGTAGGTTACAACACATAACCATCGAACCCATTTAATATATTTTTCCTTGATTGTAGGTTAGAAATCCCACTAATATCTACCATGCAACATCATTTGAATTATTGCATTAATGGTCATAATTTATTCAATATTGTAGTGTAGACTCACAAAATTAGAGATGATGTGGGAAGTGTTTCCAGAGAACTTCAAACTTGGTTTAATTACAGTTTTACACCGGGAAAAACACTTCCAAATTATTTTATCACAAAGTCAACAACTTTGATTGAGAGCATCTTTCTTTTTTTATGACATCGACCACCTTCTTTGAAATATGAATAGTGACATTAGTGTAGTTTGCAGGGAAAGAACCGTGTTAGCTTGGAATTTTTTTAATTATATTTTTCATTGTGTACCAAAGTTATTTGTATTGAAATCATAACCTTTACACATTCTATGTCAAAATAATTTAGGTATTGCTCTTAGTTTTGTTTTCTATGCTTAAAATGGATTCATGCTTACTATAATTTTAATTTGTGTTATTGCTCATCTCTAATAATTTGATCATAATTGTGTTGGGAGCCTATTAAGTTGAAATATATAAACAATAAAACACAAATTTGACAATTGTAAAAGCAATTTCTGCACCTATAAAATTGGATTCATTAAACCCTAAAATACAAATATAATGGTCATAAGCGCAATATCTATCTTTTGTTATAGCCCAAGGGTTGGAAGTATATTTTTATGTTTTTATCATCAAAGATCCATAGATATATAATACAACCATTAAACAAAAGACATAGTTATCTAATCATGTTTATCATGTCCTTTCATTTAAAAGCATTCCATATATTACTACTTAGTTTTGTTGTCATGATGTTTTGATGTTCTTTAAATTTAACATCAAAATCAACCCATGTTATGGTCTCCCTTCATATTTATTCTTGGAATAATTTTTTGGTTATTTAATTTGGATCTCAAGAGATTAAACATGTTTTCCAAATAATTAGTTGCAAGGTTGATGTGGACTATATAGAATTTTCTCAAATTGTGCTTTAGAAATTTGCATCGCATTCTTCAAAACCTTAGCTAACTTCTTCATATAATTAAGGTATGCCATTATGGACATTATTTTTTACATTTTATCATGAATATACTAATGTTGGGAGTGCCTGATGTAATCCTCAATTTTCTTTGGTATAAGTCTACAAGAGGTTTTCAATAAATCTCTCCTATTGACTTTATTAAGCAACATGATGCATTACACCATCATCCAAGATTAAGAGGATCAGAGAAATCCCTATTATCTCTCTATGTGTACACATTCTATATTCATTGGACACATACACATATCTACAATATATGGTTCCATCGAATGTGTCCATAGGTACCGTTACCCCCATTTCAACAGGGGTACATTGATATATTTCATTTTTGGCCATATCATTGTAAGTCCAAGAAGATGCAAGTCAAAAGCATTGTAGGCCATGCATTGATTTATGTATTATGGTATCCAATATGATTGCTAGTTGGCCATGCCTAGTCTACTTAGATCTCATTCAAAGGTTATTTCATCCTAGATAAGATTGGAGAACTTAGAAGATTCTAATTGAACTCATGGTTTTGAGGAGCCATATATTTTATGCAGGGGTGATCATTGTCGTAGGGGCTAATCCAAACCATGTGGGGTGCACCTATGGATTTCCACATGGTCATGTGTCATAGAGTTTATACACACCTTTTTAGCCATAATATATTACCATTTTCATGTTTCTCAACATGGCAGTCTCATAGGTTCAATATTTCATGTTGTTGTTGTTGTTGTTTTTTTTTTTTTTTTTAATGCAGTTCACATTTCCCAATGCAAGTGGTATTGAAATTCAAAAGGTCAACTTGGTCCCAATTTGTCTAGTTTCATGAGAGGATGACATGCCATGTTAAAGTTTTGCAAACAAGGAAGGCATTATCAAGTTATAGTTGGTTAAAGTTGGTCAATAGGTATTAAAGGTTTACAAGTGGAAAAATAGGGACAACGTTTGAGAGAATTTGACATGTAATATGTCAAAATTTGTCTACAGAAAAAGAGGAACAAAACCCATGTCTCATTTTCTCCAAATTCCTAAGGGCATTATAGATCCAACACAGGGCATGATGGCATGACAAGTAGTGATGATGTGGCAACATAGGACATAATTTGGTCAAATGAAGTAAGATTCAGACGAAATCAAGCTGAGTTATAACAAAACCAGGTGACAGAGTAGTCAAATTCATCAAGGCATTGGAGAACAAGCAAAATGGTTGCAAGGTTGGGCTTACTAGTGGTTAAAGCTTCAAACTAATTGTTAGAAAATCAAGTTGAGCATTGGAGCATCTATAGCCCATTCTTCAACTTCTGAACTACAAGAAAAGGGGGCATGAGACTCTAAAGGAATCATTGAGTCAATTTGATTCCTTAGTGGGAAAATTGATTAATTGTACTGTAATATTTTATTAAAGTTACTAAGTCTTCTACATGTGGATGATTAGTAAATATCACTTTCTAGAGGGGGTCCAATCAACTAGTTGTTAACTAGTAATTATGTAGTCGTTAGAAAATGTTTGATAAAATGCTAGCTCCCCACTATTAAAGTGTTGTTGACTGTGAGATCATTTATACCATCAATAAAGAAACCATTATGTAAAATACTTGTGTTATTGGGTTGTTTTTTCTATTCCTTTTATGCTTAGCTTTAGCCTATAATTTTTGTTTCATAGAATAATTTGTAGGTATTATTTGGTTACTACAAAGTTGCTATAGCAATATATTGAGGGATAAATGATCACATCGAATGAGAGATCTAGGCCCAAATCCTTCACCTCTCCCTTAGCTAAAATCAAGAAGACATTTTAAAGTGTTGGACAAGACCTCTAGGGGAAATATTCAACAAGAGTGTGGAATATTAGTGTTATTGTTGATTTAGCAGTTGGGGCATCTTGAGTGAGTAGATTCTTCTAGTGGGATCATATTTCTTGCAAGTATTCTAGACTAATTATAGTGGGATAGTCTTACTCCCAACTCCTCATTCATTCCTAGTCCTTAAGGAAAAATTGACAAAGACATGGTTGTGATCACAACCCAACAAAGTGGTAAGTAAAAGGCTAAGGTAAATCTCACTCCATTCATTACCTTATTTATAAAATCCTAACAAAAATCTACTTTTTATCTTATTAAATAGCTTGTTGCATAATGTTTATCATACGTAGCCAGTAAATCCTTAGGCAAAAGGTAAATAATTTATGGATCTAAACCAAAGAACTAATACAACTTTTTTAACATAATTTCTATATATATATATATATATATATATAGATAAAGTTATTTGTGCATATATGCACTAGGTTAGAGTTGTAGCACATAATTTTTTGCAGATTTCTCTCCACACAAGGTCCATTTTCAAGTATCTTTAGTAAACCTTGTATTAGCTTCAAATTCAATTTTACAAGTTTTACATCTTCAATTGGTAGCTAAAAGTAGTCATTTTTAATCATTAAGACATTTATATTTCACTAGAAAGCACCTAGGGGGGTTTGACCCCATAACCTCAACAAGTAAATTTCCAATGTGTTGGAAATTCCATTTTGTTGCAAGTTTAATATTTAGAAGTGGTCCAAAGTGGCATATCTTGTGTCTAATAGCATCCCCATGCCTAGATATTGAATTTGTAGGTGTTTGGGCACTGTTAGATGGTCTTTAAAGGTGTTTTCCTTATTGTTTTCTATAATTTTTTGTAGATTTTATAGACTGTAGAGACATGGCAACAAGATAAATTGCACATAAACCCCCCTAACCAAGGTAATAATCATAGAAATAATTTCAAATTTGTTAGAATATTTTTTTCACACTCATTTTGACTACTCATATGATATATTTTGTTAGCTTTGAGTGTCATTTCTTGCTGGTTTAGAATAATTTTATGCAAATTATACACAATAAGCTAGTAGGGCATCAACAAATATCTCATCCACTTCAACCATTAAACCCCATACAAGGCATTGGTTTTGTGTTGGTTGGTTGCGGTCATCCAGGGAAGCCTTCCATAGCCATTTTGGAGGTAGTTGGGCTTAAAGAGTGGAGACTTGGGTTGAGGTGACAATGGACCCTTGTCCTTTGTGTCAGAGTTTTAGCAGGTTGCAACATCTTCAACAACCCTATTTGCAGGAGTGGCAACAAGTAGTATTACAGAATCCAAATAAATCCCACTAAATACCAAATAGTCACACTATAATCCTTTACATATAATTCCCACATGGTGAGTCTAAAAGACTATTACAATTTTAAGTGTGTTTGCAATTTTTAGTTTTATTGCATATACATTGTGCATGTAAGTATTTGCAATTTGCATCAACTAATCTAAATACATAGTAATTCTTAAGAGAAAAAATATGTTTTTTTGTAGTTTTTATATTACATTTCATTGATTAAAAAATGTTTGTTTTATGTAAATGCTCATCTTAATTTTTTGTCAAATTAGGAAGAGTCTATACAAGGGCATGCAATAACTTGTAACTATCTACTTTAAATAATCATATGCTCAAAATTTTAAACCCATTCTAATCTAGTCAAGAAAGACAATAGTTAGGGAGAGATGGGAAGAAAAGCAAGATAGGCAATAAATGAAATTAGAGACATGCTTTATAATTCAAATCAAATTGCACCTAAGTGTAAGTAAAAGAAATTTCAATGCTTCATCACCAATGAGCATATAATTGCATTGTGAAAAATTCTTCACATTATCATCTTGTCACACTTGCACCAATCATCTATAATAGTGTCTTGATTTGCTTATGAATGTACTTTTAGAGACAAACATACACCCACAATTCTTCCTTGTCCTATTATCTTCTAGTTGATGATTATTTATTAGGGCGATAAAATAAGAACCTCCAATCAGATCATCACTATTCAAAACCACAGTTGGTTTTTTCTAGGTGATTGTCAAGCCAACCTCTTCTTGGGTCCAAGAATTATTTGAATTGTCTCTATCGCACAAAACTCTCTTTGTAACAAAATTGTAAATCCCACATTTTCCTTCCTTTTTCCTCAAGTACTAAATTTGCATGGAATGCCCTCAATGTAATAGAACATCACAACTATAGTGTGGAACTTATTAGTATCATAGGATGGCAAAGTTCATCCCTTCTGATACCTCAAAAAACTCTTCTCATATGCAAAAATAAGGGTCCTCTTAAACAACTTAGTCTCCATTACATTGAAAAAAAATAAGCCAATATGTCCATGGGTTACAAGGTTTCCTTTAGGATGTAATAGAGGGACCAATTGTTAAAAACAATAGAATTCAAGGCAACATAATAATCATCAGCAAGGGGCACAAGCTAAATAAGGTACTTTCTGACCAATTAGGATACTGTTAGACTACCTCCAACATTGCACAAAAAATGATCCTAGCTTCCTCTAGAGTCTTACTATGAGTAGTAGCAATGGGAACATTTCCAAAAACAATGTCTACAACAACAAATGAAATCATTATGTATATTGAGCCAATCCAATAGCATAGATGAATGCACCACTCCCACATATAGGTACCTCTATTATGGCTAAAGGCACCTTTGATTGAGTGATAAACAAATAGGATGAAGTAGTTACACATATAAAACTGTAATGATGGGTTTATGAAAGTGGGATTGATAGTTCAACATTGTTTGATGGTTGTTTAACTAATGTGAATAACTGTGACTAAAAAAAGTATCACCATATAACATAAAATGTAGAAGAAAAAAGTACTTTATACTATAATTAAAAATATTTATTAATGTAATCATTACAATAACTCATTACTATAAAATGCTTATTTATGCCTCACATCTCACTCACACATTTAAACACATTATTTGGTTGATTGTCTTATTTTTCATTTTGAGAATAAAAATAACTAAGATATTTAATATGATAAATGTCTATCAAAATTTTCATTATTGTAATTGATGTGATGATTGATAAATTTGAGCACAAATTGAAAATATGGGCACATAAATGGTTGTCTATTGGTGGTAGATTGATATTGGTCCAATCAATCCTTCAAAGATTATCGTATACTAGACACATTTATAAATTTTACCCCGCTCCATCATTAAAAAGATTAATGCTATCATTTCTAAATTTATTTGGGCTAGCTCCTATGATGTTAAAAAATTTCACCTCGCTAGGCTGGATGACATTTCAAAGCCCACGGAGGAGGGTGGCTGGGGAATTCTGGATATTGAAAATTTTGGTTGGGCTTTGGGGGTAAAAAGTATGTGGAGGGCCATATCTAGTTCTGGCATATGGCATGATATCATTCAAGAGAAAAATCTTAAAAATCTATCTCTAGAGGAATGGATCAAAGGCAAAGCTCGATCTCCTTTATCGGTTTCATACATTTGGCTTGAGATGATGAAAAAAATAACACATAGGTAATCTGAGGTGGCAGATTGATGTGAGCTGAAAAGTGGAGGTTGGTATGGACCCTATTAAAGGTTTTAATGGAGATCACATCTTGTCTATTACACTCATCCACCATATTTGCAACCTTGGTATCTAATATACAGACCAGATCCAGGTGGCTATGGACCCACTTTTTAAATATCCTATTTGGATTTGTTCTAGTGATTTGGGTCTATATGGGATTTGGGATAATTACATACAAAATATTATAATGGTTGGTATTACTTTAGATGGTGAGGAGGACAAATTCACATGGGCTGGAAAGATTGTTCAGGGTTAAATCCATGTTAAAGATGCATAGAGGTTTATATCTCATCCACAATAATTGGATGGTAGCAATGGTTGGTTTAATAAAACATGGTCTTAGAATCTCCCGCTCAGACTAAAGTGCTTTGGATGGTTAACTTGGAAAAACAAAATTCTAACATGGGAATATTTGTGTCGACGGGGTTTCAGGGGGCTAGGCAGATGTATTTTATCCCTGCAAGCACAAGAAGATGTGACACATATTTTTGTGAATTTCCCTTTCTCACAATCCATTTGGATTGATGTATTAAACATTTTAAAAATCTAGACAGAATGGGATCCTTCTTTGGTGGAATTATGTCTTAGGGGCTGGATGCGGGAATATAAGGCATATAGGTCCCTTCCTCTTTATATCATGTGGGGGACTTGGCAATGCAGGAATGCTTACATATTTGAAGACAAATCGTCGGATATCTTTGGTACATGCATGAAAATATGTGTTTTTTTCAAGGAAATTGGGCTAGTGGAAAATTACAAAAAACTGAGATATATCCAACAGGTTAATATATGGGACAATTACACTGTTGGTTTTTTTGATGGTGTTGTTGATCATAGTACATGCGGATGTGATGCCTTCATTGTCATTAGTCTGGGTACGTATTTCCATTTCAGTTGGTCTGGAGGAGCTGGGTCCAATTCTAGGGCAAATTTTTTGGCTTTATGGGGTGTGTTATTTTGTGATAGATGGTTATCTATTAAGAAAATGGATATTTTTTGCGACTCAAAAGTGGTGATTGACTGGGTACTAAAGAAGTCGACATTTGCACCTCCTTCTCTCTCTTTTTGGATGAAGAGAATTAGGCCAATGTTGGTCCTCTTCAATAAGATTCACATTGCTCATATTTACATGAAGTTGAATAGAGTGGCAAATGCTCTATCAAAGGTTGGGCATCTATACAAGCTAGGAGAGATCAACTATGTGTTGATGTGATTGTTTTTTGGACGATGAATTTATTTCCTTCACTTAGTTAGTTTCTTTTTGTTGCAGAGATCGACTACATGTCTTACATCAACGATTGGTTTTAGGAAGCTGGATTTATTTCTTTCACTTAGTTTCTTTTTGTTGTAGTATATGAGACAAATTATTTTTATTGTTTATGGATAATGTAAAATCAAAATGTTGTTGTGATTTCACATATCTTTTGGAGATGAAGGGATGATTAATATGATTAATATGATAGAGGTATAGTGTTAATACGATATTTACATTATTATGATGGTTATGATGGAAAGTTATGAATATGTAAACAATCTTTTATCTTAATATAAAGTCTATGGGTTGTTTTCTTATTAAAAAAAATGATGTGATGATATATAAGATACTTTTAAAAGTATAAAATAATAATGAGCAATAATATTATTAAAATATTGTTGATAGAAAATTCAATTTATTTTTTTAATTAATTTTTATTTTTGTTTTTGGAAAAATCTAATTGTATAAAATAATAATGAGCAATAATATTATTAAAGTATTGTTTTGTTTTGTTTGTTTATTTGTTTTTTTTGGTAGGTAAGCACCCATGGGGATTTGAACCAGTGACCTATCGCATAGAGTGCCTTAACAGTGCACCCATTCACTATCAATCCAAAGCCCCGTGGGCTATTATTAAAATATTGTTGATAAAAAAATTCAAATTATTATTTTTTTAATTAATTTTTATTTTTATTTTTGGAAAATCTAATTGTTTTAATGATTTAAAAAAAATAAAACCCTGATTTTATTGTGTGGAAATCTAATAATTTTTAAATTATTTTAAAATGGACAAAAAAAATCTCGAGATAAATTTCTATGAACCACGTTCTTAAGATAAAACTCCAAGTTAACAACATAATTCTTCTAGATTGAAGGAAAACTCTTTGCAAAATAGGAAAGTACCGTTATCCGCGTGCTACGTGGAGTGGGCTAGCGGGTTTCATGGGACCATCACAAGGAAGAGTGAAAATAGGGAAGCCCCCCTCTTTTTCTCCCTTTTGTCGTGACTTGTTCAGCGATTATGTCACCTATTACAGGTCTCCTCCCCAATATTACTCCATTGCATTCTCCTCATTCCTAACGAGATGGCCTTCTGAATCAGAAATGGGCCGCTTTTAAGTTTGAAATTGGAGTTTTCCTGGTCCAGCTGGAGGTTTACATTTTGACATATTTCTATGAATTGAAGGCCACACGAAAAATATAGGACTTGTGAATTCGTGCTCAATTTGCTGGTGCAGGGTATTCATTCATATTGCATTTTTTGGTGATCAGCCTAGAATTTGCCTAATTTTGAGTTGATTGAACAGTTATATTGGGACGTTTTTCATAATTTGATGGTTAGGAATGGAATTACTGCGAAGTTGTTAATTCTGGAACTGATTGGCAGAATTATTGACAGGTGATTTAGTGAATGGAAGACCCAAGGATGGGAAGAAGCAAAATAAACGAGATGGATGATTGGGAGTTGGCTGGACCTGCTACTGGCGTGACCACTCTAGTGTTGGTAGGACGCACGGGAAATGGTAAAAGTGCAACTGGTAATTCTATCCTTGGGCGCAGGGCCTTTAAGTCTCGTTCCCGTTCCTCGGCTGTTACACTCACTTCTGAATTACAACAAGTTCAGATGAAGGATGGCAGAATATTGAATGTGGTAGATACGCCAGGTGATTTTTTTTTTGGATTTGCCCAAATATTTGTTACCTTTTGAAGGTGTGGTATCGTGGCCCCTTTTGAAGGCTGTTTGATTTGGTTGTGTTTGTCTTATAATATTACTAAGTTTCTGCATACGATTTTGATTTTGTAGTTTGGACTATGATTGTTGTTTTCGTGAGTAAAATCCCTGCGATATTGGCAATAAACTAAGTTAAGGGGCTTTCCACTGTAGGTCTTTTTGATCTTGCCGTCCATCCAGACTTTCTCGGCAAAGAAATTGTCAAGTGTATTGACCTTGCAAAGCATGGTGTTCATGGAGTTCTTTTCGTACTTTCTGTTAGAAATCGATTTACTGCAGAAGAAGCAGCTGCTTTAGAGAGCTTACAAATGTTGTTTGGGGAGAAAATTCTCCGCTACATGGTGGTTACCTTTACTGGGGGGGATGAGTTAGAAGACAATCAAGAGACGTTAGAAGATTACTTACATGACAGCCCACTTGAACTTCAGGTTAGTGTTTCTATTTTTTTGAACGATGACGTTTCTACTCTGGTTCTTCTCATGTAACGGAGTTTATACCCTAAATTATTTGGTGGCTGCCTTGAGCTGCCCATGGTTTTTTATCATGCTCGAGTCTCCCTCTGTTCTACATTCCAGGAATGAAGGCCTTATTGGAGTAAATTCTTGGTGTCTTCAGTTTCTTTGGTTTTCTAGTTATGTATATGTAATACCCTGGTTATGACTTCTGGAAGATAAGATTATGTATAGATTGTAGATGTGTGGTTATAATGCTAGGTGTGAAGCCATGTGAGCTCAACTAAATAACTGTGTGTGTAAATGGTGTGTAAATGATGTAAATATTCTAGTATGGATTCCTAGTGTGAGCTCAAGTTCAAGTCTTGACCATTGAATTGCTAGGTAAGTAGAGCATGTAAATATACTTATATGGACCATGTGGTAGGTTTTCATAGTGAATTAAAGCAATGCAACTATAAATGTTGGAATATAGTATATAAGTTTTCAAGATGGTTGTGGAGAGTACAAAATGGGCTATAATCCACTAGATGGGAAGAGAAAAGAAGGGGCCTATGGAGACCCAAATTTTATTATTCTTGCAGGCAATTCCCAGAAAGCAGTTGAGTAAAGAATATCCTTAAGGAACCGATGAGCTGAGAGAGGGAAGATTTTCCTTGTGTTGTGTGGGGTGGATGGCTGAATGAGATGCATGGAGTGCTTTGCATACAGCAGATTTGCTAAGTATGAGAGGAATGGGTTGGTTAACTGAGCTAGGAACTTGTAGCTTGGTTCCAGCTTGGTTCCTTTGCCTTGGTGGTCTCATATCCTGGCTTTGGTTGGTATATGCACTGGATGCCTATGGTTAGGCAGAAAACTGCTTTTATGCAGCCAGTTCTATATTTGGTCAAAGATAAGTGTTTTCTCTTTCTTGCATTCTATCAATTTGCACTGTGCATGCATTTTAGTCAATTCTGAGCTTCCATGGGAGACCTTTTCTGTTATGTCTTGTGAATAGGTTCCGAAGGGCCAGAACTTGAAAGCCCATTTTAGTTTCGCATGCCACTGTAGATGAGACTCTTCTAGTGGTCTTTTTTCTTTGTGATATATGCCTTTTTGGGTGCACTTATTATGGTTTCTACCAATAGAAACTTTTCCATCTCTTAATATTTTCTTATTGGTGGTGAATTCAAATAAAGAAATCTGATAAATGATTTATTCAACCTTTTTGCTGCAATATTCTCTCGTCTAGTTCTCTGTTATTTTTTATTTTTAAAACTTATCCATTCATCTGCTTGTATTTGTTGTGGTTATTAAGGCATTCATAATAATCAAATTTATCGCTTATCAATTTACAGAGCACTTTTGTGTAATTAGACGTTTCTTCCATTTAATACGAAATAATCTAACAATCTCATTTGTACTTTTTCAAACAATATGTTGACTTCTGTTTTTCTCCATTTTTATGATCCTCAAGTTAGCTCCACAATGCCTCTTGCAATTCTTCAAAATGCTTTATTGATGTCTATGATGCTAATGGACTCTAGTTTCTGTTTTTTACACCTTAGCTCCTATGCTGTGTTCATCAATATTATATGAAGTTCCAAGGTAGACGTTAGATTGCTCTTTTTGTGCACATAGTGTGTACCGTACAATTTAATCATCAATCTTGGAGGATAGTGATCATGTCTTGGTTATAGTTTCTTCCTAAGGTACTAGAAATATAGATAAGATCTTTGACCTATGAATAAAGATTGGTTTGGATTTTGTGTAGATGGAAAAATGGCAAAAAATGAAACGAGTTGGCTTCTTTCCATAGTTGGTGGCTCCTGAGTCCTAATTATATTGTGACCAGGACAATGGTTGGTGCTGATGTGGTCAAAGAAGGGCATTGTTAACGCACCCATTAGGGTTCAAGTCTCACCCAGGACATGCTTGTGCTCATTCTACACCAATGCTTGTGAAAACAGTGGGTTTCATGTGCAAGTCCAGGTCAAATTTGGTGGAATAGATTAGTTCAAATTACTAACCAATTAAAATTGAAAAGAAAAATTATTGATGCTTCTCCAAGGTCTCACTGAAAGAATGCTTGTTGGACCTGAAATGCACTTGGGATATGGTATAAAATTCTTGTTGTTCCCACGTGTCTGCCTTTGAAATATTGTTTTAAAAAAAAATTCAACTTCAACCTCCTTAATGTACTTAAACTAGTGTATGTAGGTGAGAAGCAAAAGTTTTGATTTGGGAGAAATACATAATGGACATTGGACATGTGAGAGTGGTGGGGAATACATAGGAGTACTCGAATTCTTTTATAAGGAAAGTGAAGATCTTTCTCCAATTTGTTATGGATCCTAATAGTTCCAATCATTCATCCCATTCCTAGTTGGGAGTAACTGATCATGGCATGACAGATCTGTCGAACAATTATTTGTGGTGCACAAGGAATGGCAGGGGACATTCCCAACAAAATCCTCAAGCCCATGGAGAGAGGGGAGCATACGGGACACATCTCTGTGGAACATTGAAATATCTGGCACACTTTTAGGTTTTTGTGAAAATCAGTCCAATTTGCCCTTTTGCCTATTAATTTTGTTTCTCTTCAAATGTCCTTGATCATGTGATATGGGCTAAAAAATATTTCTGCTGTTCTGCACTTTTCAAGTTTTATATAATATTATTCATTGGTTTCAATGGAAATTGGAATGCGTTAACAAGGGGTTCTCAATAAATTGGAAACTAGTCCTTTATATTTTCTGTTTTCTCAAGTTCAACCTATATGTTTAGATATGATGCATTAGCTACTAAAATGACCTGTTTATATATGTGAACCTGTGTTGGTGCCTGCAGGATCTTCTCCGCCAGTGCAATAATAGAAATGTCCTTTTCAATAATAAAGCTACTTCAAAAACAGTGCAGACAAAACAAGTAAATGAATTGCTTAAGCAAATAGACATTATAATTGCTGAAAATGGAGGTCGTCCTTATTCTAATGAGTTGTTCCGTGAAGCTCAGGTGTGTTTGCACATTTAAATATGCAAAGATATTGGAAATGATTATTTAGAGAATGCTTTGCTCATTTTGTTTCATTTCTTCAGGAAAGGTTAAGTCGACAAGAGGATATAAACTCAGGTGGATATTCGAAGGAAGAGATACATCATTTGAAGAAACAGTTGGAAAATGCATATGCTGAACAGCTTAAACAATTAACTGAAATGGTAATCATTTTGCTTAACTGGATATTGCAAATGCTAGGAAGTGGGCGCTATATGGCAATATGCCAATAGAGGTTGCTATCAAGTATTGTCTATGGCCATTGTTTTTGTGAAATTTACATTTCTCTACATCGTGTGCTAATATTTTATCAAAACAGCATTGAAATTGAGGAGTTTGCCTGTCCAGTTATGCCCAGGAATCTTTTGTTTAATGCAACCATAGCTTTAATGTAGTGTTGATGTGCAATGTCTCATTATATATTGTATGCTTTTTCCTGCATAAAAATAAGCAAACAAACTTGTTTATGCTTTCCACTGTTGCATCACTAGATAATTCTGGTTGAGAACTGCTAAGGCAATTATGCTAGACCTGAATATGTTCTGGATTAGATGCCAAATTTGAGTAATTGGCATATTGGGGAAAAATGCAAAATTTTATTTTTTGGTTAGCTAAACCCATAGGGTTTTGAACCAGCAACCTTCACAGGAGTGCCATAATAGTACACTCTATTGCCGACTGTTCTACACACCATGGCGGGAAAAAATGCAAATTGTTATTGCAGTCCCTCCCTACTTTTCTCCCAAGAACAATGAATATCTCAATTCTTCAATTTGTTGTTTTGGAAATGAAGTCTTATTCTCCAAACCAAGCTAAGGGAAGTGATTTCAGAAGTTGATGTGATTCTGGTTGGCTTTGGAAACTGAGATTTGATATTGTGTCCAAGAACCTAGATGTTGTTTCTGCTTACCTGGCCTTATGAGTGTTGCTGGTGGCTGCAATTTTCTTTCTTAGATTTTGATATATAATATGAAGCCGATAGCAATTTAGCATGAGACAGTAGGCAATCATCTTATTTGCTGGAAGTGACTGTGGACCATTGATTGACCTAAGAATGATTCTAGGAATGATTTGGCTGATGCCCAAGAACCCAGATATTGTTTCTGCTTACCTGGTCCAATGAGTGTTGCTGGTGGCTGCAATTTTTCTTCCCTAGATTTTGATATATAATATGAAGTCGATAGCAATTCAGCATCAGCTAATAGGCAATAATCTTACTTGCTTTCCTTTTGTAATGAGATACTGACAAGGTATTCTTGGCCCTAAAGGCATATTTTAGGAACTGGAATTGTTGCTGACCTTGTTTTTATGACTACCGTGTTCTATCAGGTAGAAGAGAAATTGCGTATAACTACAGAAAAATTGGAGCAGCGTTTGTCTTCTGAGCAGGTTGCACGAGAACAGGCCGAAAAAAGAGCTCAAAAAGAACAAGAAGAAGCAGGTGTGAAAATCGGTATGCTTCTAGAGAAATTGCAAAAGGCTCAGGAGGAGACTGAAAACCTCAAGAAACAAATGGGCAGCAGCAACAAATGTGTTATTTTGTAATTGTGAATATTTATGTCTCCAAAACATATATCAATATAGTTAATGAAAGGCTTCAATGTCTTCTAGGTGCCTACAATGGGGATGTGTGATTCAGTTTTGATATATTTGATCATGTTTTATTGCATGAATTTCTCTAACCTGTAATGTTTACCAGCTTTGCAAAACTATACCTGAACAGGGGATGAATATTTCAATTTGGATGAGTATATATTAATTCAATTGGAATCTACGTATACTCAAAAAGAGGTTCATATGATTAAAATATGGATCCTGAGCATGGATTATCTCCAAGGATGCTAATCTTAGTGATTTTCGTTCTTTTTGGTAGTCCTATCCTTTGTACTAGATTTGGAGAGTCGAAGTTGTATGATAGCATACATAAGAACTATTTCAATCGATAATCTTGCTTAAAAGATTTTTCATCTAAGGAAACAGCTTGCAAATGGGCAATGCATTTATAGGTTTTTAATTTACTCGTGCCAAACATTCCGAGACTCCCAGCAATGCAGTTTTTCTGGAATTTTTATTTTATCAATTCCTATAATATAGAAGCAAGCATAAATGTGTGAATCTTGAAATGATTGTATAATCAGAGCTGGTATTGCTGCCTGCATACCCTGATTTTATTTTAGATTTATTTTGTTTTTATGCTGGTTCATTAAATGCAGTAGCTTAAACTCTTCGTTATTTATGGTTTTGGTTTGAAAATCTTTGATGCCAAATGATCAAATTTTCTTGTATACTTGACTCAGTCTTTCCAGTGTGTGTCTGTTATCAAACGATCGAGGCATTTGACATGAAAACACTAGATTTACTTTAACGTCACAATTTGTCCTTAACAGTTCCCTCTATGATTATTGATACCAAATACTTAAGGGATTTGATGTACCCGTCGTCTCTATAGTGACAGCTTTGTACAATACATCTTTTAGTCTGTGGCCATGGGGGTTTTATATTGTACTTCTAAAGTGAGTTCCATTAAGTTAAATGTACAAACATATACTTGAAACATTCCCACATTCCCCATAGTATCTTACTAAGTATTTTTTCCCCCACAAATATAAGATCCTTTTTATCATATAAACTAAAAAATGATTTGTTAAGTTTAGGTATGTTCTATGCTTAGAGCAATTTATTTCAATTTTCACAGTTAGCTCAATATCTTTTCCAGATTAGCAATCACATCAGCGTTAAAGTAAACTGCAGATAGAACATAAACATAAATCGCAGAAGACAAGCCAAGACAAGAGGACAGAAGATGTGGCGCTAGCCAGGGACAAACCCCAATGTTGGGAAACTCTTGATCAATTCTTCTTCTATGTTCTTCAATAGTTCAGCAGAGAGAGAGAGAGAGTACATTTACAACAGAAGTTAACACTTTGACTTTCTAGATCATCTCTACATGAGATCAGTTGAAGACATGCTACTTCAACTGATTCTTCAAGGTGACTCCTTCACTTATTATTGTGCTGCATCTCGTCCATGTGCTGCACCTCACCGTGCTGCACCATGCTGCACTCATCATCACAGTGCTGGACCTAATGACCATGCTATGCGCTTCATGTTGCTGCTCCTGTCACTGTGCTTCTCCAATCACTGGGTTGCTCTCATCACGAATCTGCACTCTGTTGCACTCATCATCACTGCATCCAATCATGTAGCTGCATCATACATAGTGCTGTGCCCTTTTTACATTATGCTGCACCCTTTTTACATTATGCTGCATTGCTACCCATCACTGTATGCTGATAGCACTATGCTGTATTAGCTGCTGTCCCATAATATGTCCAGCTACACCAACATGCCCAAATAGTCCAATTAGGTCATGCTGTCATTTGTTTGCACAACTATTTGCTGCACACCTGGTTAGGGCACTTGCAGCAGCCCTAGTTTCATCCCACAGTCAACAAACTAACCCTTTAAGGGCTGCGGCATACCCTCATAGGTCTCCTCCTCACCCACGCTGCTTGCTTAGGGTGCTGTCCACCCTTGACAGCCCTCACACAGCCTCTAGTTGTGTGCTATGGCCTATGGCCTAGCACAACAGATTGTTGTAGCAACACACCTCTGAAAATGTGCCAAAATAATTCAGCCTTGTTGGCCCTCTTCACAGCAAACTCGGATCCTGATTATATCACTGTTCTGGCCCTAAGACTATCTGCACTTACCTCAGCCACTCGGCCTCCTGTAGCAGACTTCGGATCCCTGTTTTCCCACGCTGTCCAGACTCTAGGTTGTTGCGGCTAGGGTATATCCATATCACCCTTAGGTAGGGCAGCGTAGGGCCTCCTCTAGTTGCTGGTTAGGGCCTTCCCTTTGCAACGGATTAGGGCTCCCATTAGCTGCGGATTAGGGCTCTCTTTGGCTTCAGATTAGGGCTCTTCTAGCTGCGGATTAGGGCCTCTTAGATCTGCGGCCAGATCTCCTACAAGTCCGCGGCTAGGGCTCTTTTAGATGACCCTTCTTTAGGGCTGCGTAGAAGGCATCTCCTCTAGACCTCCTCTTCCACTAAAAACCCAAACAAGTGGAGAGTGAGATCACAAGAGATGATATCAAATGACTTGAAGTCCTTTATTTATACTAAAACGTTGAGCACAAGTGGGGTATATTTGGTTGCTCGCTGACCTTGACGAATTGCCCATAACACAAATAAATTCATATCTCCATGAATACTTATCGGAATTGGATGATCTTTAGATCAATCCTACACCTATCAATGAGAGGGATCCAAGAAAAATATTAGCTGCCATTAATAAGATGACCCACATGGAGTTTGGCCCTAGTTGCCAATGTTAACACTCCCTCTCAACTAGGGAGAACTCCATCCGCTGATCCATATGTCCGACTGTAGTATCTCTGCCATCAGTGCCCTGCATTGCTCTGCTTTGCTCTACTCTGCTCTGTTGAGCTCTGCTCAGTTCTGCTTTGCTGAGCTCTGCTCAGTGCTGCTCTACTGAGCTTTGCTCAATTCTGCTCTGTTGAACCATGAAGAAAAAGAATTGATCGAGAATGTCTCATACTATTCTCTACTGACCCGAAGTTAGTTTCATTGATCCCAGATCAATATCACAAGAGAGTGTCTCAAACCACTCATACTGATCCCAGATCAGTTTCATTGATCCCAGATCAATGGAGGTCATCCTAGCATAAGGAGTACAATAGATACAACGATGCGTCCATTGATAATACTACTATGGTCTCTAAACCCATTTCCCTGCTCATTGATTAGATGAGAGGTACTTCCCATGAGTCCCAGATTGCATGGGTAGGATGCCTCGACAGGAGAACTAATCATCCCGCCCACAAGAGAATGAATCATCCTGTCCCATAGTCGTCATGGGAGAACTAATCATTCCGGCCCACAGGAGAACTAATATCCTATTCCATGGTTGCCACAGGAGAACTAATCATCCCGACCCACAAGAGAACTAATCATGCTGTTCCATAGTCGCCATGAGGTATCACAGGGAAAGGTTGAACCTGTCACCCTGTACATAGCGCACCACCAGGGGAGGGTGAGCCGCCCTGTGGTCGTATGTTGCTCTAATAAGTACCCCAAGCCCCCTAGAGCTCCCAGAGCTCAATGCATGCAACATGCAAGACCCTTATAAGAAGGTCTCTCAATGACTCCAAGTCGTTCGGGAAAATCACAGATTTGACCTTTCCCTGGGGCTTTGACAAAGTGTCTGCGACTTGTACATCAGTCTCAATGCGATGGAGCCTCCTCGCTCATTGACTTACCATATCCCAGATAAGGTAGTATCTGATGTCTATTTGCTGGAGCAATCATCGAACACAAGATTCCTCAATAATCGAATCCCCCCTGGTTGTCACAAAGAATCACAGTGGTATTCATCATGTGTACAAACAACTCACTGAAGAGCTTCCACAACCAGGCAGCTTCACACGAGATCATACTCGTAGCTATGTATTCGGTCTTAGCGGTGCTTATAACAACTGACTTCTGCTTCCTGCTCATCCATGATATCGAAGCAGAATCCAGAGAGAACCAACACTGAGAAGTGCTCTAGCGATCCTCCACACTGCCTGCCCAGTCAGCATTCGAATAATCATGCAGCTTCATATTTCCGGCAGTGTATCTCAATCCATGAGAGATTGTGCCCTGAAGATATCTCAGAAGATTCTTGGCACCAATCTAGTGAGGCTCAACCAAATATGAGTTCACTATGCTAACTGCAAAGCATATATAAAGACGGAAGTTCACCAAGAACATCAATGCAGATGAGTTTATGAAACTCAGAGGCATTTCCCAAATCTGGTCCGACATCACCACCATATAACTTCTGAAAGTTAAGATCCTCGAGGTAGTCACGGGCTTGCAGTTTACCATTCCATATTTGGAATCCAACTCCCTCTTACTTCTGCAAGTGAGAGGGTCTGCACCTGTCAGAAATAGGTCATTTCTCAGAAGGTGCTGGTATGAGAGTTCTATCATCCACAACCTTCAAATAATGGTTTGGATCGGCTTCACTTTTAGTGAATCTCAGCTTCATCAGACAACTATCAATCCTCTCATATTAGGCCCGGGGTGTTTTACTTCAAGCCATAGAGGGCTTTCTTCCACCTGTATACATGAGATTCCCAATCATGAATCTCAAACCCCTCGGGTTGTTCCAAACCTGTGGACCTGCTACATGAGGGGAATGGTCCCCTTGTAAGATTTTCCTTTGGTACATCTCAGACATGTACTTTCATGCTCCTCTTGAATTCAGGTATCCGAGTCACCATTTGACTCACATCAGTTAGGGCCTCATAAAGTAGATCTCAGGTGTTATAGATGAGATATGTCATGATCTCCAATGGACCATCCTGCAACTTGACACAAATTGCCAACCCTGAACCCATGAGTAAAAGCATCTTTGAAAATTTCATTTTCAAACACGTACCTTTCCATCGATGAATGCTGCCCTGTAACTTTTGACTTCCATCGCCGAAATGGACACGAGGTTCTTGTTGTGATCAGGTACATAAAAGAGATTCTGTAAATGAATCTATTTACCCTTATTTAATTATGGGGTAACATTCCCTACACCCTTTCCGGGATAGGTGGCATCGACTTCAAGTATAGTCCCACGATTGTTTCCATCTTTACCAAATTAGAGAGAACACCCTTCTATCCGATGAAGTGCCTTGAAGCACTATAATCGATAAGCCAGATTCCCAAAGAATCTGAAGGAGAGGGCCAATACAAGATAGCGCTTCTTTGTCTTATCAGAAACAACATTTGATTCTTCATACCTAGGGTTCCTTGCTTTCTTTGAAATGATTGTTATCATCATCAAGTGATGTGTCCTTGCCATTCGAACACTTCTTTGCATAATGGCTGAACTAGTTATCTGCCTTTCCTTCCACCCTGAGATCCGGTCTTCTTGATGAAGTGATCTTTAGGTAGGCCATATTCCACTGCGCTATTCTGATAATATTCTCTACTTCGATTTCACCCTCGGTGAATTTGAAGAGGGATGAGGAACCCGTTCATCCTTTTGTCCTTTCCTAACTGTCTTCGGTGATTGCTTTTTCACTCTTGCTTGGGCATTGTCTTCACCTCAGCTCTGATACCATGTTAAGTTTAGGTATGTTCTATGCTTAAAGCAATTTATTTCAATTTTCACAGTTAGCTCAATATCTTTTCCAAATTAGCAATCACATCAGCATTAAAGTAAACTGCAGATAGAACATAAACATAAATCGCAGAAGACAAGCCAAGACAAGAGGACATAAGATGTGGCGCTAGCCAGGGACAAACCCCAATGTGGGGAAACCCTTGATCAATTTTTCTTCTATGTTCTTCAATAGTTCAGCAGAGAGAGAGAGAGAGAGAGTACATTTACAACAGAAGTCAACACTTTGACTTTCTAAATAAGAGAATAGATCATCTCTACATGAGATCAGTGGAAGACATGCTGCTTCAACTGATTCCCCAAGGTGACTCCTTCACCTATCATTGTGCTGCATCTCGTCCATGTGCTGCACTCATCATCACAGTGCTGGACCTAATGACCATGCTATGCACTTCATGTTGCTGCTCGTGTCACTGTGCTTCTCCAATCACGAAGCTGCTATCATCACGGATCTGCACTCTATGTTGCACTCATCATCACTGCATCCAATCATGTAGCTGCATCATACATAGTGCTGTGCTATGCATCACGTCATGCTGCACCCTTTTTACATTATGCTGCATTGCTACCCATCACTGTATGCTGATAGCACTATGCTGTACTAGTTGCTGTCCCATAATATGTCCAGCTACACCAACATGCCCAAATAGTCCAATTAGGTCATGCTTTCATTTGTTTGCACAGCTATTTGCTGCACACCTGGTTAGGTCACTTGCAACAGCCCTAGTTTCATCCCACAGTCAACAAACTAACCCTTTAAGGGCTGCGGCATACCCTCATAGGTCTCCTCCTCACCCACGCTGCTTGCTTAGGGTGCTGTCCACCCTTGACAGCCCTCACACAGCCTCTAGTTGTGTGCTATGGCCTACGGCCTAGCACAACAGATTGTTGTAGCAACAGACCTCTGAAAATGTGCCAAAATAACTTCCAAACAGCAATGTGTTTGACCCTTAGGAACTTGGCCTAACAGTCAGCCTTCTTGGCCCTCTTCACAGCAAACTCGGATCCTGATTATATCACTGTTCCAGCCCTAAGACTATCTGCACTTACCTCAGCCACTCGGCCTCCTGTAGCAGACTTCGGATCCCTGTTTTCCCACGCTGTCCAGACTCTAGGTTGCTGCGGCTAGGGTATATCCATATCACCCTTAGGTAGGGCAGCGTAGGGCCTCCTCTAGTTGCTGGTTAGGGCCTTCCCTTTGCTGCGGATTAGGGCTCCCTTTAGCTGCAGATTAGGACTCCCTTTAGCTGCGGATTAGGGCTCTCTTTGGCTGCAGATTAGGACTCTTCTAGCTGCGGATTAGGGCCTCTTAGATCAACTTAATAAATACATAACTTAATATTGAGAGCAACCAATTTAACTGAGTGCCATGCTCCCTTACATCTGTCCAGATCACCATGATTTTCTTCAACATCTCTCCCAACAGCGTTCTGAACACAACATCTTCGCATTATCTATTCATTGGCTATGTCCGCTTTCTGAGTCAGTGTCAAATCCATGGAACACGGTGGGAGGCAGAGAACAGAACGCCTCTGACTGCGTATATTCAGGTCTCATCCACTTAAGATTTCCAGGCAGCTGGCTGAAGATTAATAATTCTTTGCTTATTATATGTAGATCTGGAGTTTTATTATTGGTAGAAGTATTTACTATTTTATTACTGTTCCCCCTAACAAGGGGAAATTACATTATACCTCTGATATGCATTACCGAAAACAGACTCATACATATTGTTACCTGAAAAGACTTACATACTGTTGCCATAGAATAAAATCCAAAATTGTCCAAAAAATTTCATACTGAATTCAAAAGACTATTGCTTAATGCCTATTGTATACCAGCCGCCTTCTGTTATTTTGACCCTTTTTCCCAAGAAAAATATCGGACTATTGATTATTATCTATTTTATACTAGCCTTCTGTTATTTAGACCTTTTTTTTTCCAGGAAAAACATTGATATATTTCGTAGGTCAAGGAGAATTCAAATTATACAAAACATTCTGCCTTATCAGCACTCTGGAGGAGGAAGTCACTTTGTTTCTTCCGATAAAAAAAATAGCCTCTAACTACTTCCACGTAAGAACTTTTGATACAACTTTCATTTATGGGTTGGTTAGATATATCATTTAACGAACGTCAAGAAGCTTTCAACCTCTAGACTAGACACTGTCCACTGCTTTAAGATGTTCATTGTTACAATCTTCCAAATATATCGTGGTCACTAGTTCCAGACTTCAAAAACACAAATAAACTTGTGATCGCTACTGTCAAGATCTGGGAGCTATTGTTTGAGCCTTGTCTGAAGGTTGATTTTGTGATGATATTTTGACAGTAAAAGAATGCCACCAGAGCCACAGATACCTGGGGAGCCTTGGTTTGCTCCATCAAAATATTTTCTAGGGTTGAGCAATCACTGTCTAGAAATTTTAAGATTCCAGGATATTTTATCTTTATTGGCTACCTGATGGCTTCCCTGAATTGGTATCAATTCTTTTCCTTGAAATATCATTTCATTCCTAGCTGGCCATGGCGCACATGCAACTGAACAGGGAAGTGGCTTATGCTTTGAGATTGTTCTGTCCATGCACCAGCTTTGAAAACAATCAGAGATGGATTCTCCTTTTCACCAGTTATTTTTATGTTGTCTTCCCATTTTTTTTTTTAATCTTAAATTGACAATTCTCTAATAAATGATCTATTGGTGTCTTGTTCTTTTTTTACAGAAAACATAGCTTCCAGGACCTTCCCATGATCTCTTCTTACAGTTATTCCAGGTCAGAGCTTTGTTTAACAATGCCAGCCAAAAAAATATTTCCTTCCACCACCATTTCTTATACCCTTACTCATTTTCCTCGACCATTGTTTATCTCATTTTGTCCATCTTCTAATTTTATTGCAATATGCTTGACACACTATATATTATGGCAATGCTTCTGCTACTTCTCCCTGAAGACCTAACTGTGTATTTGATTTCCATCAGTGATGGCAATTTGAAGTAATCCTCGTTGTAATTTATGCCAAATTCAAAATCTCAAAGGGTCTTATGATAATATATAATATGTGTGCCCTATCCCCTATTTTTACTTTTTCTTCCTCTCCTATCTTCCATACCAACAATTTGCCTACCAAGGAAAAAGCTTTTCCTAATGCCTTCTAGACAACACAAGCCCTTCCAGCTTTCTTCCCCACTTTATTGATTCAATCCTATGTAAATTCTGGGTCTATATATATTGCTTTCATTACTTTTTCCCACTGCCCATGATTGTTCATCTTTTTCGACAAACTTTTTGTTGCTATTACTTGACCAAACAAATGAATATTCTCAAAGCCCCATATACCGTCTTCTTTTGGCTTTGCAAGTTTTCACCACTTAACTAAATGATTGTGTTCTCTCTTTTCCCTGACCATACAAGACTAAAGCACCATTTTAAATAATTTCCAATAAGAAATAAAGCACTTTTAAAATAATTTATAATATACTTTTGGGAATGTGTTATGGATAACCAATACACAGGTATTCCCTCCAGAACCGACTTTACCAATGTTAACCTTCCACCTCTAGATAATCAACTCACACTAGTTTCCTCAAGTGCCTTACCCTATAATCATTAGCTTTTATATAGAACCCATTTAATTTAGCCCTTCATTACAAGGAAAGAATTTAAAGGAGACTCTGCTTACACTGTTTTTGTATATCTTGATTAAGGTCATTAAAAAATACATAGGATTTATTATCATAAATCTCCGTCTCTGTTTTTTTAACTTCTACTGCACAATTCTAGGCTTTCCTTGTTCCTTAGCTTGCACATTGGCATTATTCTACTTAGCCATCTAACTACTTAGAAAGAGGACATCAAACACTCCTGCTTGAGATCTCTTGTAGCATAGAAAAACCTAGAGGCTGACCCATTCATCAAAATACCAAATGTCGCTGAAGATATACACCCATAAATTCTATTAAGAACTTGAATGCTCATTCATATATGTTATCAACAACGGATTTACTGTATCATAAGCCTTTGCTAGGCTAAGTTTCGTCACCGTCACTGGATCTTTTTAACCTTTATTGTATGCAATCCTTCCAAGCTTTTCTTGGGAGACCTTAGCATCCATACCCTCATTACTCTGATCATTAATCATCCTCGTAAAGAATGAGATTTCCTAATGCTCGGGTCTCCACTTGTCTTTAGCACCTAGAGTGTTTTGATATTCTGTGTATAGCATACCTTTGAAAGATTTTGTATTTTTTTGTATTTCTGCTTTTTAGTGTACGAGGTTTAGATCTAATACTCTGCTGCAGATCAATACTGTCAGATGCACATAAATCATACTTCAACAACATAGAATACAAATAGTAATAAGGGTAAGAATCTTGAGAAGAGATTCTCCCTCTGACTGGGGATCTGCATCATTCATCTTCATTCATGTAAGAAACTTGTCTCTACTTGAGTCATGCAACAACAAATCTGTTAGATCATAAACATATGGCTATCAGCATCATGACATCAATCTTTCATCAAAGGTTTAGACTCAAAGCAACAGATAGATCTCAAAGATTATGAACACAATAACACTTTCTATCAAGTCACTCTATCAAGTTAGGACATTCAGTTTAACCATATGTCGTCAAGACAAGACCATAGGTAGTAAGAGATCTGGAATATCAATCTTACACTTATACCTCTCACATCAAGGTTACCATGCACTTCATGACCAATGAGATTAAATTAGGTCATTCAATAAAGCTTTATCAAAACAGCAAGAGCGTTAATCACTCTTTCCATATGCTTTCATCATGCTTATCGCAAGCATTACTAGCAGACTCATGTATAGGAGTCAATGAACTATCCTTCTATATGAAATCCATCATGACAAGTATCAAGAGTATCATTTTCTAGAGCCAAGGTGCTAGCCTTCTTTATAGGATCAAGATATCCAACATATAGATCATAGTTGTTAGCCAAACATCAAGTGTACCAATGTATCAACATTAGATAGCCTTATAGAATTCAGATCAAAATGTTCAACACCAAGTGCATTATTTCATCACAGGAAACATAGATCCAAGTCACTTTCATGTGTATGTATGAGCCATTAAAGAAAGAGACATTCTCATCATACCTTAGGGCTTACTGAACCAATAGCTGAAACATACCATGCATACCTTGTGGTATTACTTGTGCACCTTTTCATTAGACATAGGCCGCTTGAAGCACTTTGTCATCTTTTCATCAAGTACCTCTTTATCTCTTTCTAGATCTGCATCTCAAAATGATCCTCAAGAATGATCTACTTATCACATCTCATCAAGCAGGTTAGAAACATCCATATACTCGAATACAAATGCAGGGAGTACAAACAATAAACATAATCCTCAGATCTATAAGTTTAACAAGTAAGAAACATCATAAGTCAAAAAATACTTATCTTCAATGAGAGGCGATCCTCTCCCTCTTGAACCAATCTTCAAGAGCCATCAATGTCCATGGCTCATATACCAATGTCGCTTTCAAGTATCCAACCAGGTCTGCTAGGGATTATCCCATCTAGGGCTTCATCGAATCTCCCACAAGTGGTTGACATAGACCATGCTAGAGTTTCATACATCAAATCTCAAGTCTTTGCCATAAACCGGGGTTTTCTCTCCTTTCTAACCTCATATAATCCATCAAAACCTAATCATCAATATGCCTAGGGTTTTCTTCAAACCCTAGAATTCTTTTAGGTCTCCACCATCCTCTTCTCGCTTCCATCTAAGGTGTCATTATCTGAGTGATCTCCATGACTTTTCTTCAGCCCATCTTTGATACCATGTTAATTTTTCATAGGGCGACATTGTTTTTTGCTTTGATAATTGCATTACATCATTAATACATTAAGTTCACCCCATATCATCATTACATTATTCAGATTTACACCATTATACATCAACATATTCAATTACATAGAAAGAAACAACATCACCATCATCATCAATGCAATGGAACATAAAAGGAACAATAGAAGAAAGCATGCACACATATAGAGACACCAAGATTGGTCCAAGACCAGGGAAGAACTCATTATGGGGAAAATCCTTGCAAATCTTCTTCTTCTTAGATCGTCACCAAATGATGCAACAAAAGAGAGTACAATGATCCATAACTTTATCTATGCAGCAAAACGATAATGATATCTAGGAAATAAATCTAATCACGCTAGGAATCAACATCCTCACTGATGGTTGTAATGTGATGTCACAAACTAATGTCAACTATGTCACTGTCAATGAGCCCAATACATATGTTTGCAGTGGATAATAACAAATCAGATCTACAGATTTGTATATTTGAAGCCAATTGAAGCCAAGATGTCAAACCCTAGACTTGAACTCTGGTCGCTTTCATCAGAACTGTCTGTGTGCGACTGAAACTCCCTGGTCACTCTCTAGGATACTCTGTGAGGGCGACTATGATTGCTCGGTTGCTCTCTGGAAGACTCTATGCGTGCGATCAGGGTGCAACACACCTAAAACCCTCGGTCGCTCCCTTGAAGTTACTGTGCATGCGTCCATGATAGCCTGGTCACTCTCAAGACGATTCTGTGCAAGCGACTGGGGATCGATACCTCCAGATCTGTCTTTGAAGCCATAGTCGCTCCCATAAGCCTCTGTGCCAGTATCCAAGGGTCTCTAGTTGCTCTCATAGGCTTATATGCCAGCGTCCAGCGACCAGAATGCCCTGTTCTATGCCAACCTCCGAAATCCATAAAACCCTAACCCAGAGCGAAATCCTTTCGTCGAACTTGTGCAAACCAAGAAAAAAGAGAAGAGAAAATGTGTCCAAATGATCTTGAGGTCTCTTCTATTTATAGGGTTTCTTGATGGTTCACTTGTGGTTAAGATAGACCCAAGCAGTTACTCGTGTGGTTAGGGCCGACCCATTCCATAATACATGTATGAATAAAATATTTCATAACTCAACTTTCGCTTGACCAAATTGAGTCATCTTTAGGTTGATTTTGGTCCTCTCAAAAAGAGGAATCCAATGCAATCATTATCTTGGTAATTGGAGTTGTCAAATGTGGAATTTTACCGCAGTTGAAAAAATTAACACTCCCTCTCAACTAGGGAGAATTCCACCTGCCAATATCTGTCCATCGAACAATATGCCATTTTGGAATCTTCGAGTGTCATCACATATCATCACGGATAAAATGTGGAATTTTACCGCAGTTGAAAAAATTAACACTCCCTCTCAATTAGGGAGAATTCCACCTGCCAATATCTGTCCATCGAACAATATGCCATTTTGGAATCTTCGAGTGTCATCACATATCATCACGGATCATCTTTTTCATGTAGTCGTCATGCCATGCCCATCTCAAGTGTCTCATCATCACAAATCATCATTGTACATCTCGATCTATCCTTTTCTTATTCGTGTTTATCTCTTGATTGTTCCTGCTCGTACGCTGAACATTCTCGAATCTTGAAGAATAAGAATTTGTTACTGGAGGGGAGCTCAAACTACCACCCTCTATACATTAGGCTGCCATCTGGAATCTCTATCAGTGGGCTACTACCCAGATCATCATCAATTATCATTAGAGAGCTTATTATTAGGAAGCACATCTCAACTTGGAATCACATCGGGGAGCAATAACTTCCACCCATACTGAGAAATAGGATAACTCATCACATAAGGGAGTAAACTATCGATCCTGGATCACACAAGGGAGTACACCCTCGACCCTGGAATTTCATCGGGGAGATTTACCCTCAACCTGAAATCCTATTGCCTACCGATCTTCCCATCGATGACCCTGAATAGTCATGTGGTAGAACACCTGCATCATATTCGCCTTGGGTTATACACCCCTAAGTACACTCTCAACTCGTTGGCTAGACGAGGAGCAGTACTCCCGACAAGCCCGACTTGTGGGTATGATACCAATTGGGGTATACTTTGCAAAGACCAGATAGGGGAGTAAACCCTCAACCCTATGGGTAATAGATAGGGGTAACACCCTATTGTCCAGAGTTCCCTCAACTCCAGGAGCCCTCTATCTCGATTCCTCACCCTGGGAGCTCAAACAGGGTAGAAAGAGTTGGCTCAGTGTCCTCGATCAACGCTGCCCCTCATTCGGAGGGGATGCATCCATAAATCCAAGCTGCTCCTTGAAAACCAAGAACTTTCTCTGTGGTAATTCTTTTGTGAGAATATCTGCAATTTGCTTGTCTCAGTAGTAGTTGTTTCTTGTTCATACAAAACATCAAATCAAATATTGTGTCAGATCATATATACTCATATAAATCACAAAAGGATACCATAATCATCCTCCCTCTCAAGGAGGTGCTAACCACAAGCCTGAGCTTGTTTCGAACAACTGCACTGTCTCAATATATGAGAGTATCTCAATCCCAACTATATATATATATATATAACCATGTCATATCCAAACCATGCTCAAACAAATTTCTAAGGAGATTCTATATCATGCGTCAACTATCCATGCTAGCAGCATCATGATCAACCTTGGTCATGCTATGGACTTCTCATCCAAGATATCATGGAAAATCTCATACTAAAGGAGCATCCAAATGTGCTTATCAACAATAATCTCAAATATCAGAAATACATCTATGTAGACACATGTCATAGGAGAAATATCTCATTCTCAAAATATAAACCTCATGCATATATTTCAAATCATGCTCGGTGGCAACTCTATGTGAGTGAAGTAGCTCAATCATGAATTTATTCAAGTTCTATGCACATCATATATATATAGATGGTTGTTCAAAAAATAGAATCAACAATACTTCAATCAACTGTTGGATGCCATGTCGAGTTCAACAACATCTTTGAACTTCAAATAATAATATCAAGGATTTACAAAAATAGTTTCCAATAACTTTGCAATATGGAATTTCTTTCCCAATTTCCAGAAATTAATTCATCATGCCATGATACATCATTTCGGGCTTCAAAAGCCATCTCCCTTTGGTTTAGGTCATCAAAGGCTCACCACCTGTCACAAGTAGATCATTAGAGGCTCATCACCTGTCACAAGTAGATCATACAGATATAAAACCAAAACCATAATCAATATCAAAGCCATATCTTGGAACTCATCACTTGACATCATCAGATAACTGTCAAATATAGATATCTCGATTGCAATGCTCTAAGCATAATACCTTGCTAAGCCATCATAATCATCCTTACATAAATCAATGTTGTATCATCATATCAGCAAAATCATCCCATCAAATTTTAGTAGCTATATCACGACCATTATCAGAGTCATCATTATCATAGTATTAATACTTCCAACCAAGAGACAGGTAAAGCTCATATTAAGTATGAATTCGATTATTATCATGTCAACAAGTTGTAATCAACCATGCAATATAAGTCTGAGGCTTCATCAAGTCATTCTCATAATCACAACTATCATTATTTCAACCATTGTGCTAAGAACAAGGAGGCCAATTTCCGAATACCCACATGAGTCATAGTGTCCACATAGCATTGACATCAGGGCAAATCAACAATCATCAGATCGAATTATTAGACATCAAGTCAAGTCCAAATTTGCTATCGTAGTGAGATCTATATTCAGAGCATATCTCAATCATCAAAGTTAATGTCAAGAATCATGACAAAACATTGTTCATTTATATCAATCAGCGAAATCATGGCAATCTTTCGTAGCACAAACATAGTGACATATCTATATGTATGTCCCGGTCACTTGCAAACACAAGTTCAATTTGCATGTTCATGTTATGGAAAATATTCAAGCTTTTCCTACTAGCAGATCTTCCTATTATTTGCAATACATCTATGGTACTTATGTCTTCCAGGTGACCATATGATTTCATGCACAATACTTCATTATATGATCAACAATTTAACTCAACAATTTCAGAAATTAGTTAATAGTGGCAGAATATATCAAGGACATCATGATTTAGAGTTTAGATAGTTTCAGAAAGCTTCAGATGATGGTCAACTATAGTCAAACCATTGTCTCAAAAACCACACCACAGGAATCTGCAAACCATTATAGTCAAACCTTTGGTCGCTCCCTTCAGGTTAGCATGAGGGAGACTTTAGTTGCCTGGAAGTTGTCTAGGCCTTATCATGTGTGCGTCTAGGGACGAGATCACCTAGATTTGTGACTGCGTCCAGAGCATAAACCCTAATTTCTGTACAGGCTTCAGAGTTAAGACTGTTGCAAATAAATACTATCAGATGCACATAAATCATACTTTAGCAACATAGAATACAAATAGTAATAAGGGTAAGAATCTTGTGAAGAGATTCCCCCTCTGGCTGGGGATCTGCATCATTCATCTTCATTTATGTAAGAAACCTGTCTCTACTTGAGTCATGCAACAACATAGCTATTAGATCATAAACATATGGATATCAACATCATGACATCAATCTTTCATCAAAGGTTTAAACTCAAAGCAACAGATAGATCTCAAAGATTATGAACACAATAACACTTTCTATCAAGTCACTCTATCAAGTTAGGACACTAAGTTTAACCATATGCCGTCAAGACTAGACCACAGGTCGTTACACTTATACCTCTCACATCAAGGTCACCATGCACTTCATGACCAATGAGATCAAATTAGGTCATTCAATAA
Organism: Pinus tabuliformis; assembly: GCA_031772625.1. Lineage (NCBI taxonomy): Eukaryota > Viridiplantae > Streptophyta > Pinopsida > Pinales > Pinaceae > Pinus > Pinus tabuliformis. The sequence continues at coordinate 280,472,990 of CM062811.1, forward strand.
AGCTTTATCAAAACAACACGATTGTCAATCACTCTTTCCATATGCTTTCATCACGCTTATCGCAAACATTACTGCAGAATCATGTATAGGAGTCATTGAACTATCCTTCTATATGAAATCCATCATCACAAGTATCAAGAGTATCATTTTCTAGAGCCAAGGTGCTAGCTTTCTTTATAGGATCAAGATATCCAACAGATAGATCATAGCTGTTAGCCAAACATCAAGTGTACCAATGTATCAACATCAGACAACCTCATAGAATTCACATCAAAATTTTCAACACCAAGTGCATTATTTCATCACAGGAAACATATATCTAAGTCACTTTCATGTGTATGTATAAGCCATTAAATAAAGAGACATTCTCATCATACCTTAGGGCTTACCGAGCCGATAACTGAAACATACCATGCATACATTGTCGTATTACCTGTGCACCTTTTCATTAGACATAGGTCGCTTGAAGCACTCTGTTATATTTTCATCAAGTACCTCTTTATCTCTTTCCAGATCTACATCTCAAAATGATCCTCAAGAAGTATCTACTCATCACATCTCATCAATGAGGTTAAAAACATCCATATACTCAAATACATATGCAGGAAGTACAAGCAATAAACATAATCATCAGATTTATAAGTTTAACAAGTAAGAAGCATCATAAGTCAAGAAATACTTATCTTCAATGAGAGGTGATTCTCTCCCTCTTGAACCAATCTTCAAGAGCCATCAATGTCCATGGCTCATATACTAATGTCGCTTTCAAGTATCCAACCAGGTCTGCTAGGGATTATCCCATCTAGGGCTTCATCGAATCTCTCACAAGTGCTTGACATAGACCATGCTAGAGTTTCATACATCAAATCTCAAGTCTTTTCCATAAACCGGGGTTTTCTCTCCTCCCTAACCTCATATAATCCATCAAACCCTAATCATCAATATGCATAGGGTTTTCTTCAAACCCTAGAATTCTTTTAGGTCTCCACCATCGTATTCTTGCTTCCATCCAAGGTGTCATTATCGGGTTGATCTCCATGACTTTTCTTCAACCCAACTCTGATACCACATTAATTTTTCATAGGGCGACATTGTTCTTTGCTTTGATAATTGCATTTAATCATTAATACATTAAGTTCACCCGATATCATCGTTATATTATTTAGATCTACACTGTCAGGTTCCTATACCAATAGGTTTCATTTTTCATGATTGACTATGGAAGTGCCAAATATGTTCATCCTTTCATGCTGCAAAGGTTCCATATTTTGTATACAGATAACGAAAATTAAAAAATGTAAAGAGGGTATGCCCTAAAAGAAAAATCAAAGGGCAAGAAGACTAAATTGGTCAAAAAAAGAAGAAGATAGAAATGAACCCCAAACCAAAAGACCAGGAAAGTGGCCAGTCAAAATGCCACTGCTATCTTATTTGCAAGTTCACAATGTGCAAATACTGTTGTTTATCACACTTAATGGATGGCCCAACAGTTCAATCTGGACCATTCCATGTTTAAATTGCTTGTTGTAGAATAGAGAAAGAATATCTGTCCAAACAGTTCAAGCTTGGCAGGTGAGTACAGGGATAGAGAAATTAAGGAGCCCAACTGCTTAATCTGGGCCTTTGGAAGAGATAAGGGTAGATTTAGATAGGAGGGTAGTCAAAAGAAAAGAGGAGAAACAGGGTTTGCAAGTTCAAATGCACCCAATAAAAAAAAAATGCTAGGTGCATTAGGATGGGTAGGTAGTTTGAGGTTGCAGAAGCAAGTTGGTGATCACTTTTGTCTTGTCAAGAAAGACTTATCTCATCAATCACATTGGTACCATGGTAGTTTTTGGTAGCATAACAATGGAGGCATGTCTAATTTCCCCTTCATTCTCCAGAAATCTTTTACTAACTCCCCCTCAAGGACATTGGGATCTGTCCAATAAGTCCTGTTTCACTTCATTCTATGAGAAATACTAAGTTAAACTCTGAGTTTACTTAGTGGAAAGAAGCCACATTTTTTGTAAAAATCATCATTCCATAGTTCTTCCATTTTTCTTATGCTTAAGTTTTCACCTTAGAAACTTAGCCTCTGTTGCTTTAGTTTCATTCCATAAAATCATATTAACACCTAACTTTATTACTTAGTTCCCTAAATCATTTTCCCATCCCTATATTACAAAAACTATATGAAAAAACTCAGAAAATCTAAATATCCCTACCCCTTGGCACTATAGCCATACAATATAAAGTTAGGGGGGATATTAAGTTCATTTGGAACTTTATGTTAAACCCTTCCGCGTCCATAAGCCTCGGGATTTATTTTAACCTCAGGTTAAATAAATAACCACTCAAAACCCTCCCACCATACCACACATCCAAATCGTGGTGCGCATATAAACCTTTGGGATTAGTTTGATGTTTGATCGAATTAATAACTATGCCCGCACCATATAAACCATAAAACCCATTAACCCAAAGTTTTCCCCCGCCATATTTTTATAATAATATTTAATATACGGGCGGGTCCCCGCGCCGTATCGCACCAACATCTATGCATCCCGTCAGCGGTTGGATTGAACCCGACAGATCGGACGGCCCACGCCGATATTGGAGCGACCCCATTGTATGAGGTTAGCTCCTAATAACAAGCGGTTTTGCCGCCGTACGCGGGGACGCGTGGTCCGTTTCGATTGCATCGGGCCCGCGCTGACACAAACCGCTCCCGTACCAAAAGCGGTCCAATAGAAAACCACTTACTGTTTGCCCTCCCCACCGCTCACGTCACCCCCACATCAGCTTCTTGTGTCAGCATCCTCGCTTCTGTATAGTCCACCGTGGCCGCCTCGTCACCCATCTACGTTAGGCGCCACGTTACCCGCCGTACCCTGCTACAGGACCATGTGATGTCATGCTGACGTCAGCACAAAAGTGCCAAAAAGACCGCAAAAACAAAAAAATTCATTAAAAACCAATGAAAGTGATGTTTTCATTTGTTTTTACACGACCAATGGTAAAAGTTTATGCATGAGTTTTACGTTCAATCCGCCATTTACGTCCTAGTCTGCTGCCCAGGCATGTTCAACCTGCTACTTTGACCTCCTCGGCTCTACCTGCAACTCCATTTCACCGCAAGGTCACAAGTAAACAAGTATTTATTCGACTGTCGCCCCTAAACACTGTTTTGTCAAGTTTCTCTGTTAAAAACGACCTCCGAAAGAATTGAATGTGATTGAAGTGAGCTTTAATCTCTAAACCTCCCCTTTCAACTCACTACTCACCATTGCTTTCAAAGAAAACCTGTCTACTCTATAGCCCTCTATAAAATTGCCCCTGAAACTCGAAATTGAGCTCATTTTCGCCTGTAAAAACAACAAGAAAGCACATGCAGCCGAAGCCATCTTTTCACCATTTTTCTTAGTTGATTAGCTAAGCTCTGAAGACTTGCTCTTTCCTTTTTGAATCCTGCCCAGAGAGGCCATTTCCATATAAATTAGAACTGTAAATTCTCTGCCCAAAAATCCACTGTCTGGACTCTGTTCCCAATTAAAACATAAGACTCAAATCCCACTATAATCACAGTCAATCATGGAGGCTCCAGTAGCCTTGAATATTACACCATTAAATGCACCTCATAAAGATTTAGAGTGGATACCTCTTGCTGACAGAGACTATCAAATTGATGATATGGAGGGAATCAAGCCTCACCTTCAGGTTTTCTGTGAACTAAGGAATAACTTCAGAAACAAAGTTGACCTGTTAGGAATATGGGAGTCAAACATGCCCTCAGTGAATGTATTCCCTGACCTCATCCATCAGTGTTGTGCTAATTATGAGCCTTCTCAAAGGGCAGTGATGGACCCTGCCGGAAATGTCCTCTTTTACATTACCCTTCAGTCCATAAATGAGATGCTGCAATTCAAACCAACTCAGCCTCTGGTTCCCCTTTCCATGAGACAATTGCTGGATCAAGCCTCAAAGTTGCCCTCTGCAGAAGTTGACCGAATTGCCAAGCTATTCATGCCACCAGAGTGTTACTCCAGATTCAAAATCCCCTATCACCATGCTTGGTTTAATGAGGAGGGAAAAATGCTCATAGACATGATCTCCTACATCCTAGGATTCAGAACGAGTGAAATTGTGGATGAGACTGTCTTTGCTTTGATGTCCATGTTTACCCCAAGACAACCCCCTGCTGTCAAGTATGACTATGCTACCTTCATAGCCAACAAGATTCATGAGCAGTTCATGAACTTAGAGAGGTAAAGGGTATTCAAATATACTTCTTATATATATCATTTGCTGCTATACTATCAATCAGATAGTTTCCCAGTTTTCCTCAAGAAATTGGATGCTAGGGTGGAGTGTTATAGACATTTTTGTGCCTTACAACATTGAGCATGAAATGTCCATAATCTAAGGGATCCAAAGTCCCTAAACATGTTGTTCCTACCCCTAGAGGAACAAGGCTAACAAACCACAGCAATTCACAGAAGTTCTCCACCAGAAACTGCTCAAAAACAAGTCAATTCAGGATCAATTCAGTGGCTCCACTAGCTGTCTGTGCTGAAATGCAAAGTCAACACTGGCTACTTGCACTGCAACGCAGGTAGAAGCACTACCAGGGTGTGCTGAGCGGGAATTGACAAATGGCAAGTTCATTCCAAGAGGTGTCAAGACCCAGGAAGCTTCCAGAATCTTCCTCAATGACACTTGCCTCAGTGAATTCGACTAGTGATGAGTAAGAGGTTCCCAATCTCCAAGTGGAAGCAAGAACCTCCAAGTGGAATCAAGAACTGACAGAGGGAGAGGACACTAGTCAGATCTCAAGCTGACTCATCCTCTCTCCAAACATCTATATATGGATCTCTCCTCCATGAGATCTGGAGGCTGGAATTTTGTTATTGCAAAGAATTGCTGTTGGTTTGAGATTGGAATCATTGGGTGCTTAATGTTTTGAGGGAAGGTGAAGATAGGAATTTCATTTGCTGGGAAGGAGATGCTGGATTGGAGCCTTCTGGGTTGTATCTCTTCCTAAACCTTGTTATTCATCAATAAAGTTATCTTGGTTTCTCCTATATGCTGATGTGTCTTTGATGTATGATTGCATTAGTATGCTTAGTTTATTTCTAATCCTGAACTAGTTATGAATATGAATCTATGTCTTTGCGTAGTGTTCTCTTCTTTTGATCTTGCAGAAACCTCTTGAAGCTGGGTGAGCGAGAAGGCAAGTAGCTGGGAACTTCCAAAGAGAAGAGAAACCGGATCGAGGGACAAACGGAAGACACCGGTTAGTCCATCCATCTCTCTTCATTCTTAATTCATAAAGGAAGAATACTAGAATAGCTGTCTCTGTTTGTTGCTAAGGCACTGTCACACCTTAGGTGGATAGGATCGTCCTGCATAGGCATTTTTCCCGAACAAAAACGTATACGATACCAAGAAAAAGACTACATGATCGTCAGTGATACGCTTTACCGTCGTGGTATCGATACAGTTCTGAGAAGGTGCCTCACCCATGAGGAGGCCGAAAAAGCCCTGAATGAGTGTCATTCAGGAGCGTGTGGGGGGCATCAATCTGGATATGCTACAGCACAGAAAATATTACGAGCAGGATACTTCTGGCCAACCATGTTCAAAGATTGCATAACCGCAGTCAGGAGTTGCCATGCTTGTCAAATTTTTGATAGCAAAACCAGAAGACCACCCGCACCTTTACAGCCAATAGTTGCTGTTGGGCCTTTCGCCAAATGGGGCATCGATTTCATGACATGTAACCCCACCTCGACCGGGGGGCATGGGTATATTATAGTCGCCGTTGACTATTTTACCAAATGGGCCGAGGCGATGCCTACATTAGATAACACTGGTGAAACAACTGCCCTTTTCTTTTTCAATCATGTAGTCGCCAGATTCGGCGTACCACAGGCTATAGTTACAGATCATGGATCGCATTTTCGCAATCACATGATGGTTGAATTAGCTGCCAAGCTAGGGCTATCTCACGACAGCTCTACCCCGTATTATCCGCAAGCCAACGGACAGGTTGAAGCAATCAACAAAGTCCTGAAGCGTATGTTGCAAAGGATGATCGGAGTTCACAAAAGAAGGTGGCACCTAATCCTGTACTCAGCCTTGTGGGCTTACCGAACATCGGTAAGGAATGCGACCGGGTTCACACCTTTCCAACTGGTGTATGGCCTGGAAGCAGTCCTACCAATCCAGTGTGAAATCTCGTCTCTTAAACTCGCAATTGATCTCCTCCCCGGAACTTCAGAAGAAGAGGCCCGTTTCTTGGAATTAATCCAATTGGATGAAACCCGTCGTGATGCCGCATTGGCTAGCGAAGCCCATAAGAAACGAGTCAAGGCGCAGTTCGACAAAAATGTCAAACCCCGTGTCTTCTCAGAAGGTGACTTGGTCTTGCTTTATGACCAAGAATCCGATAAATTGGGAGCAGGTAAATTTAATTCTTTATGGATGGGCCCCTATATTGTTAAACGAGTGTTAGCAAAAGGAGCCTACGAGTTAATGGATTATGACGGAATTCCACTGGCGCAACCCCGTAATGGGTTGTACCTCAAGCGTTACTATGCTTAAATAGTAACCTGTATGCTTTTGTTGTATTTTGTTTTCGCTAAAGTGTTTGTTTTGGTCGAGTAATCCACCTTTTTACATTTATTGCAGATGTCAAACCTTCTGGAGACATGTGTTGGATATGCCGACGGAGCGAGTCGTAGTTCGCGGAACCTGTCCTCCGCAGCCTGGGCTATTTTTGATCCAAGCGGCGAGTTAGTAAGTTTCAGAGGTGTATGTATCGGGCAATCAACGAATAACATCGCTGAGTATAGCGCGTTGATAGAACTACTCTCTGATGCCATCACCCATGGTATACGCCGACTAATCGTCAGGCTAGACTCACAACTCGTAATACTACAACTCAATGGTATATATTCCGTCCGCAATCCAGCTATTTATCGTATGTTTCTAAGGGTTAAGATTTTGGAAAGACAGTTTGATTTAATTCAATACCAGCATATTTCCAGAAACTTAAACACATTAACCGACTCATTAGCAAACTATGTGTTAGATAGACATTTGCGACATTTGTAAAAAGAGACACATCATCAATGTTGTACATATGGATCACATAACTCAACCAGAATAAAACCCCGAAAATCAAAATATATATATATATATAAGCTGTTTATCATTTACACATAATGTTCTGTAACCAAGACAAAAATCGGTCGCATGACCCAAAAACTCAAAATGCTAGGGGGCACCCTAGCCTAGTGATGCTCATGATAGCACGTCACGGCTTGTGCAATCATGCGTAAGAGACGAGTCCATCGTCTAGGCACAACAGTAGTATGCCGCTGCAACTGTAGAGGTAACTCGTCAATCCTCACATCCGGAATGCCGAGAGTAAGGCTCTCAACCTGCTCCTGCACAGCTGTAAGGGTCTCGGCCACATCAAGGTCGCGAAGAATAACCCTCCCAGCAGTCTCCCCTGCTGGGGCAGCGACTGGCGCTCTCGGGCGAACTGCTGGACGAACAGGACCAACATCTGCATGCACACATGAGTTTGATTAAAGTCTTGATAGAGTAAAGCACAAGGACATTACAAATAAAAACAGTAAACAGTGATATGGTCGAAGATTTTACCAATAGCGCCCCACTGTTCGCCATCCGGCAGTACCAAATCCGGATCACCTCGGAAATCCATGCCAACGTATGGATACTCGGAATAGACCATCTCCTGACGCTCGAACCACCTAAAGAAGGTATCAGTGAAAGAAATCTGAGAATGACCAGCATGCCTAGACATGTGATTAACCCATCTCTGCATACGTGGCTCGGTAGGAGAAGGCAAGTCGAGTGCAATATACTGAGGTTGCATCAGTGGTATCTTCTCCAAGGCAAAGGCAGTCAAAATAGAACCAAATCCAAAGTTCTTCAACTTCCCGTCCTTTACCTTGGTCAACCGAATTTTCATCTGAAGAAGTACTGCATCACACCAGTTGAATATTTTTGGTTGGAGGCACTCCAAGGCGTGCTGCACATAGGATTTGTTGGCAACATGAAGAGATGCACTACCGGCCATCCTACCAATAGTATACAAAATGGACCTGAGAGACCTGTCAGCAATCTCACGGATAACTATCTTGCCGTCTCTGCTCGGCTGAGAACCTTCCCTGCAATACTGGCGGACATAATCTCTCACAGAGTCACTCCCTCGGGCCGAACCTGACAAAGAAATGGGGGCACCCCGCCTCGACGAGCCAGTCAAGAAGTAAATGTCTACCACGGTCAAAGGTATAGATTTGCTCCTAATCTGAAATACTTGGTTGATAAGATCCCAAGCATCAAGCATATACTGCAATAAGGAGATCTGCTGTCTCATACTAGAGATACGGAAGAACTTCAGCAGACCACAGTTCCGCAGCGCGTTCACCGTGACAGGGTCATGTAAGGCAATCATGTCCTCTTCTTCATGTTCTCGTTCTCGCCATGTAAGGGTCATTTTGCTCCAATAATCTATGAAAAACAAACATGAGAGGAGTTAGATCCTGGATTTGATGAGAAACTGGCAAAATTTTCATCAAAAACTGTGCAACAAAACTATTTTTCTGTGCCCAGCGCAACTAGCCAGTGTTCCACCTGCGTTGAAGGTCAAACTGCCTTCATGCAGCTTGACATTCAGCGCAGGTTTCGAGTGAACCAAGTGCGCTGATGGCAGAGCGACCTAATAAAACACCAGGAGCTCAGGAGAACAGGAAAACAAGCACAGAATGTAGAAAAGAAACCATGAAATGAAAGAGCTCAAGTTTAGCTCCTACCTGGTCCAGACGGCGCCGAAAATCGTCTGCAGAATCTCCCGGAATCAGCTGATGAAAATCAAGGGGAAAGAGGCACCTCCAAAGCTCCAACAAACCAAGTTCAAATGAAATGGTAAAATGAGAGGTAAAAACACCTTTTAATTGCTTTTTACGTAGTTCAAAGCGAAATATTAGGGTTTTAATCTCATTTTCAAGCAAATGTTATTCATTTCTAACTAGTTTGATGCAGCAATTGAGGATACAGTACTATCTTTGAAAAGGGCGAAGCTAGTCATGGTAAAAATCAAAATTTGACCATATAATCGAGCAGTTTTAGCACACAGTTCATGCTCGTTAAAAAATAAACGCGAGATTCGAGCAGTTTTAGCACACAGTTTATGCTCGTTAAAAAATAAACGCAAGATCTGAGCAGTTTTAGCACATAGTTCATGCTCGTTAAAAAATAAACATAAGATCGAGCAAGTGTTTCAATCCGCGTTTAAGCTCGCTAAAAAATGAACTACCCGATAAATAACCACAGTGAATGTAATATCATCAGCCATTAAAGCCTTGGTCGTGTTTGCACCGTCACCTCCACTTTTCCATTGGCCGATCATTCACCTCCATTTGATTGTTTACCCATTTTGAGGAACAGCTGCGAAGAGTGATTTCACTTAACCATCCTTGTGACACTGCCGTGATTGGAAAATTCCAAGCCTTACCTGGAATCAGCTGCTAACCTATTTCATCACTCGTTCCTCAAAAGACGAGTCTTCTTTAAGCTCTTTTCATCTGACTCGTAAAATATGAAAAGATTGCCGAGTCCTTGGCCTTCGAGCTCGTTAAAGGGACAGGAAGTGCTATCCCTCCTCTAGATTTTAATCTTTTTGGACCTGAGGGATTATTGCACAAAAAGATCGAGCGCTTGTTTTATTCAGCTCGTTAAAACTATCGAAAACTCATCCCTTCTGTATTGTTTTATAATTTTTCGGACCTAAGGGATTAGATGACGAAAAAGGACTTTTGGAGTTAACTTTATGTACCTTTTCAGACTCTCTAAAAATGAAAAGGACGGAGTTATCTTTGTCGTTAGACTCGTTAAAATCATTAAATAGCGACAAACTTGTCTTTAGACGAGAACGAGTTTCACTATCGCTATGCTCGTTAAAACATAGCGATGGGCTTGCCTGAAGGGCAAGTTATAGAACAAGCATATGTTATCCTCCTCAAGCTTGACAAAAATAAAGAGGTACTGGTCAGCAATGACTGGGGAAAATTGGGAGAAACTCAAGAAAACTTTGATGGTAGCAAGTCGCTCTTGAACATGACACTTTTCCTCCGTACCACAATCGGGTTGGGTTGTTTCATTCACCGGTTACATCACCATGGTCTCGCCATACCATCCATATTTGGGGTAATGCTACCGATCCATCGCATCAGTGTTGCCATATGTTCAAGAGAAGTCGTTCAGAAAAGTCAACCGTGTCCCATCCACTGCCGTACATTATCCTTCATCCTTTCATGACCGCCACCCTGAATCATATGTCACAGATCGTTTTCACCTCCATCAAAATCATTAGCTCCGTTCCGTGTCATTGATGTGGGATTCATTAAGGCCCTCCTTTGACGGATCGCTTCTTGTCGACATCAGCTCATTATCCAAGAAGTTGATCTAGGAACAACCCCTTCAGTACTTTGAAGCTTGCATGCCTCAATGGCAAGTTTCTCACTTCCAGCGACAGGTATACATCAATGACCTTAAACCAAAAGATTTTGCGTGGTGTTCGACGCCAAGTCCTTTATTCACACCACGTGAATTGTACTGCAGTACCTTGAGGGTCATTATCATTATCGGTGATTCCTCTCGCGCTTGTTAACGGTTTACCTCATTGACCGGTAATCAAGCGATGTCTTTCCATGTTCGACTTCAGAAAATTTCTCACATGGATCGACTTGTACTTAGAGTGAAGATCGAACGAGTTTGAAGACCCCGGATCTAGTTTCATCCATCCGGGCTGCGATATATATTCAGAAAAGATAAAGACATTGACATGTACATCATTGCAGCAGATAATCATCCTATCCAAAGGATGATAATTTCATCAAAATTATCAGTCTACCATCAGACGATTGTCTGTTCTATGTACAAAAAAATGAATTTATAAAGCTGAGCATGGGAATGCTCGCCTCAGCTAGATCATGAAAGCAGTATGAAAAATAATGTATTGTATTGTATCTTATTACAGGTCTCCTCCCAGCATTGGATGAACTTCGGATCCTCCTGATAAAGCATTTCACCCGATAAACGGCCTCATACTTTAGGGGGCAACTGTTATAGACATTTTTGTGCCTTACAGCATTGAGCATGAAATGTCCATAATCTAAGGGATCCAAAGTCCCTAAACATGTTGTTCCAACTCCTAAAGGAACAAGGCTAAGCAATTCACAGAAGTTCTCCACCAGAAACTGCTCAAAAACAAGTCAATTCAGGATCAATTCAGTGGCTCCACTAGCTGTCTGCGCTGAAATGCAAAGTCAACACTGGCTACCTGCACTGCAACGCAGGTAGAAGCACTACCAGGGTGCGCTGAGCGGGAATTGACAAATGGCAAGTTCATTCCAAGAGGTGTCAAGACCCATGAAGCTTCGAGAATCTTCCTCAATGACACTTGCCTCAGTGAATTCGACTAGTGATGAGTAAGAGGTTCCCAATCTCCAAGTGGAAGCAAGAACCTCTAAGTGGAATCAAGAACTGACAGAGCGAGAGGACACTAGTCAGATCTCAAGCTGACTCATCCTCTCTCCAAACATCTATATATGGATCTCTCCTCCATGAGATCTGGAGGCTGGAATTTTGTTATTGCAAAGAATTGCTGTTGGTTTGAGATTGGAATCATTGGGTGCTTAATGCTTTGAGGGAAGGTGAAGATAGGAATTTCATTTGCTAGGAAGGAGATGCTGGATTGGAGCCTTCTGGGTTGTATCTCTTCCTGAACCTTGTTATTCATCAATAAAGTTATCTTGGTTTCTCCTATATGCTGATGTGTCTTTGATGTATGATTGCATTAGTATGTTTAATTTATTTCTAATCCTGAACTAGTTATGAATATGAATATATGTCTTTGCGTAGTGTTCTCTTCTTGTGATCTTGCAGAAACCTCTTGAAGCTGGGCGAGCGAGAAGGCAAGTAGCTGGGAACTTCCAAAGAGAAGAGAAACCGGATCGAGGGACAAACGGAAGACACCGGTTAGTCCATCCATCTCTCTTCATTCTTAATTCATAAAGGAAGAATACTAGAATAGCTGTCTCTGTTTGTTGCTAAGGCACTGTCACACCTTAGGTGGATAGGATCGTCCTGCATAGGCATTTTTCCCCACAACAAGGAGCGAAGGTCTGTAATATTTTGGTCATCAGTGTTCCATCATGTTAATTAATCCCCATACACATACTGTGAGTTCATTGACCTTTTTGTCTACCCAGCCACTTGCTTGTTGTCAGCAGATCCTCCTCCCAGGCTCACTGCTGAAATGCAGAGAATCCTACATCTATCAAAAGGATACAGCATTGGTGACTGGTACTTCTACCAAAACCACACTGTAATAAGGATTTATGGCTGTGAATTGGCCCCCTACAGACTGCCAAAATATGTCCCCATGAGACTCTTTGCCTTGGAGTACTATCGGCAATTCAACAGTGCAGACTTAACTCACTTCTATGGTGCTAGGAAAAAAGCACAGCTCAAGATAAGACACCAACTGGGCCCTTTTATCTTTAATAAAAGGGAGAAAGCTTGGAAGGATGCTGACAATATTCTGAGAGATAAACTCAAGCATATGACCCTGAGCATTTCATAAGCTTTAGAAGAGTTAAAAACAAGCTCACAGGGTATATCCACTTCCCAATCCCTGGAATTGAACAATATGCCAATCAACAAGAATGGGTAGAGGGCACACTAGTGGAAGAACTTACTGAAGAAGAGATTACAGAAAAAGCAATCAAAAACCTTGAAAAATCAGTTGACCTGGAATCTTTTGGACAGGTGTTTTCCACAGGTCCTCGTCACCTTGGAGAAGGCACCTCGTTCGCCACGGCCTCCCAACAACCTACCCAAGTAAGTGCTGCACCAGCAGAAACATCCAAAGGAAAAGAGGTGCAACATTCAAGAGCAGCAGGTGCACAATTTAGAGTAGCAAGAGATAATGGTAGACCGACCAGTTCCAACAGATGAACAAAGTCAAGGGCAAGACCCTTCAACACAAGCAAAGGTGACTGAAATCCCGGTATTGCAGACTCCTCTTAATGAGGAAAGGGCCAAGAAAAGGGATAGATAGGAAGAGACCCCCACAGGGACATCTACAGATCAACAAGGAGAAAAAAGACAAAGATTGAATCCTTATTCAGAGGAAGAATTGCCAGAGGGGCCAACTGAACAGCAAATTCCCCCAAGTATGGAGACATCAGCCAGCTCCTTCCAGCCAGAGCAAGAAAGACAACAAGGTGTGGAGGTTACATCCACCAGGCAACAGAGCAAACAGGGCTCTGACATCAAAAAAGCATTCACTGATATCAAGGCTAGAAATGAGCCAGTGAGGTTCCAACTTTACAACCAACTGCTAAGAATGGCTCCCACTAATCAGCAAAGGCTAATGGCAGCCTATGACATCCAAGAAGGGAAAATGACCCTTAGTCATTTCAGACCTATAATGCAGCAACCACAATCAGCTGCTGACTATATCAGAACCAATCTGGAAGTTCTCTCCAAGGATATCCATCCAATGGACCAGATTGAATTGCACAAACAAACCGGTGAAATGGTATATTCTACCTTGGCAGACAAAACATTGTTGGCCCATAGGTTGCAAAATTCTTTGCACAATACTTCTGCCCAACTAGAATTAGAGAAGGCCTCCTCAATGGCTAAGGATAACAGAATCAAATCCTTGGAGGAGATTATTATAGAGTTGGAACATGATCCCAAGGATCTGAAGGGCATTTAGGCCTTGATCAAAAAGAAAGAGGAAGACATAGCAGCCCTCAGAAGACAACTCAGGCTGCCAGCTACACTACATCCTCAAACTACAGAGGTGGCACAACAAAAGGAAGAGGAGGATGTGGTTACTTTGCTCATGAAGATGCATAAAAGATTGATAGAAACAGAGAATGCCTTGGAGGCATCACTACAAGGGAGACAGGGAGAGTTGGCCTCTCAGCCAATTCAAACAACCCACATTCTTACAGCTGCTCCTCCTACAACCACCACAAAAGTCCCTCCCATGATCCAACATCCATAGCAGGTACCTCAAGCTCAGCACCAATTTCAGCAACAACTACAGCAGCAACAGAACAAGAGGCCAGCCTGAGCATGGAGGAAATGATGAAAGAAATAAAGGCCCTGGAAGTGTAGATGCCATAACTGAAAGAGGCCAGAGAAACGCTGGCCAAAATTGAGGTAAGATATGATAAATAAAAAATGGATGTAACGCGGATGTATTTGAACGTCTCTATCTTTTTTATTTCCTCTCGTTCATGGGTGGAAGGCAATCATCATTATCGATCAATCAAAATCATTACGGACTAGCGTAAGCCATTACTGGGGATCTTGGTAAGCCATCATCTCATGGGGGGCGTTATAAGTCATCATGACCAAATTCAAGCGAGGATAAAAGGAGAAGGCGTAATGGTAGGATTTCTTCCATAAGGCCTAATGTGTGTAAGAACAGAAAGCGTGTCGTGGTTTCTTGATGCGGGGAGTTGGCTCTCTAACTACCGGGGCTAAATGAATTACCACCAGTCGTCAATATGAACCAGGGTAGCTGGCTATATAACTACCAGGTTTTTCAATATGGAAGACCAGTTGTGTCTATGAACCCGGGTAGTTGTAAGTTGATCGGGTCGTGAGCTGAGAATGGGTAGTAAGGGGTAAATATCAAGTAATAGAGCTGCTAATGGGACTGCTGGGTACGCTGGTGCAGGGGCCGTGATAAGTTGATCGGGACGCGAGGTGTAGGGTAGTTCAATTGGCAGGTCAGTTGAACCGCCTCTCTGGGAAGATGTGTCAGTTGTCACTAGCCTCCCCGGAAAACTTCATTAGTTGAGAGAATAAAATAAATCACTGCCTCTCTCAGAATATGGGGCTGTTGCGGATTGAGCAGAATTAGGGTATGCGGTCGGTATAGAGAATGCGGGTATGCTGCGGGCGTGAACTACTTGATCCATCCATTGTAAATGAAACGTTGGACTAAGAAAGAATAACGTAGATAATAAGCTCTGTTCCTGAGAGGGTGGGTCTATAGTTAATCAAATATGTGTATCGTGTAAGCATAAAGTGTATCTGTGTATTATGTCAATCGGGAGCATTCAGTGTTATCGCGGGTGTCATTCCTAATGCGGGTCGTATGTTCATAATCATGTGGGCAAGCAGTCTCGCTCTGTTTATTTCTGTCTCTCCCGGTATTGGCTGCTTCTTTTCTTGTGTATCGGCTAGCGGCAGCTCCCCACCACTATGTATCCCCCATTGTCCCGGCTCTGCGTCAGCTAACACAGTGCTACTAGGTATCGAGCACGGTACTAATTCATCCAAATTGAGTAACCTAAATTGTGTAACCAAGCTCTTTCGCCAGGGATTTTTTCTTTAACCAAGGACCTTTAGGTGTTCGACCATAGGACCTTTAGGTACTTGACTGTTAAGGAGAGGGAGAGGATGTGTAAGCAGGCTCGACCACTATTTACCCACCCACCCCAATCCCCGAGGCTTTTCTTTCTTTTTACTTATTGATTGGGTGGGGGCTTATGGGTGAGCAAGAAATTACCTTCAACTGATTTTTCACATCGGATTTCTTTCTATTGCACTCCCTTTTCAATTTACTTATTGGGTGGGGGGGCTTATGGTAGAGCGGCCTAACGGCACCTAGGGATAAAAACGCTATCGGTCATTGAGGGTTGTAACGCTTGACCAAAGAAAGGAGGTCGGGGGGAAGAAAGAGAAAGAAGGTTATCCCAACCCTTTGCTATCTATGTTGAGTCCGCCCTTTGTTTCAGTCCTGAGTGATTGATTTCAAAAGAAAGGGTCGGTGCGTGTGGTGTGAAGCAGGTAGGTGGTTCGCCTACTGTATCGGAAAGAATGCATCGGATGGATGCACGGGCATTGAGAGGGAAGGACGCTTCCCAAGGCGAAAGGCCATGGGGAGAGTTTGTGATCCATGGATATACGATCGGGAATAGGGATTTGACCCGAGAGCCATTGAAAACCATAGCAACATATATAACAGATTGTGCTACCCGCCCTAGCCTTCGGCTACACCTCGCCTTTCTTTGTCATATCGTAGTGCTACTATTATATATGTAATTATGCCAATTTCCTCTCCCGTTGGTCGAGTGATGGCGGCCTTAACAGTCGAGCGTTCGTACCTCACTCTACCGGGGGCATGATGGCGGCCCGTTGGTCGAGCGTGCTCCGCATCCTCTCCTTATCAGTCGAGCCGATGGCGGCCTTATTAGTCGAGCGTGCTATGCACCCTGACGGACCTCGCAGTGTTGGTGTTTCCTGCCTGTGTCCCGTGGATGGCTCTCTCGGTGGACTCACTCATTATTCTTAGGACTCATCTCCTCCCTCCTGCGTGCCCTCCATCCGTCGGGGTTATATCAGTTGTCCCCCCCTCTGTCCGCGGGACCGGGCGCTCCCAACTGGCTCTCGCCCCTCGCCCTTATTTGGTCGGGCGAGTGGAGAAATCCCCTCGCAGAAGACAGGCTGTATCAATTAATCGGTGGGCTTGGCTGACGGCAAAAGTCAAAAGGCTTATTCTTCCTCTCCTCTCCTTAACAGTCGAGCACCTAAAGGTCCTCTCCTTAATAGTCGAGCCTGCTTACGCATCCTTATCAGTCCAGCCCCCTGTTGGGTCCTTGCACTAGGAAGCGCAAGCCCCTCCGGGACCTTTCCTTCCTAATTGATTCTCGGTTGAATACTCCCGGCAGAGGACTCATAATCCAGCTCCTCAAAAGAAATAATCAATTGGAATCTCTCTGCTCCTCAACAGGTGCATTGTATGTAACGCATCGTCATGACATGCATTCAACAAGGTAGTAACTCCTGTTCCGTATCGGTAAGTGAGGTGGAGGTAGAGGTCTAGGGTCTAGGTCTAGTAATAGGTCGAGGTCTATGTCTGGGATGTAGCGTGTGTTGAAGGTGAGTCGAGTATCGTGGGACCTTATCCTCTCTCTGGGCCAGTGGTGAGGCTGTCATTCGTCCAACGCCTATCTCGAAAGATGTTTTCTATCAATCAATCACTATCAAGCCTCATCCACCTTGCTCGCTTACTGGGACTACCCGCACAAAGTGTCTGGCGTGCTCAAAGCAGGTGCATCGTAAGTAATGATCGCCATGGGCATCCATTCAAAGTACGTGTGTTTCATAGCACATTAAGTGAGTTCGAGGTTCGAGGTATCGACAACCATCAATCGGGACCTCCTTCCTGGGGATCTCCTATTGGATCGACACCTGGCATCGACTGTCGGCTATCGGCTATGCTCGGCTATCATAGATAAAACATTGTCAAAGGGTATAGTTCATTAAGGTCCGGAGGGCTTGCGCTTCTGAGGGCAAGGAGAAAATCCAATTTTAGCTCCCGATGAGTATAATATTCATGCCTCGGACCCCCTAAAGATGAGATTCTCTTAGGTGAAATCCACAAACGAAAGAGAAGGTTTTCCTGACTCTGTTCCAACAAGACTTTGTGCCTGCTCCAAACGAACCAGGTATTCAACCGTTCAACCGATAGATCGATATCGTCTGGCGATAACCTAGCTTAATTGATATGCTTGTATGTAACCAACATGGTTCCGATGTCTTAAGGTGTTTACATGGTACATAATCAATCTTCTATTCGGTGGATTGATAGGGCCCTTCTATCTCAACTATTGATGGGGGGGCCTTGTCCTTCCTTTCAGCCCTTGATGGGGGCTTCCTTCTTCTCTCTGCACTGCCCCTCTGGCTATGCTCGATAAACTATACTATGATCGGACAATGACCACCTTCTGGCAATTAGACTCTGGCTATTGACCTCCTGTCATTGATTGTATCTCAGCTGACCAGCTTGCAATGACCCCCTGGAAATGATAAGCTTTGTTAGGTGGAGAGGTCGAGGGTCGAGGGTATAGGTTCGAGAGGTTCGATTTCCTTCGTCGAGTTCTAGGTAGAGTTTTCTATTTCTAGTAAGAGTTAGAGTTGGAGGGCTTTCATTCGCCCGGTGGACCACCCATCTCGAAAGATGTTTTCCATCAGTGCACAAGGCTTTCAAGTTATTGCCAATAGCCAATAGCCCTCCCCCACCGGTCATTCATAGTCGGTTGCCACAGGGAAGCGCATATACAGGATGCTTATAGTCCCCATCAGTCATAGGATGGAGGTGCTGATTACCGCTAGCCGATACCCGGGAGAGATACCATCATCGCTGTAGATCTTTGCTGATAGCCCCGCTAGTTAATGCAGTTGATGGATGCACGATCCACGTTGCGATGCCAGAGCTGGGTCTGCTTGGATACCCCGCTGATCCCATTAGATGATCCAATCCGCTGGGCTAATCTAATTCACTGGGCTCCGCTAATCCACTAGAATCCGATAGGCTAATTCGCCAGGCTAAGTGACTCCGCTAAATACAATGGGCTAAGCAACTGGGCTACCCCGCTTGGATACCCGGATGATCCCATTGGACGATACAATACGCTGGGCCTAATCCACAGGGACTACTAGGGGCTACTCCTACAACTACAAATAGAGCTACTCACAAGGCCTAATCACAAGGAGGGACCTACTCAATGGGGGCTACTTTATGCTGTTGAGCCCAAGAGGAGATCCCACTGGAGATCCCAAGAAGAGATCCCACTGGAGGATATGCTGGTACTTTATGATGCTACTTGATGCTGGTTACTCTATGTTGGGTTACTCGCTGGTATCTATGCCGGTGTATCTACGCTGGTCTCTTTTTGGTCACTCTATATGGTATCTATCTGCTACTCACATGCTGTCGATCCAAGAGTTGATCCCAGGTCTTGATCCACTCGATGACAGGTGGTGATCACTCGATGACAGGACTCGATGCCAACCAAGTGTTGATGACGGGACTCGATGACAGGTTGTGATTCACTTGATGCCGGTAAGAGATGACTGGTGTTGATGACGGGACTTAATGCCAAGCGTTTATCCCCAGGAAGGAGGTTTTGATTACCGCTAGCCAATACACGGTTATTGGTTGATCCGGTCCTTAGAATAGAAGGAAGGGGGTTAATAGTTGTCCCCACTAAGGATTCATTTTCAAGCGGTATAGGGCAACCAGGGCGGGTAGTATAGTGGGTGGGTAGAAGGTAATAAAAGTAAAGGTCTCTGAGGTCTATTCCTAGGGCATTCTAACTCGTTTCCGGCCGGTACAAGAATACTAGTGGTACCCAGGAGACTGATTCATGGCAGTGTTCTGTAAATTGTATGACTAATATAAGGCGTTGTATAGGGTGTACAAGGGGTGATATGTGTGGGGTAATACTACACAAAAGTAAGGGGGTAGTTTGATCCTGTCCTGATAAGATATCTCTATAGCTGTCCCCACTAAGCAATTCATTCAAGAAGTGGTATGGGGCAGGTCTAGTTCTTCTGGTGTGTAGTTGTCAACACTGAAGGGAAGGGTAAGGTAGTGTGATCCCCCGGTCCTGCTGATAAGAAATGAATAGCTGTCCCCACTAAGCGAGTCATTCAAGAAGTGATATAGGTATACCAGTAAGCACTGAAAGGGAAGGGTAAGTTGTGGCATGCCGTCCGTCGTCCCGATAAGGTATAGTGCAGTAGCACCTAAGCATTAATGGTCTAGGGCTAGAAGGTCTAGGTATTTAGGTGGAAAGATAGTGAGTAAACACTTTTAAGTAAGGGGATAAGGTAAAGGAAGGGTTTCATTCCTGCCATGCCATTCATTCTGCTCAGGTTCATAGCGATACCTACCTCTTTATTAAGCGCTTCATTCATCCAAGACTAGGGTGGCTAGAAGGTCTAGTTCTTCAGGTGGAAACTTAGTGATGGTGCGCTGTATGTGATACTGCTGGATGTAAGCTGGCTCTGGGTTCTTCATCCTATCCTAACCCACCCGATAAAGAGAAGGTCTGTAGCAGTAAGTACTGACATGATTAATAAATCAAGTGATATAGGGCTATAAGGTCTAGGTCTATAGGTGGGTGGGTAGCGGGTACTTACATTCAAGGTAAGGTAGGTATCTCCTCTGGTGTCTGGCTAGACATCTTCTCTTCAACCTCTCAATGCTGACTGGGATCCCATCCATTCATATCCTGGCAATGCTGGTTGTCTGGGCATCTCCTAGCAATGTCTGAAGGCCCATCCAAAGAGGCTCTATGTTGTCCTTACATCTGATCATCCAATGCTAGTAAGCGTAAAGTCAATACCAATTCAGTGCCTACCCAAGCTCGGCTCGCTCGCTCATACAATCTCTGGCTGGAGTCAGTCTTCTGGCTAATAAATCCGGGGGCAGTTCCACGATCTATGCTGAAGTTCCCAGGATCTCTGCTATAGTGAGTTCTTGCTGTAGGGAGGGAATCCAATCCATCCGGTAGTTGACGATATATGCTAAAGATTCTTACAGTAGTTCCTAAATATGCATGATCCGACGACAGGTTTTTTCTGTGCCAGCCACCGACTCTACTTCCATTCATAAAGGTAGGAATATAGAAAGGTAATAGCGATGTCATTTTTCCCATCCACCACACGCACCTAACTAAGTGTGTAAGATATTCGTAAGTAAGGAGTAAATGCAAAAGGGTAGCTTCCACGTACGATTCGAGGGTTGTTCCTTTTCAGTGCCACTTCCATAAGGCATCTAAAGGTTCAATTTACTTATTGGGTGGGGGGGCTCATGGTCGAGCCTGCTTGCGCATCCTAGCAGTCTTCATTCATAGTATCTGGAGCTCGTCCCAAAAATCTCAATATTGGTACCTAGGAGATGAAAGGCTGGTAATGCTGTATCGCCCGTGACCAATTATATATAGCCCGTATACTGATGCTCTATCTATTCTATGTGAAGCCTTCCCTCCCTTCCATAATCAAAGGGTTAGAGCATCTTTGGGGAATATAATGGCAGAAGTGTCCTCAGGCACGTAATTTTATTAATCAGAAAAAAAAAACAATTACATAATTGATTTGCAAGAGCTTACACCCGAACAACCAAACACTCTTGCAATGAGCTATTTATAAGCTCCATGTCCTAACTACCTCTAATTATGGATCACTTATTAAATAACAAGTGTCCATTTACAATAAATGCTATTCAAACCAACTAGCTAACTAATCTCCTATAATAGAGCCTAAGATACGACACATTTTGAGAGTCATATCTAGTTACAACAATATGCTAATTCTAAAAGTCTCCATTAAATAATTAAACATTCTAGAATAATAATTATTAATTTAATATCTTAAATTAATAATTATTTTATTCTAATTTTATAACCTATGATAAAATTTGTATTTTTGGATCATCTAACATTCCCCCCTATGATCCAAAGATACATTACAACAGATACCAAGTTCATCCCTGAACTTAGTAAATTTTATTCTGCCAAGCGGTTTCGTGAAAATGTCAGAGATCTGATCTTCGGAAGGACAATAAACTGGTTTGAGAACATCTTTGGCAATGAGAGACCTGATATGATGATACTTGGTGTCTACATGCTTTGTCTTTGAATGAAAAACTGGGTTCTTGGCAAGTTTGATGGCTGACTGGCTGTCAATGAACAATGATGTAGCTTCTCCCTGAGAAATGCCCAAGTCCTCCAAAATTCGGCGCAACTAAACAATTTCACATGCTGCTTCCCATGCTGAAATGTACTTTGCTTCTGCTGAAGAAGTGGCCACTGTAGCTTGTTTTTTACAACTCCAAGATACTGCTGCTGACCCCATATTCATTAAATAACTTGATGTTGATGCTCGATCATCAATACTCCCAGCAAAGTCGGCATCAGAATATCCACCAAGTACAAAATTTTTAGTCTTTGTGTAAAGAAGACCAAAATCTTTTGTTCCTTGGATATATCGAAGAACTCTTTTGGCGGCATTCCAGTGGCTGTCTCGTGGTTCCTGCATAAAACGTGAAAGAATACTAACTGCATAAGATAGATCAGGACGAGTATTTGTCAAATAAATCAAGCTGCCAATCAACTGTCTGTAAGTTGTACTGTCCACCTTTTCCCCCCTTCAAATTTTGAAAGTTTCAAGTTTTGCTCCATGGGGGTGAGAACGGGCTTGCAATCTTGCATGCCAAATCGCTGAAGAACCTCTGCGGCATACTTACTTTGAGAAATGAAAATATGATGTGGACATTGGAAGACTTCAACTCCAAGATAGTAGTGAAGTAATCCCAAATCTGTCATCTTAAAACCTGCATGTAACTCCTTTTTTACCTGTGCAAGATGATCATCATGATTGCCAGTGATGATCAAATCATCTACATACATAACAAGAATTACCAGATATTTGCCCTGTTGTCGCACATACAAAGTATCATCAGATTCACTTCGTTGAAAACCAACTTTCTTAAGGTAATCATCCATCTTTGCATACCAAGCTCGGGGAGCTTGTTTTAACCCATATAAAGCCTTGATCAATTTGCAGACTTTATGTTCTTGTCCTTCAACTTCAAAACCTGGTGGTTGGGTCATATACACTTCCTCCTGTAAATCCCCATTGAGAAAAGCACTTTTCACATCCATTTGATGAACTTTCCATCCTTTTTGAGCGGCCAATGCAAGTGTTAATCGGATGGTGTTCCATTTTGCTGTTGGAGCAAAAGTTTCTTCATAATCAATGCCTTCCTGCTGTGCAAAACCTTTTGCGACAAGTCATGCTTTATACTTGTCAAGTTCACCCTTCTGATTATACTTAATTCTGTAAACCCATTTACAGCCTATGGGTTTAACATTTGCTGGACAATCAACAAGTTTCCAAGTGTTGTTATCAGTTACTGCTTGATATTCTTCAACCATAGCCTGTTGCCATTCTTTATATTTTACTGCCTCTTTGTATGTGGAAGGTTCAGTAAAATCATTTGCTATCAAGGCAAAATTGCCTTCACTTCTATGTGTCCTTCTGGTGCCAGTTTTATTATGTTCATCAGGCTTTACATCTTTCAAAAGTTGAACTGCCCATTTCGGAAGTTGGTTCTCACTTGTTTGTGCTTCTGTAAAGTCCCCATCATTGTAAAGAGGATTAATATAAACTGATGTACGTCGTTCAGGTGAAGAATGTGGAGACTCACTGTCTGAAGAACTGCTGCTGTTTGGAGATGCAGATGAACTGCTAGAAGACCCAGATGATGTTGTTGATGTAGATGGACTGGATGAATCATCTTCAGAGGAAGGAAAATCAAGTTCATACCAATTTGGTGAAGTTGGTTGACTTTGCATTTGTCCATTTCTTTTACTTCCCTTAGTTTCTAATTTGTGAAGAAGATTTTCAATTTCTTCAGCACTCTTACTCTCTGTTTCATCAAAAATGACATCCCTGCTCACAATGAATTTTCCATTGGTCAAAAGACGATACCCTTTCTTCTCATCAGAATAGCCAATCATTGTGCATTTTAAACTTCTTGAGTCAAGCTTAGTTCGTTTTTCTTTCGGAACTAAGGCATAACACACTGACCCAAAAACTCTAAGATGTTTAACTCGAGGTTTGAAACCAAACCAAGCTTCATAAGGTGTGAGTCCGTCTAAAGAAGCAGTTGGAGATCTGTTTCTTAAGTAGACAGCTGTATGTATTGCTTCCGCCCAATATGTTGGACTTAACCTCTTGAATGTTAACATGGATCTCGCCATTCCTAACAAAGTACGATTCATTCTTTTGACTACTCCATTTTGCTGTGGAGTGTAAACATTAGTGAGATGTCGTCTTATTCCATTTTCACTGCAATAAGTTTTGAATTCATTTGAAGTAAATTCTCCCCCATTATCCGTCTTGAGAGTACCTATCTTTTCTTTGACTTCATTTTCAACAAGTTGGCGAAAAATTTTAAACTTATCAAATGCTTCTGACTTGTTCTTCAAGAAGTAAACCCAAGTCATTCTGCTGAAATCATCAATGAATAGTAAGAAATACTTGCAACCACCAAATGAGGTTTGTAGTGGACCACAAACATCACTGTGAATTAGTTGTAGCCGCTTGTTTGCACGCCATGAACTTGTTGGAAAACTTTCTCGATTTTGTTTCCCATAAATGCAAGCTTCACATTTTGCATTTTCCCTTTTGAATGTGGGAAGTCCTTTAACCATTCCTTGTTTCTGCAATTGAGAAAGACTCTCAAAATTCAAATGTCCATATCTTACATGCCATAGTCTGATAGGTGAAATACTTGTAGTCACTGCCCCTGCAAAATCAGAATGCCTTGGAATAACTGTCCCTTTCATCCGTAACAGTTTTCCATCTTCATAACCTGTCATAACTGTTTTCAAGTTCTGTTTCACTGAATTAATCTTCACTAAACCATCTTCCATAATCACTTGATGTCCTGCTTGTCGAATCGTGACTAAAGAGAGCAAATTTTTCTTGAAACTGGGTACATACCATACATTGGAAATCAATTTTTCTCTAATGTCAGGGAGAAAAAATTTTACTACTCCTTTTCCATAAGGAGTATGTTTTGTATCATCAGCAAGAAAAATTGAATTAAGTTGGCATTCTTGAAAATTCCAGAAAAAATCACGTCGACAAGTCATGTGCTGAGTTGCCCCGGAATCCAAGATCCAGGCATCTTCATAGTCACTTCTAAGATGAGATGAAATTTGTGATGCTGGTGAGCAAGTAAAAACATATTCTGAGCTATCTTCATCTTAATCATTTGCAAATTGTGCTGAATGTTGCTGAAACTTGGGAATTTTATTAAGTGAAGTTCAACAATCTTCAGCATAATGGCCAACTTTGTTACACCTTCGACATACAATTTGACTTAAGTCTCTTCCTCGTCCTGAAGATTGTCCTCTGCCTCGGCTTTGACTTCTATTTTGATATTGTCCTCTACCTTGATTACTATAGCCTTGTCCTTGAAAATTGCCTCTTCCTTGGTTGTTTCCTCTACCTTGAAAATTATTTCTTCCTCCTCTGTTAAAATTGTTGCCTCTGCTTTGGCTTCGACCTTGATTATGTGCTACTTGATTCTGATTCCATCTGCCTCTTCCTCGAGAACTATCTGCTGATGACTTACTTGTGCTGGCTTCTGTGAGAAAAAAATCTTCACCAACTTTCTTCTTCTTCCCAAAAGTTTTATCATGTTGACTTAACATTTCACAAAGTTCATCAAACTTTAGTTTTTCTAATTTCCCTGTTACTTGTAAAGTCTCTAAAAAATGCGTATAGGAAGAAGGAAGCCCAGCAATTACAATTGTGACCATAAAGCTATCATCAATTGCGAGAAAACCAGCATTAATAATTTCCTGCTTAATATTCTTAAGTCTGGAGAGATATTCAAGAATATCACCATCTTCAGTTAGTTTTTGTTGCAACAATTTTAACTGTAGATCAACCTTCTTTGATTCTGGCTGAGTATCAAAGAGGTCTTTAAAAGTTTTCAAGGCAGTCCATGCATCTGTGGCATTCTCTATATGTACATACATTTCATCATTCACAGACGATTTAATAAGAGCTAAGGCTTTAGCATTCTTGATTTCCCATTTTGCCAGTGGATCTGCATCTGTGGGTTTATTCGGCTTAACATCTCCATCACATATTCCTTGCCATAATTCATTGTAAATGAGTGTGCTTTCAATAAGACGATGCCACGTTTTATAAGATTTGGTGCCTTTAGTTTGTTGAAATCAGAAAATAAGTTGATCAACTTAGACATTTTAGCGATGAAGAGACGCACCAAGAAGCAGAACATAAAGGACAAGATAGTCAACACAACACACCAAGCAAAAAACACGATCTATCGGAGCTTGGCCTTGACCCTCGAATAGTCGTCAAAACAGGAGAAAATTGACTGAGCTTTGCACTTGGCTCTAGTCAATTTCTCAAATTTTACAGGGCAACTTTCAAAATTTGACTTTTTACAATGGTGCTTTTGCACAATATGGTAAAAAAATTTACCCCCCCTCAAAGTAAAAATACTTTGAGTTACAATGTGATGTTCCCAATTAAAAAATAACTCCTTGAAAACAAATTTACCCAACACACCTTATTTCTCCAATTTACAAATTACAAATAAAACTCCTTATTACTCCAAATAAAATAAAAATAAAATTACATCTCTCCAAAAAAAACTTATCTTGCCATTACAAAAAAAGCATCAAATGTCAGTGCCCCCAACGAACACATTATTCCATTGTTCCTGAAATTGTTACAGGGTCATCGTCGTTTCGCCAACTATCGAGATGGGTCAATTTCTCTTCACGGTGGGTCAATTTCTCTTCAGGAATATGTGCGATAGATCAATGTGCAGCCAACCGGACGCTGCAAGCTATGGAGTACTGTAAAGATATGATTTGTTGCCAATTCTGTTCAACACTTCAGGAAGCAACATACTAACAAGTTTATTCATTATTCATTATGAAATCATCAAAAAAAACTTATTCGCACCAGGTGGTTGTACTAGACAAAGCATTAAAATTGGCTGACGGATGAGTTGTTTCCTGTAATGCCGAGGACCTTTTTATCTCCACATGATTAAGCCATTGGACTTTACAGATTTTTACGCTGGACAAAAAAAACATTACCGCAAAAAGCCAGTTCTCTTCTTGTCGGTTTTCTCTCAGCTTACTAAAGTTCACCTGATAGCCAGGTTTTCTCCTCTGGGTTTTCTAAATTCCTCTCATCAACAGAAAAACCCAATGACAATTTTCGGATTCTTGAGAAGCCCGCTTTTACTGGAGTTTTCTTGCTTCCTGGGGTCTCCCTCTGGTTTTCTGAGTTCTTTGTTGTGATTATTTTGCTTCTTCCACGCAATCCGGTAAACTGTTGGCACTTTATACTTACCCGTTTACTAGATGGTGAACACGCATTCACTTCCTACTCCTTTAACTTACAATTCCTCTACGCTGATAGCAACAAACAGATATAGATGTTATTTCTTACCTCGTCTTCTTGCGCTTCACAGGTTTCTCTCCACGCTGTCCACGCTATCCCAACCAGTCAACAGGGCAACACGAGTTTGGATTCAAACAGTTTGCAGCTCTCCACGCTGTTCAAACTAAATCAATGCTATTTGAAACATAACAATTTTCAATTGAATTCCAACTGAGATTTAAAACATAGCTCTGCGCCCTCTTATATTCAAATTACAAATTTGAATTGGTTTTCAATAGCCTAAAAAAAAAATTGATTTACAGATTTGAAAAATCTAAAATCAATAAAAATTCTCTTTTGAACAAAATTTTAACAAATTTCATACCAATTGCTGAGCACTTCAACGGAGTTGAGTTTTTCCAGGATCTGATAGAGCTGGAATCTCCTCCTCAAATCAACTGCTGGAATCTCCTTCTCAAATCAACTGCAGCATTACCATAGCTTTGATACCACAATAATGGTAGAAGTGTCCTCAGACACGTAATTTTATTAATCAGAAAAAAAAAACAATTACATAATTGATTTGCAAGAGCTTACACCCGAACAACCAAACACTCTTGCAATGAGCTATTTATAAGCTCCATGTCCTAACTACCTCTAATTATGGATCACTTATTAAATAACAAGTGTCCATTTACAATAAATGCTATTCAAACCAACTAGCTAACTAATCTCCTATAATAGAGCCTAAGATACGACACATTTGGAGAGTCATATCTAGTTACAACAATATGCTAATTCTAAAAGTCTCCATTAAATAATTAAACATTCTAGAATAATAATTATTAATTTAATATCTTAAATTAATAATTATTTTATTCTAATTTTATAACCTATGATAAAATTTGTATTTTTGGATCATCTAACAGAATATGCCTGAGCAAGCCAACAGAATGATCCAATTCCCGAACACTCATACCAAAGAGCAGTTGGCAGCAATAGGTATCAGGAACAAGACATATACCATCTTGCTAGTAAAAAGGGTGCTGACCCTAAGGAATTTTGTGCAAACTCTGGAGAGAAAATGCCAAGAGATGCAGGCAGAGGTAAATGACTTTAGAATAAAGTTTGCAGCATTACAGAGCAGAGGGCTACCTAGTTTATTAACCAGCGTTGGGAGACTGCTATCACATGAGCAATATGCCAACAGGGTAAACAACTATGCCTCCAATCAAATCACAGCTTCCTCAAACACCTCAGAAGAAACAGGGCCTCCATTTGGACAAAGTCTCTATGACAAACTAGAAAATCTATTTTATATGAAACATAAGATAAACCATCTCTTTGAAGTCTAGCCCAATTTTTATAAATAAACTAAAGCTAATGAAACATTGATAAAGATACAAAGGCATCAGTTGCCTACAGAGGATTGGTGGAAAGGAATACTGGAGACATTGCTCAGGTAATTTGTTTATGTTTCTTTTGGTCAGCTACAGGTCAGCAGATGTAGAAGCACGTACCACCTGTCAAAAAATAAAAAGTAGCACAAGGCAGAAATGGAATGGTCACTACTGCGCATTAAATGAAAAGAAATCAAGCACCGATGATAAAGGCCAAGACAGCGACAAGCAGCGTAACAACATCAAGGCAGCAAACGCAGAATGAATGCGCAACAACCAACCGACTCATTTAGCCCAGAAAGTCAAAATACCTCTGACAAATTGGATAGCTAGCACATTCATATTTACTACAACATTTATTCCCTCACTTACTACTTCTTAAGAGTTGGTAAAGGAGGTTATGAGTTCAAGACTTATCCTCATGATATTTTGTATCTCCCTTTCTGTATAAATACCTCCCCATAATATGTATTTGGGGTTGGTAATTTTCTGTCCAGACTGCGCTGTAATTTTGAGACTCTCTAATACAAAATGGCTGTGGAAGTTCATGGTTTCTGCACCGTATGAATGTGCAAAATGATGTTCTGGGACCTGCTACAGAATTCCTGTGTCATTCAATGGAACAATAAGTTATTCTAAACTGTGTTTTATGTTTTCTGTGTTTACAAATTTCATATATGTTCCATAATCTTAGTAACAGAGAAGAAGAATAGCCCAGGATTTGTTTTAATGCACCTTGTGCTCAGTTTCTGCTATTAATTATGTTTTCTTCAGGATTAGTCATAAATATGAATTCTTAACTGCTCATGTTTGCACTAATTCCTTCACTTTGAATACTATTTAGGAACTCTTAATTGCTCATAGATAATGTTCATACAATTTCCCTCTGCTAGCATACTGAAAGATTCTTGATTGCCTTTCATTCCCTAACTTCATTCCATCGATTTCCAAATTTGAAAATTGTTCCTAAACTGCCTATCTTGCCCTGTAGCACTACTATTCGCCCAAGAAACACTTTCAGCAGTACACCATCATTGACTCCATTGCCCAATAGTATAGACTGTTTTGGACTTGCATCCCAGTTCTGCCTGAAATCACCATCCAACAAACTTAAAACAAAACCATGTGCATCATAACTAGCCTAAAATACACCAAAACAAAGCTAAATTATAAAGAGAGAGCCCTCTCTGGTTGCAGGTAGGCTAGGACCTGCAGCTAAAAGATTGGTTAGTGGTTACCTCGGCCATATTCCCTTCAGGAGGCAGGGAACAACCTGAGTGATAACATCATTGGCGACTTCACTGGGGAACGTCGACTGGCTATTTGTAAATCCTGTCTATTTTCTAAAGCTACAAATGGAGTCCGAAGTTAGCCAGGTAGCCTCTGAAACTGTCTTTGCTTTGCATGTACAGGAGTAAATAAAAGCTGCTTCAGTCAATCTCCAGTATAGTTCTAGGCTTTAACAGCTGTTCCAAAGATTTGATTAGTTTCCCTATTTCAACATACCCAAAGGAAAGCCCAAAGCCTCCTATGTTTTAAAGAAATTCTTGTAGAAATATTGTGGAAAAACTGTGATCTTAAAACATTCCTAGAAAATACCAAAAACAAATTCAGAAGCTGGCTCCAAAGAAGAAAACCCGGTACACCAGGTCAAACCCTGACCCAGATCCTCCAGCTGTTTTTGAAAATCCCAACTTGATCCCTAAGACTCTTATGAAGCAAGAAGCTCAAGAAAGTTCTGCTGGTTTAGACCTTGAAACAGTTCAGCAGAATTATATCCCAACTCCTGCTAAAGCCTCAACCCTTCCTTACATTACTACTGCTTCTCCTAGTTCTTCATCCACCTTTCGAAGCACCTTTTACACAACTCCATCTACTGCACATACTTCTACTTCACTCCCTGCTGTTCCAGCTGTCCCATTTCTTCCTGTTGTCCCATTTGTACCTGTAAATATGGCGAACCGTTATGCTCCTCTTCAGTTGCCTGGAAATCCAGGGGCTATGCCTTAGGACTATCAGAGTAAAATCACATATTTTGATGGTAATGGCTCTTATACAGCCCAACAACACACCAAGAAAATGCAAGATTACTTTGAGAATTATGAAATAGATGATGATGATGTGAGAATGAAGATTTTTGTCCAGAGTCTAACTGGTGATGTAAGGATTTGGTTTAGAGCACTTGCTGCAAATTCAATAGCTGATTCATAAGCTCTTTATCAATCCTTCTTAAATAGATGGGAAAAGAAAAAAGACCCCTTACACATCTTGACAGAATATGACAATTTGAAAACAGGCCCACAAGAAACTGTCCAGGACCATTGTGCTAGGTTCAACAATGTTTATAATGCCATTCCTCAAAACCTTAGACCACCACCTGATTTAGCTTTGATCAAATTCCCTGATGGATTTGATTCTGATATGGCATACCAACTAAGGGAAAGAGCCCCTCCAAGCTTAGCAAACATGCAGAATATAGCTGTTAGTGTGGAGTCAAATCTAATTGCTAAGCGAAATCGGGCAGAAGCTGAAAGAAGAACTACTTTCAAAGAGGAACCTTCAGCGTTTGAACAAAAACTTGATGCAATCATCAAAGGCATGGATAGACTTGGGGATAGGGTGGAAACTATTGAAAGAAAATCATAATGGGAAGGTCAACCAAATAATACTCCAAGAAACCCAAATTTTTGAAAAAATCAAAATCCAAATGTTGGAAGGGCTGGCCCTGACCAGAACATCAGACCTCCATTTCAAGAGAACTATGCCGAAGCTTCAACATCCAGTGAACCAATAGAGGACACCCAAATCAACCTAATGGGGTTAAACAGTGACCAACAAATTTTCCTAACACAAGATGACCAAGAAGCCCATAACATCAATCATTTTCAAACCAAATCCGGAGAGTCATTTGATTTTAGGGAAGGCTATGATGCAGCAGTCTATGAGGTTCATAAATAGTACAAACTAAGAAGTAGAACCATAGATGTGCCTGAACCTATCAAGCAGAAGGATACCAAACAGCCAAAGAAAACAAAGAATAAAGCTGTCCTGATATAACCCTCTAATAAAACTGACCCAGACCCAAACGAAGTCACTGTGGAAGACATATCAGACTTACAGCCTTCAAGGAACCAGTCGTTCACATCCCAGTCTTCAAAAGAAAATCCAAACTGTTCTCCTGAAAATAATCTCAAATCAGATGTACCTCAAAACAACACCCATAATCAAGAAAAGATCACTGAAAATCTCGCTGAAAGGGAAAAGTCTGCTGTCCATAATACAAAAATGCAGATGGAAAAACCATTCAACTTAGAAACAGAAATAGGTAAGTTGAAAATAACATTTCCTCTCTCTGAATTGGCTAAACATGAAGTGTACAGACAGCAAATGAATAGGTCACTCCTAATACCAGAGAATAGGGATGCAGTCAATGTTCTTGATGATCAACTAGAGTTGATTTTTGGTTTGGAAGTCAATGGTAAAATAGTAGATGGAGGGGTTCCTCCATTTTATGTGAGCTTAAACATTCATGACAAAGTGCTTCATAATGCTATGTTTGATTCAGGAGCCTCCCATAACCTAATGCCGAAATATGTGATGGAGAGACTGGATCTAGACATCACAAGGCCCTACAAAGACTTGTTCTCATTTGATTCTAGCCAGGTCAGGTGTCTAGGCCTAATCAAAGACCTTTGTGTATCCTTAGTCCAATATCCAGCTAAGACATACTTGATGGATGTGGTGGTAGCTGATATTCCACCTAAGTATGGTATGCTTTTGTCCAGATCTTGGGGTGCAAAACTCCAAGGATCTTTGCAGCTAGACATGTCCTATGCCACTATTTCAGTCTTTGGACAACCAAAGAGATTATACCGGGAAACACTAATGAAATATGTGGTTAGCAGCCAAGAAAAACCCCAAAACTTCCCCATTTATTCTATGCATTCCGATATGGATTCATTCATCTTATATAATGCTGGGATGTGTCCCAAAACTGATGTCAAACAACTAAAAGCAACACAAACACGAAGCATAGAAGAACAATCTAGTGCCCAAGGTAAAAAATTTGTTGATATGATTGATGCAACAAAGGGAAATGATATACCATATGAATTGCAAGAGCCAAACCTACCCACTGAACAAGCTTCCAAAACTCTTAAGGCTAATCATAACCAAGTGATCTTATGGTACTTAGAGTTTGATGGCTCTTTGAACAAATTAGGAGCAGGGGCAGGGGTTTGGTTACACAACATGAAAAATGACCATGTTGAGGGTCATGCGTATAGATTAAATTTCAGATGCACAAACAACATGACCGAGTATGAGGTCCTTTTATTAGGTCTCAAACTGGTCAGAGATCTTGGGGCAACCAAGGTTTCAATTCTAGGGGATTCAGATTTGATTATACAACAGATGAAGGGAAATTTGTTACAAATGATCTTAGGCTGAGAGCTTACAGAGGGGCAGCTATTGAAATTCTTAACACCTTCTCAGAATCTCAACTCACCAAAATTCCTAGAAAGCACAACTTACATGCACATAGCTTGGCAACTTTTGCCAGCACTTGCAAGCTACCATTTGAACCCAACCACCATTTTACTGCTGAAATCAAACACAGACCTGCTGTCCCGGATAATGTCAAAAATTGGCAGGTTTTTGAGAATGATACACAGATAAATAACTTCCTGACTTTGAAAGAGGAATTCTCCAGCATAAACATTGATACAAGCACCATGGATGAGCAACAACAGATAGAAAAAATTGAACAAAATATATCGGTTGAAACAACAAACCTGATGTTACACCCAACAACTTTTGATGACAAGAATTTACAAGAGCTAAAGCAAACATATCTTGATGAAATAGCTGAGGCAGAAGCTGAAGTAATTGTACTAAAATACAATTTTCTGCCCACAGGCTTAACTCCTTTAGAGGACATATTTGATTCAAATGACATTCCTAGAAAGCCAAAGATGCAACCTCTCAATGCAGAAATTGAGGACTGTAATATTGGAACCACAGAAAATCCCAAAATGGTAAAACTATCCAAAGCATTGCCTGCTGATTAGAAGTTAAAATACATGGAGTTGTTTAAGGAGTTCCAAGATGTCTTTGCCTGGAGTTATGAGGACCTCAAGTCCTATGATACTTCAGTTATCCAACATACTATACCCTTGAAAGAGAATCAAAAACCTTTCAAACAAAAGCTTAGAAGGGTGAATCCCGTCCTTCTTCCCTTGATTGAAAAGGAAGTTAAACAAATGTATGAAGCTGGAATCATTGCACCTATCAGGTTCTCGGAATGGATTTCAAATCTAATGCCTACTAGGAAGAAAACGGGAGAGATAAGACTGTGTGTTGACTTGAGAAATTTGAACAAAGTCTCTCTCAAAGACCATTACCCCTTACCAAAAATGGATCATATCCTACAAAGGGTAGTGGGAGCCTCTAGGATATCATTGTTAGATGGATTTTCAGGATTTAATCAAATTTTAGTGCACCCGGATGATCAAGACAAAACTGCCTTTACAACACCTTGGGGAACCTTCAAATATGTCAAAATGCCTTTTGGACTCAAAAATGCAGGGGCCACATTTCAAAGAGCAACGGATATAGCCTTTTTCAAAGAGATCCATGATTTCTTAGTCATATACCTTGATGATCTCACTGCTTTTTCAAAATCAGACCAAGAACATTTAGAACATTTAAGGAAAGCGTTCCTAATTTGCAGAAAATATGGAATATCGTTGAACCCTAAGAAATCACTGTTGGCCTAGAAGAAGGCAAACTCCTAGGTCACATAATTTCAAAATATGGCATTAGGATTGACTCGGATAGAATTCAAGCTATTCTCCAAGTGCCCCATCCAAGAAACATCAAAGAACTACAAGCCTTTCTAGGAAAGATCAATTTCCTAAGAAGGTTCATTCCCAATTTAGCTGAGCTAATAAGACTGTTGAACAACACGCTGAAGAAAGATTCTAAAGTCAAATGTACCATGGAAGCTAAACAAGCCTTTGAGGACATCAAAACAACTTTGACAAAAACACCAGTCCTCACAAGTCCCAAGTTCGATAGAGATTTCATGATCTTTTCCTTTGCATCTGAGCATACTATTTCTGTTGTTCTATTGCAAAAAGATGATCAAGGGTGTGAAAAGCCCATTGCTTTCTTTAGAAAAGCCCTTAGAGACGCTCCCTTGAAATACCAGATCATGGAAAAGCAAGCTTATGCCCTCGTAAAAGCCATCAAGGATTTCATAGTTTACATCTTGTACTCACATGTGATAGCCTATGTTCCAAATGCTGTGGTTAAGGACATTTTAACTCAAGAAGGAATTGAAGGCAGAAGGGGCAAATGGATAGCTAACATCTTAGAGTATGACATTGAAATCAAGCCCACAAAACTTATAAAAGGACAAGGATTAGCCAAACTGATGACTGAAACCAATTTTCAAGCCCTTGACATTAATGAACTGGACAACGAACAGGAGATGACGACTCCACCGATCAATCAAGCCTTTTTACGATCACCTTGGTATGCTGACATATGTTTTGTATTGTTAAACCTGCAAGCTCCTCAAGGGTTGTCTAGGACTAAAAAGAGATTCTTGAAAATGAAGGCATCAAAGTTTTGTATTATAGACAATGTTTTATTTTGGAAAAATCATGAAGGTATTTTGCTTAATTGCCTAACATTGGATGAAATTGACAAAGTGCTCAAGGAATTTCATGCAGGAGACTGTGGTGGGCACTTGTATTGGAAATCAACAGCTGATAAAATACTAAGGGCTGGATTTTATTGGCCCTCCCTGTTTACTGATGTGAAAAAGTTTGTAGTTGCATGCCGCAAGTGCCAGATCTTTGAAGGCAAGAGAAAGTTGTTACCTTTACCCCTCAAACCTATCTCAACTGAAAGACCATTTCAACAATGGGGTTTAGACTTTATTGGTGAAATTCACCCTTCCTCCTCTGGCCAACACAAGTGGATTTTGACTGCCACAGACTATTTTACCAAATGGATAGAAGCCATCCCTTGTAGGCAAGCCAATGATTCAACCATCATGCAATTTTTAGAAACCAACATCTTGTCCAGATTTGGCTGTCCGGAAAAAATTATTACAGACAATGCTGCTGCATTTAAGTCCAAAAAAATGATCAATTTCTGTCATAAGTACCACATCACCTTGGGCCACTCTACAACCTATTACCCTCAAGGTAATGGCCTAGCTGAGTCATCCAACAAAAGCCTCATCAACATCATTAAAAAGGTATTGGAGGAAAACAAAAAGAATTGGCATAAGAAGCTTGTAAATGCCCTATGGGCAGACAGATTGACCACCAAAAGATCTATTGGAACAAGTCCATATGAATTGGTATATGGTCTGGAGGCTGTTTTCCCCTCCTCCTTAGGAATCCCTGTGATCAAGTTGCTGCAAGAAATACAAGCAGAGCCTAATGATATTCAGAGAAGAATCAATCAAACTATTCACTTGCAGCAGACAAGAGAATAAGTATATTAGAGAACCCAGGTTCTGCAAGATAAACTCAAGAAGATCTTTGACAAAAGAACAAAAGCTGAAGATTTTTTCATAGGAAACAAAGTTCTGAGATGGGACTCTAGGAGGGAAGATAAAGGGAAACATGGGAAATTTGATTTTCTCTGGAAAGGACCTTATGTCATTCAGGCAGTACAAGGCAACAACACCTATTTTTTGAAAAGTTTGGATGGCACAAATACTGAGGAAGGCCCAGTCAATGGGAAAATGCTCAAGCATTATTTTGATTCCCTTTGATCAACACAATGCAACTGAATATTGTACATAAATATTTGTATTTCCATCAGTTTTCATTTATAGTAATTAAATAAGGAACAAGATGCAATAGATTTGGAGGAAAAGATCAAGGAATTACACCACTTTGGGTGTATATTTGGAAATTACCAGAAGAGATTGAGAAGAAGACTTGGGAACTATAAAGATGTTGATAAGCACTCAGAGAAACCAACAAAGACAGGGCTGTAATTTTGTACAGATCAGCTCATAAGGAGTGCACACATGCTACAAAGGTTCAGATCATTGGTTCCCAGGAGAAGGAAGTTTTGAAATTACAAACAGATGACTAAGAATAAGGCCATCTGACCTGCTGTTCTTGGCTTTTCATCAGGAAAAGCCATCCCCAAGTGGAGCCACTGTTAGGTTCCTATACCAATAGGTTTCATTTTTCATGATTGACTATGGAAGTGCCAAATATGTTCATCCTTTCATGCTGCAAAGGTTTCATATTTTGTATATAGATAACGAAAATTAAAAAATGTAAAGAGGGTATGCCCTAAAAGAAAAATCAAAGGGAAAGAAGAGTAAATTGGTCAAAAAAAAATTTGATAGAAATGAACCCCAAACCAAAAGACCAGGAAAGTGGCCAGTCAAAATGCCACTGCTATCTTATTTGCAAGTTCACAATGTGCAAATAATGTTGTTTATCACACTTAATGGATGGACCAACAGTTCAATCTGGACCATTCCATGTTTAAATTGCTTGTTGTAGAATAGAGAAAGAATATCTGTCCAAACAGTTCAAGCTTGGCAGGTGAGTACAGGGATAGAGAAATTAAGGAGCCCAACTGCTTAATCTGGGCCCTTAGAAGAGATAAGGGTAGATTTAGATAGGAGGGCAGTCAAAGAAAAGAGGAGAAACAGGGTTTGCAAGTTCAAATGCACCCAATCAAAAAAAAAATGCTAGGTGCATTAGGACGGGTAGGTAGTTTGAGGTTGCAGAAGAAAGTTGGTGATCACTTTTGTCTTGTCAAGAAAGACTTATCTCATCAATCACATTGGTACCATGGTAGTTGTTGGTAGCATAAAAATGGAGGCATGTTTAATTTCCCCTTCATTCCCCAGAAATCTTTTACTAACTCCCCCTCAAGGAAATTGGGATCTGCCCAATAAGTCCAGTTTCACTTCATTCTATGAGAAATACTAAGTTAAACTCTGAGTTTACTTAGTGGAAAGAAGCCACATTTTTTTGTAAAAATCATCATTCCATAGTCCTTCCATTTTTCTTATGCTTAAGTTTTCACCTTAGAAACTTAGCAGCTGTTGCTTTAGTTTCATTCCATAAAATCATATTAACACCTAACTTTATTACTTAGTTCCCTAAATCATTTCCCATCCCTATATTACAAAAAACTATATGAAAAAACCCAGAAAATCTAAATATCCCTACCCCTTGGCACTATAGCCATACAATATAAAGTTAGGGGGATATTAAGTTCATTTGGAACTTTATGTTAAACCCTTTCGTGTCCATAAGCCTCGGGATTTATTTTAACCTCAGGTTAAATAAATAACAACTCAAAACCCTCCCACCATACCGCACATCGAAACCGTGGTGCGCATATAAAACTTTGGGATTAAATTGATGTTTGATCGAATTAATAACCATGCCTGCACCATATAAACCATATAAACCCATTAACCCAAAGTTTTCCCCCGCCATATTTTTATAATAATATTTAATATACGGGCGGGTCCCCGCGCCGCATCGCGCCAACATCTATGCATCCCGTCAGCCGTTGGATTGCGCCCGACAAATCGTACGGCCCTCGCCGATATCGGAGCGACCCCGCTGTACGAGGGTTAGATCCCGATAACAAGCGGTTTTTCCGCCGTACGCGGGGACGCGTGGCCCATTTCGATTGCATCAGGCCCACGCTGACACAAACCACTCCCGTACCAAAAGCGGTCTGATAGCAAAGCACTTACCGCTTGTCCTCCCCGCCGCGTACGTCACCCCCACATCAACTTCTTGCATCAGCATCCTCGCTTCTGTACAGTCCGCCGTGGCCGCCCCATCACCCATCCACGTCAGGCGCCACGTTACCCGCCGTACCCTGCTACACGACCATGTGATGTCATGTTGACGTCAGCACAAAAGCGCCAAAAAGACTGCAAAAACACAAATTTTCATTAAAAACCAATGGTAAAAGTTTAAAAACAAATTTTCACAAATTTTCATTTGTTTTTACGCGACCAATGGTAAAAGTTTATGCATGAGTTTTATGTTCAATCCGCCATTTACGTCCCAGTCTGCTGCCCAGGCTTGTTCAACCTGGCACCTTGACCTCCTCGGCTCTACCTGCAACTCCATTTCACCGCAAGGTCACGAGTAAACAGGTATTTATTCGACTGTCGCCCCTAAACCCTGTTTTGTCAAGTTTCTCTGTTAAAAACGACCTCCGAAAGAACTGAATGTGATTGAAGTGAGCTTTAATCTCTAAACCTCCCCTTTCAACTCACTACTCACCATTGCTTCCAAAGAAAACCTGTCTACTCTATAGCCCTCTGCAAAATTGCCCCTGAAACTCGAAATTGAGCTCATTTCCGCTTGTAAAAACAACAAGAAAGCACATGCAGCCGAAGCCATCTTTTCACCATTTTTCTCAGCTACCTAGCTAAGCTCTCAAGACTTGCTCTTTCCTTTTTGAATCCTGCCTAGAGAGGCCATTTCCATATAAATTCGAACTGTAAATTCCCTGCCCAAAAATCCACTGTCTGGACTCTGTTCCCAATTAAAACATAAGACTCAAATCCCACTATAATCACAGTCAATCATGGAGGCTCCAGTAGCCTTGAATACAGGACACGTAGCCTAGGAGCATTGGGTGAACTCCTTATTAAACTTGTTGTGTTTACATGTTTTACTGTTATGTTTTCACTAACTTCTTCAGTGTATATATATTTTGAAATCTTATCGAAAAGAAAGTTTGATAAGGGTTTGCCAGTCTAAGTGCACCCTAGTAAAAATGCTAGGGTAAGTAGGTAGGGGGATCCTTCCCAATGTGGCTATAACGTTGAGAAGGAAAACCATTTATATGAACGTAATGGTAGTCCAAGGACCTCTAGACTATAATCTACTCCTTGGGCGTGACTATATTTATTGCATGGGAGCCATTGTCTCCTCACTCTTTCGAGTAATGTGTTTTCCGCATGAAGGTAGAATGGTCCAGCTCGTAGACCAGCTTTAGTTCCCCGGCTCACACATAGAATAGTCAAATTCCATCCCTAAATGGTCTTTTCATGCAATGAATGTCTCATCAATCTCCAGTCCGTCCACCCAAAGAACGCGATCCTTCTTTGAATATGTATAAATTATTTGGAGTCCTTATGCCTTTGATCACTGTTTTTCCTGTATCAAGATCATGAACACTACATCCATTTGATTGAAATATTACCTCCGTTCCTTGATCACACATCTGTACTGGTGCAGTCCTTTACTAGTACGCAGGCTACTACCTGCAGAGAGCTATAACCCTCTCTCATTCTCCAGCTTCTCCTGGAAGGGAGCTACAACCCCCTTAGCTCTTGTACTAGCTGGGATACTAGTTATTGCACCATTAAATGCACCTCATAAAGATTTAGAGTGGATACCTCTTGCTGACAGAGACTATCAAATTGATGATATGGAGGGAATCAAGCCTCACCTTCAAGTTTTCTGTGAACTAAGGAATAACTTCAGAAACAAAGCTGACCTGTTAGGAATATGGGAGTCAAACATGCCCATATATTACCTACCCTCAGTGAATGTCTTCCCTGACCTCATCCATCAGTGTTGTGCTAATTATGAGCCTTCTCAAAGGGCAGTGATGGACCCTGCCAGAAATGTCCTCTTTTACATTACCCCTCAGTCCATAAATGAGATGCTGCAATTCAAACCAACTCAGCCTCTGGTTCCCCTTTCCATGAGACAATTGCTGGATCAAGCCTCAAAGTTGCCCTCTGCAGAAGTTGACCGAATTTCCAAGCTGTTCATGCCACCAGAGTGTTACTCCAGATTCACAATCCCCTATCACCATGCTTGGTTTACTGAGGAGGGAAAAATGCTCATAGACATGATCTCCTACATCCTAGGATTCAGAACAAGTGAAATTGTGGATGAGACTGTCTTTGCTTTGATGTCCATGTTTACCCCAGGACAACCCCCTGCTGTCAAGTATGACTATGCTACCTTCATAGCCAACAAGATTCATGAGCAGTTCATGAACTTAGAGAGGGAAAGGGTATTCAAATATACTTCTTATATATATCATTTGCTGCTATACTATCAATCAGATAGTTTCCCAGTTTTCCTCAAGAAATTGGATGCTAGGGGGGAGCGAAGGTCTGTAATATTTTGGTCATCAGTGTTCCATCATGTTAATTACTCCCCATACACATACTGTGAGTTCATTGACCTTTTTGTCTACCCAGCCACTTGCTTGTTGTCAACAGATCCTCCTCCCAGGCTCACTGCTGAAATGCAGAGAATCCTACATCTATCAAAAGGATACATCATTGGTGACTAGTACTTCTACCAAAACCACACTGTAATAAGGATTTATGGCTGTGAATTGGCACCCTACAGACTGCCAAAATATGTCCCCATGAGACTCTTTGCCTTGGAGTACTATCGGCAATTCAACAGTGCAGACTTGACTCACTTCTATGGTGCTAGGAAAAAAGCACAGCTCAAGATAAGACACCAATTGGGCCCTTTTATCTTTAATAAAAGGGAGGAAGCTTGGAAGGATGCTGACAATATTCTGAGAGATAAACTCAAGCTGAAACAAAGTTTTATTTGGGCACCATAGACCCTGAGCATTTCATAAGCTTTAGAAGAGTTAAAAACAAGCTCACAGGGTATGTCCACTTCCCAATCCCTGGAATTGAACAATATGCCAATCAACAAGAATGGGTAGAGGGCACACTAGTGGAAGAACTTACTGAAGAAGAGATTACAAAAAAAGCAATCAAAAACCTTGAAAAATCAGTTGACCTGGAATCTTTTGGACAGGTGTTTTTCATAGGTCCTCGGCACCTTGGAGAAGGCACCTCATCCGCCACGGCCTCCCAATAACCTGCCCAAGTAAGTGCTGCACCAACAGACACATCCAAAGGAAAAGAGGTGCAACATTCAGAGCAGCAGGTGCACAATTTAGAGCAGCAAGAGACAATGGCAGACCGACCAGTTCCAACAGATGAACAAAGTCAAGGGCAAGACCCTTCAACACAAACAAAGGTGACTGAAATCCCAGTATTGCAGACTCCTCTTAATGAGGAAAGGGCCAAGAAAAGGGATAGACAGGAAGAGACCCCCACAGGGACATCTACAGATCAACAAGGAGAAAAAGACAAAGATTGAATCCTTATTCAGAGGAAGAATTGCCAGAGGGGCCAACTTAACAACAAATTCCCCCAAGTATGGAGACATCAGCCAGCTCCTTCCAGCCAGAGCAAGAAAGACAATAAGGTGTGGAGGTTACATCCACAAGGAAACAGAGCAAATAGGGCTCTAACATCAAAAAGCATTCACTGATATCAAGGCTAGAAATGAGCCAGTGAGGTTCCAGCTTTACAACCAACTGCTAAGAATGGCTCCCACTAATCAGCAAAGGCTAATGGCAGCCTATGACATCCAAGAAGGGAAAATGACCCTTAGTCATTTCAGACTTGTAATGCAGCAACCATAATCAGCTGCTGACTATATCAGAACCAATCTGGAAGTTCTCTCCAAGGATATCCATCCAATGGACCAGATTGAATTGCACAAACAAACTGGCGAAATGGTATATTCTACCTTGGCAGACAAAACATTGTTGGCCCATAGGTTTCAAAACTCTTTGCACAATACTTCTGCGCAACTAGAATTAGAGAAGGCCTCCTCAATGGCTAAGGATAACAGAATCAAATCCTTGGAGGAGATTATTATAGAGTTGGGACATGATCCCAAGGATCCGAAGGGCATTCAGGCCTTGATCAAAAAGAAAGAGGAAGACATAGCAGCCCTCAGAAGACAACTCAGGCTGCCAGCTACACTACATCCTCAAACTACAGAGGTGGCACAACAAAAGGAAGAGGAGGATGTGGTTACTTTTCTCATGAAGATGCATAAAAGATTGATAGAAACAGAGAATGCCTTAGAGGCATCACTACAAGGGAGACAGGGAGAGTTGGCCTCTCAGCCAATTCAAACAACCCACATTCTTACATCTGCTCCTCCTACGGCCACCACAACAGTCCCTCCCATTGATCCAACATCCATAGCAGGTACCTCAAGCTTAGCACCAATTTCAGCAACAACTACAGTAGCAGCAGAACAAGAGGCCAGCCTGAGCATGGAGGAAATGATGAAAGAAATAAAGGCCCTGGAAGTGCAGATGGCAGAACTGAGAGAGGCCAAACAAAAGTTGGCCAAAATTGAGGTAAGATATGATAAATAAAAAATGGATGTAGCTGAAAAGACAAGAGAAGTAAAGGCCCTAGAGAAAAGAATAAAGGAGCTAGAAAAGGAGCTTACTCTTGACAAAACCCTAGCTGAAGTCAAGAAAAATTTGTGGGCCAAAATTGGCCAATCCATTACAGACCAATGGCAATCCATTGAAACTATTCAAGAGCAAATGGAATTGATAGGCTTAGCTCAGTTTGAAAATCAAAAGGCTAGAGTATCTTTGGGAAATATGCCTGAGCAAGCCAACAGAATGATCCAATTCTTGAACACTCATACCAAAGAGCAGTTGGCAGCAATAGGTATCAAGAATAGGATATATACCATCTTGCTAGTAAAAAGGGTGCTGACCCTAAGGAATTTTGTGCAAACTCTGGAGAGAAAATGCCAAGAGATGCAAGCATAGGTAAATGACTTTAGAATAAAGTTTGCAGCATTACAGAGCAGAGGGCTACCTAGTTTATTAACCAGTGCTGGGAGACTGCTATCACATGAGCAATATGCCAACAGGGTAAACAACTATGCCTCTAATCAAATCACATCTTGCTCAAGCACCTCAGAAGAAACAGGGCCTCCATCTGGACAAAGTCTCTATGACAAACTAGAAAATCTATTTTATATTAAAATGAGATAAACCATCTCTTTGAAGTCCAGCCCAATTTTTATAAATACACTGAAGCTGATGAAACATTGATAAAGATACAAAGGCATCAACTGCCTACAGAGGATTGGTGGAAAGGAATACTAGAGACATTGCTCAGGTAATTTGTTTATGTTTCTTTTGGTCAGCTACAGGTCAGTAGATGCAGAAGCACGTTCCACCTGTCAAAAAATAAAACTTAGCACAAGGCAGAAATGGAATGGTCACTACAGCTCATTAAATGCAAAGAAATCAAGCACCGATGATAAAGGCCAAGACAACGACAAGCAACATAGCAACATCAAGGCAGCAAACACAGAATTAATGTGCAGCAACCAGCCGACTCATTCAGCCCAGAAAGTCAAAATACCTCAGACAAATTGGACAGCTAGCACATTCATATTTAATACAACATTTATTCCCTGACTTACTACTTCTTAAGAGTTGGTAAAGGAAGTTATGAGTTCAAGACTTATCCTCATGATATTTTGTATCTCCCTTTTTGTATAAATACCTCCCCATAATATGTATTTGGGGTTGGTAATTTTCTGTCCAGACTGCGCTGTAATTTTGAGACTCTCTAATACAAAATGGCTATGGAAGTTCATGGTTTCTGAACCGTCTGAATGTGCAAAATGATGTTCTGGGACCTGCTACAGAATTCCTGTGTCATTCAATGGAACAATAAGTTATTCTAAATTGTGTT
Organism: Pinus tabuliformis; assembly: GCA_031772625.1. NCBI lineage: Eukaryota > Viridiplantae > Streptophyta > Pinopsida > Pinales > Pinaceae > Pinus > Pinus tabuliformis. The sequence continues at coordinate 280,516,838 of CM062811.1, forward strand.
TTATGTTTTCTGTGTTTACAAATTTCATATATGTTCCATAATCTTAGTAACAGAGAAGAAGAATAGCGCAGGATTTGTTTTAATGCACCCTGTGCTCAGTCTCTGCTATTAATTATGTTTTCTTCAGGATTAGTCATAAATATGAATTCTTAACTGCTCATGTTTGCACTAATTCCTTCACTTTGAATACTATTTAGGAACTCTTAATTGCTCCTAGATAATGATCATACACTTTCCCTCTGCCAGCATATTGAAAGATTCTTGATTGCCTTTCATTCCCTGACTTCATTACATCGATTTCCAGATTTGAAAATTGTTCCTAGACTGCCTATCTTGCCATGTAGCACTACTATTCACCCAAGAAACACTTTCAGTAGTACACCATCATTGACTGCATTGCCCAATAGTATAGACTGTTTTGGACTTGCATCCCAGTTCTGCCTAAAATCACCATCCAACAAACTTAAAACAAAACCCCGTGCATCATAACTAGCCTAAAATACACCAAAACAAAGCTAAATTATAAAGAGAGAGCCCTCTCTGGTTGCAGGTAGGCTAGGACCTGCAGCTAAAAGATTGGTTAGTGGTTACCTCGGCCGTATTCCCTTTAGGAGGCAGGGAACAACCTGAGTGATAACATACACCATTATACATCAACATATGCAATTACATAGAAAGAAACAACATCATCATCATCATCAATGCAACAGAACATAAAATGAATAGTAGAAGAAAGCATGCACACATATAGTGACACTAGGATTGGTGTTATAGAAATTTTTGGGCACTGCAACCCCAATCAAACATGTCCATAAACCAAGGGCTCCTAAGTCCCTAAAAGTGTTGTTTCATACCCTAAAGGAACAAGGTCAGCTGATTACATCATCTCCTAGAAGTTCTCCATGAAAAACTACTCAGAACTGGTCAAAACTGGATCATCTCACTTGCTCCATGGCCAAGGTGCGATGCATCGCACCTTGTACACACGGGAAGTGCGATGCATTTCAAAAATCCCTTCTATGGGGTGCGATGGACGAGAGTAGACAAATGGCGGAAGCAGTTTGCTAGGTGGATGATCTTGGAATCTTCCAGAAACTTCTCCTGGGACACTTGCCTCTCAGAATCGCCCAAGGATGAGTAAGAGATCAATGAGATCTCCAAGTGGAATCAAGAACTATCAGAGAGAAGACACTAATCAAAAACCCAGAGCTGAGTCACACTTCTGCAAATATCTATATATAGATCTCTCATCCTAGAGATCCAGGAGGTTGGAGGCTGGAATTTTGCATCTTGTAAGGAATTGCTGTTGGTTTCTTGAGGCGAAATCATAGTGTTGGGTGATCTAAGCTTTGCATGAGGTGAAGAAGGGCTTACTTGCTGAGAGGATGATGCTGGGTCAGAACAACTGGTTGTAACTCTCTTGGCTCTTTCTTGATTATCAATAAAGCTATTCAAGTTTTCCTCCATACTTTTGTGTAATCTATGTTTTGTGCATTTGTATGGTCAATTTACATCTGATCCTAGATTGTTTATGATAATAGATCCATGTTCTTGTATAGTGTTATGCTGCTTTGATTCTACAGGTACTCTGTGAAGTTGGGTATACAAGGAAGCTAGTAGCAAAGGACTATCAGAAGAGAGAGGAATCGAGAAAGGAATCAAGCGCAAGACAGAGGTTGGTCTCCTTTATTCTTCTCTCATCTATCTTTCATAAAGGAAAACGAAAGTAGTTTTACTTCGTTTGTTTCTAAGGTAGCTACCACACCTTAGTGGGATTAGCAGTTCTACATAGACACTTTTCCCTGTAACAAAATGGCGACTCCACTGGGGAGCGACTAGGTTGTTTGTTTATCTACATTTGTTTACTTTATAAACTTACAGACGGAGCCTGAAGTTGAGCCAGGTAGCTTTCGAACTGCATTTGCTATGCAAATGCAAAGTAGATAAATGCCGCTTCAGTCAATCTTCGGGTTTTGTTTATGAATTAAACAACTGATTTACAAACTCTCTAATTGCCCTTGTGGTGGCTCTAGTAACCTCCTTAGATCTATCCCTGTTGTTGATTTACTGATTACCACTTGCTCGGCCAAAATCCCTGAACTGAACTACAAACTGTGACCCGGAACCCAAGCAAAGTCTCGTCCTTGGCCCAGCGCACTCTCTGTTCTGTGAATCTGAAATTCAGCGCACTTCCCGAGTGTAGTAGGTGCGTTGCATTTCAAATTCACTATGTTACAGGTGCGCTAATCAGACTAGGCATTGTTCCTGAATTTTGGTTTCTGTGTTCACTCTTTTCAGATCTATTCAAGAATTTTTCTGCTTGTAGTCAGTACACCTTTGTTTGAAACCCCTTTCCTTGCTGATATTCCGCCTCCATTGTGCAAAGAACTGTAAATGTTTTTGTGTATTTGTTGAGTCATTTTCAGTTCTCCTTTGCAAAAAAGTAACGTAATTGTACTGTCGTTTCTTGATTTGAAAGTGTTGCAAGTGTCGTTTTCAGTCATAGAAGAGAGTCTGATTGCTCTTGATAGTCGATTACCCCGTTACTGTTGTATTTGATCTGAATTAGTAGTTTTTCTAGTGTCGAAAACAAGTCTTCATTTCCAAATCGCAAAGTGTTGTCATTGTCTTCATTTTGATTTTGAAAAGAAGCCTGTTAGTAATTGTCGCTTGAAAAGTAATTCAGATTTGCGCATTAGCTTTCTTTTTTATCATTCACATATTAAGAAGGCTGAAAGCAAATACATGCATGTGCATTTGCATTTAGACTGTTTGATTGGTTTGATTTAGGACAGTGCATATAGTGTGTGCTCTTTGCTCTTTGTTGAAAGAATTATGTCTTTCTTGCCTTAGTAGCTAGGATTTTCATTGCACAAAGAAGATAAAACGACTGTTTATCATCTTAGATTGCATTTTAGGAATTGTACATCTACATCACGCGGTGAACCTGAAAGGAAAATTTCTTAAGCAAGATCAACTATAAAATAAATTTAATGAATCTAACAACGCTTTGGAGCCTAACGCACAACATCTAGAAGTCTAGGCTAAAGATGTATTCCGGCGTCGTAAAGCCTGGTAACTGTTGTTTTCACTGTTGGTTGGGTGATTCCTCCACTTTGAGACGATAAGTGCCAGCACGGACTTGTGCTCCCACGTACCGTCGAGTATATTTTTGGAGACCACAATAGGATTTATCCTTTATCCATAGGAAGCCGTGTCTGCCGCCCTATCGATCGCAATGCACTGAACACAACATTCGGGAAGATTGACTGCCGTACCGTAAAACGTATTCTGCAGTCTTGAGATTGGTTTGGTAATCCCTCTGTCTAGATTTCCAGAGCAGTCCCTTTCGTTCCTTTTCAGACTCCTTAAAAGAAAAGGTCCATCTGAGCACTTGTCACTTCAAGCTCATTAAAAATCGAAGGCGACTAGAGTCATCTTTTGTTTTTTCTCGACTCTTAAAAATTGAAAAAACAAGTTGTGTCAAAGCGTCTAAAATTTATTTTAATCGGAATAACATCACTGTTCCCTCGTTGGTCTTAGAAGTTAGTCTCCCTTCATCGCAAGTTCTTGTAGAATCGCTAGGAAATCTTTTGGATAGACTAGATATGTCTGAACAACCGTTGACATCCAGGACTGTGTCATCCGACACAGCAGCGACAGAGCCTCCTGCTGCTACTCCAACGATGTTCGCCGGTATACCATCTGTCCCGGCAAGTTACCAACAACAAGCCGAAGTCCGATCAGGGACTGTTTCGACGACATGGTCAGTTCCTATTTCTTCATCTGGATTATCATCTGGTATTTCTTATGTTGAAACTCAACAAATTGATCCAATGTATCTTCAAAGGCCAATATACCCTTTAAGTACTGGATTTCCACCATATGGAGGGTAGTATGCCTTTTCATTGTTCCCTCCCAGAGAACAACCATATGGGAGTTTACAACAAAGTTCAGGTCAAACTGGAATTACATCCAGCAGTTGGGTACCAATACTGCCTCAACAACCAAGGGTTGTATATTCAATGCAACTAGTTCACACTGTGTCGAATATTCCCACTATACCTGCTATGGTGACTGCATCGCAAGTACAAGCGCTACCTATTGTATGTCAACCCCAAGTTTCTCAGGTTGCAATACAACAGCCTCTTGTCTCAACGACTCAATCACAACCTCAGGTTAGTGCCTCCTTATCTGGAGCGACTCGGGCTCAAACAAGTACTATGACTCCTCATATTGGTCAATCATCCAGTATTGGACAACAACAAATGGTCCAACAACCAGGGCTGGTTCAATCTCAACAACCGCAATTCCAGCAATCATATCAAGGACCTGAGCAACAAGTCTTTGTAAGTAATGGGCAACTGCATTTCCAAAGTTGTTATCAACAACCATACTATAATGGTTATGCCCATAAACCTTATCAAAGTTACCATCATCAAATACTTTATGCTGGTATGCAAAGACCCACTGCTCAGGCGATTCCATCTTATCCTGGGTATGTTTCGCCTAACCTGAATCAACAGTTGCCCTTTGTAGCAACTCTAGAATTACCATATCTAAACCGTTGACGAATGATCCAATTGCTTATGCCCCTTGGTGGCTGATGATTCCAAATAAACTTCCGTCAGATATTCCTAAATTTAATGGAAATCCGGGTGAAGACCCATCGAATCATGTGATGACCTTTCATCTGTGGTGTTCATCAAACACTCTCAACGATGATTCGATTAGGCTTCGCCTTTTTCAGCGAACATTAACTGGTCCGGCAGCAAAATGGTATATAGAATTACCTAGAGCTTCATTTGATAACTTCAGTACCCTAGCCACAACCTTTTTAACCCATTTTCAATTACCCATAAGGTACGAAACGGGAACAGAGCTTCTTACCAATTTCAAACAGACAATGACCACTCACATATCTGATCATATTCATGAGTGGCGACGTCGTCGTAGAATGGTAAAAACGTATGTTCCTGATCAGCTTTTAGCTGAATGGTTTATTAAGTCATTATTACCTTCTATTACAGAAGATGTGGCAAAGGGAGGAGTCATCACTGAAGAGCAAGTTATTGCTCGTGCTTAATATTTAGACTTGTTTTATACTCAGTCTGGCACGCTCTACGATAAAATCCTTGACGCTCTCAGACCAGAATTTTCCATTCCTCCTCCTCCTAAATCGAACAATGACTCTCATGCCGACGATGGCGTGATTGGTACTACAAACACGAAATCAACAAAGGCTACATCTAAAAAGGCCCGTAAGATTTCTAGTCAAAATGAAAATGAGGAACTTCTCGCATCGGAAGTAAATGCCGTGTCGACCGACAAGGGCAAACAACTGAAGTAACCATGGGGCAAGAAGAAAAATAAAGGGAGGAAAAAGAAGCAGGATGAGTCATCTCCTGGAAAACCTTCTGCAAACCCCTCTGGGCAAAGGAAACCCCCTACAGGGTGTCAGATATGCGATGAGGATCATCGGACGAGAGATTGTCCACATAAAGCTGAGGTTAAGAGACTCTTTAAGAGTTCAAAAACCTCAATAATATTGACTGATCCGTTTCCAAACCCGAGAACCAAACTGGTTGCTAATCAAAATGCTTCCCGATCCCAAGTGCTTATGTTGTCTATCTCAAAGCAGCAAAATGATGCTTTGACAAGGAATAAAGATTACGGGAATCCACAGTTGTCAATTAACAAGGCTAATGAACAACCTAGTAGTTCGACAACAACTTTGACCGAAGTTGTGCCACCCATCATTCCTGAACCAATGATAAAGTCGCCAAAGGGAGTAGTACACAAATCGACATTTAATCCTCGTGCAAAAGTAGCACAGAATTATAATATAGTAGAGGACCTGGCCCAATCGCCGTCCGCTATGTCGACACTTGAGGTACCGCAAAATTGCCTCTTCCAAAAGCAGGGTCTATTATCAGTAATAGGTGGGATTGACCGGATTCCAATCTTGTATCCTTTAATCACAAAGGATATGACCCTCAGTTACCAGCTCAACTAGCTTTCCTTATTCAAGTGAAAGCCCTCAACAAAATTGTTCATCGAACAATTATTGATGAGGGAGCATCTACATGTATTATGTCGATGAGTTGCTGGAAAAATTTAGGCTCACCACCCTTGTCGCGAACATCAACAATGTTAAAAGCATTTGATGGACGATCATACGCTCCATACGGGATTTTAAGTAACTTGCAAGTTGAATTGGGGGGAAAAATAGTAGAAATTGATGTTGAAGTAATCGACGGAAACCTCGATTACAACATCCTACTGGGAAGGCCCTAGATATATGCCATGGCCGCAGTTGTGTCGACTTACTTCAGGAAGATTGCATTTCCCTTCCAAGGAAGAATTACAATCGTCGACCAACAAACATTTCTCCCCAAAAGTTCACAAGTTACGGGAAGCATTCCAATGATCCATGGAAGCAATCATTTGCTTCAAAATATTGGAGTAGGCCTCCTAAAAGACCCTGCCTTAATGGGTACTTTTGCCCTACTGCCTCAAAGTAATTTGGCGGAAGTGGCCACAGTGGAAAACCGCAATATGAAATCTTCTATATCTAATGGATTCGGAAGATTCCTAAACATTTTGTCAGCATGGATTATCGCCATTTTAGAAATATTGTAGCAATCAATTTTATTGGCTCGGGGGGCAAACCCAAATCAACACTCATCGAGTGTTTGGATAGATAGGCCCAATGAATATGGCACCTCTTCAGATCCTTGGTCGCATGTACATTCTACAGATGAAGGAATCATTCAATCAATGATGATAGGAGAGGCACCATGGGAAGATTACCACCATCACTCCCATCTTTCGGATTACCACGAAGATTATTCCAGCAACCTTAATCATCCATCAGTTTTTGATTTTCTATCAAATACTGTAAATACGGTGGATTTCGAGGATGCTTCTTATCTCGTGTCGACCTCGTTAAAAAATGAAACAAGGAGTCATGAGGATAGTTATTTTACTGTGTCAACCTCATTAAAAAATGAAACAAATCCCCTTTCCAAATCTCAAAGGTAAACCTTCATTCCAACCACCGAGTTGAATGCAATGAAGCTTGGGGCGCATGCAAACTTATCACGAGCAGTGTTACTACAGGGTTCAAGCTCGTTAAAAATTAAACCCGCCATGAGCAGTGTTACTGCAGGGTTCAAGCTCGTTAAAAAATAAACTCGCATCGAGCATTTTTAACGCGGACTTCATGCTCGTTAAAAAATAAACATAAGCAATGAGCAAATGTTTCCCCCAGCGTTTAAGCTCAATAAAAAATGAACAAGTTCCCGGCAAATAATCATCGTGAATGTAGTAATTCAACCTTTAAAGCCTTGGTCGTGTTCTCATCATCACCTCCACTCTATATTAGCCGATCATTCACCTCCATTTGATTTTTTACCCCTTTTGAGGAACAGCTGCGAAGAGTGATCCCGCTAGCCATCCTTGTAACACTGCCGTGAATGGAAAATTCCAAACCTTACCTAGAATCTGCTGCTACCCAATTTTTTCACTCGTTCCTAAAAGACGATTCTCCTTTAAGCTCTTTTCAACTGAATCGTAAAATATGAAAATATTGCTGAGCCATTGGCCTCTCCAGCTCGTTAAAAGGACCGGAAGTGCTATCCCTCCTTTAGATTTTAATCTTTTTGGACCTGAGGGATTATTACACAAAAAGATCGAGCGCTTGTTTTGTTCGGCTCGTTAAAAGTATCAAAAATTCATCCCTTTTGTATTGTTTTATACTTTTTCGAACTTAAGGGATTAGATGATGAAAAAGGGTTTTTGGAGTTTCGTTTACGTTCCTTTTCAGACTCTCTAAAATTGAAAAGGACCGAGTTATCTTTGTCATTAAACTCGTTAAAACCTAATAGCAACAAACTTGTCCATAGCAGACAAGAACGAGTTTCACTATTGCTAGGCTCATTAAAACATAGCGATGGGTTTGCTCGAAGGGAAAATTATAGAACAAGCATATGTTATCCTCCTCAAGCTTGACAAAAATAAAGAGGTACTGGTCTGCAATGACTGGGGAAAAATTGGGAAGAAAAATTGAAGAAACTTTGTTGGTAGCAAGTCGCTGTTGGACATGACACTTTCACTCCGCACCAAGTCGGGTTGGGTTGTTTCATTCACCGGTCACATCACCAGGGTCCCATCACACCATCCACATTTGGGGTTAATGCTACCAATCCATCACGTCAGTGTCGCCGATATGTTCAAGAGAAGTCACTCAGAGAATTCACCTGTGTCTCACCCGCTGTAATACATTTACGCTCCATTCTTTCATGACCGCCACCCTGAACCTTATATCACCAGACCGTTTTCACCTCCATTAAAATCATTTGCTCCGTTCCGTGTCATTGATGTGGAATTCATTAAGGCCCTCCTATGAAGGATTGCTTCTTGTCGACATCAGCTCATTATCCAAGAAGTCGATCTAGGAACACCCATTTCAGTACTTTGAAGCTTGCATGCCTCAATGGCAAGTTTCTCACTTCCGGCGACAGGTTTACATCAATGACCTTCGACCGAAAGATTTTGCATGGTGTTCAATGCCAAGTCCTTTATTCACACCACGTGAATTGTACTGTAGTACCTTGAGGGTCATTATCATTATCGGTGATTCCTCTCGCGCCTGTTAACATCTTACATCATTGGCTTGTAATCAGGCGATGTATTTCCATGTTCGACTTCAGAACACCTCTCACATGGATTGACTTGTACTTTGAGCGAAGATCGAACAAGATTGAAGACCCCGGATCTAGTTTCATCCATCCGGGTTGCGATATATATTCAGGAAAATAAAGACATCAAATGTACATCATTGCTGCACAGATAATCATCCAATCAAAGGGATGATGGCTCTACCAGAATCACCAGTCTACACTCAGACGATTGTCTGTCCTATGTACATGAAAATGAATTTATAAAGCTGAGCATGGGAATGCCCGACTCAGCTAGATCATGAAAATATTATGAAGATAATGTATTGTATTGTATCTTATTACAGGTCTCCTTCCAGCTTGAAAGAACTTTGGATCCTCATGATAAAGCATTTCACCCGACATCAAAATATTAATGACCTCATGCTTTAGGGGGCAACTGTTATAGACATTTTTGGGCACTGCAACCCCAATCAAACATGTCCATAAACCAAGGGCTCCTAAGTCCCTAAAAGTGTTGTTTCATACCCTAAAGGAACAAGGTCAGCTGATTACATCATCTCCTAGAAGTTCTCCATGAAAAACTACTCAGAACTAGTCAAAACTGGATCATCTCACTTGCTCCATGGCCAGGGTGCGATGCATCGCACCTTGTACACATGGGAAGTGCGATGCATTTCAAAAATCCCTTCTATGGGGTGCGATGGACGAGAGTAGACAAATGGCGGAAGCAGTTTGCTAGGTGGATGATCTTGGAATCTTCCAGAAACTTCTCTTGCGACACTTACCTCTCAGAATCGCCCAAGGATGAGTAAGAGATCAATGAGATCTCCAAGTGGAATCAAGAACTATCAGAGAGAAGACACTAATCAAAAACCCAGAGCTGAGTCGCACCTCTGCAAATATATATATAGATCTCTCATCCTAGAGATCCAGGAGGTTGGAGGCTGGAATTTTGCATCTTGTAAGGAATTGCTGTTGGTTTCTTGAGGCGACATCATAGTGTTGGGTGATCTAAGCTTTACATGAGGTGAAGAAGGGCTTACTTGCTGAGAGGATGATGCTGGGTCAGAACAACTGGTTGTAACTCTCTTGGCTCTTTCTTGATTATCAATAAAGCTATTCAAGTTTTCCTCCATACTTTTGTGTAATCTATGTTTTGTGCATTTGTATGGTCAATTTACATCTGATCCTAGATTATTTATGATAATAGATCCATGTTCTTGTATAGTGTTATGCTGCTTTGATTCTACAGGTACTCTGTGAAGCTGGGTATACAAGGAAGCTAGTAGCAAAGGAATATCAGAAGAGAGAGGAATCGAGCAAGGAACCAAGCGCAAGACAGAGGTTGGTCTCCTTTATTCTTCTCTCATCTATCTTTCATAAAGGAAAACGAAAGTAGTTTTACTTCGTTTGTTTCTAAGGTAGCTACCACACCTTAGTGGGATTAGCAGTTCTGCATAGACACTTTTCTCTGTAACAATTGGTCCGAGGCCAGGGAAAAACCCACTATGGGGAAAACCCTTGCAAATCTTCTTCTTCTTAGATCGTCATCAAATGATGCAGCAAGAGAGATTACAATGATCCATAGCTTTATCTATGCAGTAAAACAATAATGATATCTATGAAACAAATCTAGTCATGCTAGGAATCAAAACCATCATACTGATGGTTGTAATGTGTTGTCACAAATAGATGTCAACTGTTGTTACTGTCAATGAGCCCAATACACATGTTTGCAACGAATACTAACAAATCAGATCTACATATTTTTATAATAGCAGAGAGAAACCCAGAACTACCAGATCACTGAAGTCAACTGAAGCCAAGATGTCAAACCCTACATCTGAACTTTGGTCGCTTTCATAAGAATTGTCTGTGTGCGACCGAAAGTCCCTGGTCGCTCTCTCAGATACTATGTGACGGCGACTGTGACTGCTTGACCACTCTCTGGAAGAATCTGCGTGTGTGACTGGGGTGCAACACACATAAAACCCTTGGTCGCTCACTTGAAGTTTGTTAATTTTAGGTATGTTCTATGCTTAGAGAAATTTATTTCAATTTTCATAGTTAGCTCAATATCTTTTTCAGATTAGCAATCACATCAACATTAAAGTAAACTGCAGATAGAACATAAACATAAATCACAGAAGACAAGCCAAGACAAGAGGACACAAGATGTAGCGCTAGCCAGGGACAAACCCCAATGTGGGGAAACCCTTGATCAATTCTTCTTATATGTTCTTCAATAGTTCAGCAGAGAGAGAGAGAGATAGTACATTTACAACAAAAGTCGACACTTTGACTTATCTAGATAAGAGCGTAGATCATCTCTAAGAAGATGATACATGAGATCAGTTGAATACATGTTGATTCAACTGATTCTCCAAGGTGAATCCTTCACCTATCGTTGTGCTGCATTTCGTCATCATGCTGCACCTCACCGCACTGCACCATGATGCACCCATCATCACTATGTTGCATCTCATCAAGCTTCATTAATCATGATTGTACCCATCACTGCACCGCATTATGTGCCATTGCTACACCATGTTGGCGTATTGACCTATGCTCTGGCTGCACCTTGCTTGCTTGTTGTCCCTAGCATGCTTGTTGTCCTTAGCATGCTCGCTGATGCATGCTAGCTGTAACATTGGATGCTTTGTGTATTTGATGCTAAGTACCATACAACTGTCCCAATGTTAGTTAGCTGTCCCTTGCATGCTTTTCTCCTTCGGAGACATATGCTCCGACAGTTCCTGGCAGTTTCGACAGCTCTGGTAGTTCCGGCTATTCCCGGATGTTCCGGAAGTTCCCGGCTATTCCGGCTGTTTAGGCTGTTCCCAGCAGTTCCCGACAGTTCCGACAGTTCTGACAGTTTTGGTAGTTCCCAATAGTTCCAGCAGTTCCCTGCAGTTTTCTGCCCTCTGCATCAGCTTTCCCAGTTGTTCTGGCAGTTCCCCGCAGTTTTGGCTTCTGCCCTCTGGATTAGGGCAACGTTATCGCTTAATATCTCTCCTCCCACTAAAACCAAAAGACAAGTAGAGGGGAAGAGATCCCAAGTGTGTTGAAATGACTTGAAGGCCACCTCTATTTATACTAAAACGTTGAGCACAAGTGGGGTTTATTTGGTCGCTGGCCGACCTTGACGAATTGTCCCATAACACAAATAAATTCATATCTCCATGAATACTTATCGGAATTGGATGATCTTTAGATCAATCCTACACCTCTCCATGAGAGGGATCCAAGAAAAATATCAGCTTCCATTAATAAGATGACCCAAATGGAATTTGGCCATAGTTTCCAATTTTAACACTCCCTCTCAACTAGGGAGAACTCCATCCACTGATCCATATGTTCGACTGTACTATCTTTGCCATCAATGCCTTGCACTACTTTGCTCTGCTGAACCATGAAGAAGAAGAATTGATCGAGAATGTCTCATACCATTCTCTACTGACCCGAAGTTAGTTTCATCTGAAGAGAGTGTGTCACATAACTCTTACTGACCTGAAGTAAGTTTTATTGATCTCAGATCAATATCACAAGAGAGTGTCTCAAACCACTGATACTGATCCCATATCATTTTTGTTGATCCCAGATCAATGGAGGTCATCCTAGCATAGGGAGTACGGTAGATACAACGATGCGTCCATCGATAGTACTGCTATGGTCCCTAACCCCATTTCCCTACTCATTAATCAGATGAGAGGTACTTCCCATGAGTCCCACACTGCATGGTAGGATGCCTCGACAAGAGAACTAATCATCTTGTCCACAGGAGAACGAATCATCCTGCCCCACAGTCGCCACAGGAGAACTAATCATCCTGGCCCATAGGAGAACTAATCATCCTGTTTCACAGTTGCCATGAGAGAACTAATCATCCTGGCCCACAAGAGAACTAATCATCTTGTTCCACAGTTTCCACGGGAGAACTAATCATCCGAGCCCACAGGAGAACTAATCATCCTCTTTCATAGTTGCCACGGGATATCACAGGGGAAGGTTGAACCTATCATCCTGTACAAGTGCACCACTAGGGGAGGGTGAGTTGCCTTGTGGTCGTATGTTGCTCCAGTAAGTACCCCAAGCCCCCTAGAGCTCCCAGAGCTCAATGCATGCAACATGCAGGACCCTTATAAGAATGTCTCTCAACAACTCCAAGTCATTCGGGAAAGCCACAAATTTGACCTTTCCTGAGGCTTTAACAAAATGTCTACGACCCGTACATCAGTCTCAATGCGATGGAGCCTCCTCGCTCATCGACTTACCATATCCCAGATAAGGCAGTATCTGATGTCTATCTGCTAGAGCAATCATCGAATATGGGATTCCTCAATAATCGAATCCCCCCTCTGGCTGTCACAGAGAATCACAGTGGTATTCATCATGTGTACAAATAGCTCATTGAAGAGCTTCCACAACTAGGCAGCTTCATACGAGATCATACTCGTAGCTATGTATTCAGTCTTGGTTATGCTTATAGAAACCGAATTCTGCTTCCTGCTCATCCATGATATCAAAGTAGAACCCGAAGAGAACCAGCGCTCAGAAATGCTCTAGTGATCCTCCACATTGCCTGCCCAGTCAACATTCGAATAATCATGCAACTTCATATTTCCGACAGTGTATCTCAATCCATGAGAGATTGTACCCTGAAGATATCTCAGAAGATTCTTGGCACCAATCTAGTGAGGCTCAACCAAATATGAGCTCACCATGCTAACTGCAAAACATATGTCCGGACGGAATTTCACTAAGAACATCAATGCAAATGAGTTTATGACACTCAGAGGCATTTCCCAAATCTGGTCCGACATCATCACCATATAACTTCTGAAAGTTAAGATCCTCGAGGTAGTCACGGGCTTGCAGTTTACCATTCCACATCCAGAATCCAACTCCCTCTTACTTTTGCAAGTGAGAGGGTATGCACCTGTTTGAAATATTTCGTCCTCAGAAGGTGCTGGTATGAGAGTTCTATCATCCACAACCTTCAAACAATGGTTTGGATCGACTTCACTCTTAGTGAATCTCAGCTTCATCAATCCTCTCATACTACGCCGGGGAATTTTTCTTCGCCATAGAGGCTTTCTTCCACCTGCATACGTGAGATTCCTTATCATGAATCTCAAACCCCTCGGGAATGGTCCCCTTGTAAGATTTTCCTTCAGTACATCTCAGACATGTACTTTCATGCTCTTTTTGAATTCAGGCATCCCTGTCACCATTTGACTCATAGACCTCCGGTGCTATGTATCAATGGACATGGTCCCCAGTGGACTTCCTGCAACTTGATACAACCCTGAACTCAAAAACATCTTTGAAAATTCTATTTTCAAACACGTACCTTTCCATCGATGAGTACCACCCTGTAACCTTTGACTTCCATTGCCAAAATGGACACCAGGTTCTTCTTGCGATCAGGTACATAAAAAAGATTCTGTAAATGAATCGAGTTACCCTCATTCAATTGAGGGGTAACATTCTCTACACCCTTTCCGGAATAGGTGGCATCGGCTCCATGTATAATCCCATGATTGTTTCCATCTCTACCAAATTAGAGAGTGCACCCTTCTATTCGATGAAGTGCCTTGAAGCACTACAATCAATAAGCCAAATTCCCAAAGAATCTGGGGTTCCTTTCTTTCTTTGAAGAGTCGGTCATTTCCTTGATGACTTGCATTACCTGTCATTCCTTTCATCATTGAAGATGTCCCTGGAATGATTGTTATCTTCATCAAGAGATGTGTCTCTGCCATTCAGACACTCCTTTGCATAATGGTTGAACTTATTGCAACCAAGGCATCTGCCTTTCCTTCCACCCTTAGATCCGGATTTCCCAATGAAGTGATCTTTAGGTAGGCCATCAGAAACTTCTGCTGCGCCATTCTGATAATATTCTCTGCTTGGACTTCACCCTCGGGGAATATGAAGAGGGATGAGGAATCCATTGATCCTTTTGTCCTTTCCCAACTGTCTTTGGTGATTGCTCTTTCACTCTTGCTTGGGCATTGCCTTCACCTCAGCTTTGATACCATGTTAATTTTAGGTATGTTCTATTCTTAGAGAAATTTATTTCAATTTTCACAGTTAGCTCAGTATCTTTTCTAGATTAGCAATCAAATCAACATTAAAGTAAACTGCAGATAGAAAATAAACATAAATCGCAGAAGACAAGCCAAGACAAGAGGACACAAGATGTGGCGCTAGCCAGGGACAAATCCCAATGTAGGGAAACCCTTGAACAATTCTTCTTATATGTTCTTCAATAGTTCAGCAGAGAGAGAGAGAGATAGTATGTTTACAACAAAAGTAAACACTTTGACTTATCTAGATAAGAGCATAGATCATCTTTAAGAAGATGATACATGAGATCAGTTGAAGACATGCTGCTTCAACTGATTCTCTAAGGTGACTCCTTCACCTATCGTTGTGCTGCATTTCGTCATCATGCTGCACCTCACCGCGCTTCACCATGCTGCACCCATCATCACTATGCTACATCTCATCACGCTTCATTAATCATGACTATACCCATGACTGTACTGCATTATGTGCCATTGCTACACCATGTTTCCGTACTCACCTATGCTTTGGCTGCACTTTGCTTGCTTGTTGTCCCTAGCATGCTTGTTTTCCCTTGCTTGCTTGTTGTCCCTAGCATGCTTGTTGTCCTTAACATGCTTGTTGTTGCATGCTAGCTGTCCCTTGCATGCTAGCTGTCCCTTGCATGCTAGCTGTAACATTGCATGCTTGGTGTATTTGCTGCTAAGTACCATACAATTGTCCCAATGTTAGTTAGCTATCCCTTGCATGCTTCTCTCCTTTGGAGACAGATGCTCTGACAGTTCCCGGCAGTTCCGGCAGTTCCAGCTGTTTCCGATAGTTTCGGCAGTTCCGATAGTTCTGGCTATTCCCGGCTGTTCTGGCAGTTCCCAGCAGTTCCTGGCAGTTCCGGCAGTTCCGGCAGTTCCCAGCAATTCCCGGCAGTTCCGAAAGTTTCGGCAGTTCTTGGAAATTCCAGTAGTTTCGATAGTGCTCGACAGTTCTGGCAGTTCCTAACAGTTCTGACCTCTACCCTCTGCGTCAGCTTGCCCGACTGTTCCGATAGTTCCCGGCAGTTCTGGTAGTTCCTGACAGTTCTGACCTCTGCCCTCTGCGTCAGCTTGCCCGACTGTTCCGGTAGTTCCCCGTAGTTTTGGCTTCTGCCCTTTGGATTAGGGCAGCGTTATCGCTTAAGATCTATCCTCCTACTAAAACCCAAAGACAAGTAGAGAGGAAGAGATCCCAAGTGTGTTGAAATGACTTGAAGGCCACCTCTATTTATACTAAAACGTTGAGCACAAGTGGGGTTTTTTTGGTTGCTGGCCGACCTTGACGAATTATCCCATAGCACAAATAAATTCATATCTCCATGAATACTTATCGGAATCAAATAATCTTTAGATCAATCCTACACCTTTCGATGAGAGGGATCCAGGAAAAATATCAGCTTCCATTAATAAGATGACCCACATGGAGTTTGGCCCTATTTTCCAATTTTAACAAAGTTACTGTGCATGCGTTCGGGACAGCCTGGTCGCTCTCAGGATCACTCTATGCGAGTGACCAGGGACTGATACCTCTCGATCTACCTCTGAAGCCATAGTTTCTCCCATAAGCCTCTATGACAATGTCCAAGGGTCTCTGGTCACTCTCATAGGCGTATGTGCCAACATTTAGGGACCAAAATGCCCTATTTTGTGCCAGCGTCCAAGATCCAGAATACCTTAACCCAGAGCGAACCTTTCGCCTGTGATTTCAAACCCTTGTGCAAACTCCTTATGTCGAATCTGTGCGGACCAAGAAAAAATATAAGAAAATATGTGTCCAAATGATATTGAGGTCTCTTCCATTTATATTCTTTCTTGAGGGTTCACTTGGAGTTAAGATAGACCCAAGCAGTTACTCATGTGGTTAGGGCCGACCCATTCCATAATATGTATGAATAAAATAATTCATAACGCAACTTACGCTTGACCAAATTGGGTGATATTTAGGTCCATTTTGGCCCTCTCGAAAAGAGGAATCCAATGCAATCATTATCTTAGTGATTTGAGCTGTCCAAGGTGGAATTTTACGTAGTTGGAAAATTAACATCATGGTTACTAGAGGCAACAAGACTTCACTAAGATTGGGATGGAGTTGGGTGGGAAGCCGCAAGAGCTTGTTATGAAAGAAATTAATCATAATGTCATTCCAGGCAGGTTGTACTAACGGTAGGCTCGGGACGTGTCCCTCTCTCTCTAAAAGAAGCCACCGCGGGAGAAGGGAAAGCTAGCAGGGAAGGAGAGGGCACCCACACTTAGGAAACCAAATGATAATCAAAAGTCATGGTGGATAGAGAGATCATTTGGAGGAGGTGTTGAAGGAGCGACAAGAATGCAAGAAAGTTACCCATGAGGAGCATGGCGAAACATACAAGACTCGCTCAAGAGTTGAAACATAAGACGTGCCAAGAGGCCTCTGCCACCCTCTTTGGAAGGTGAGCCCCATTAATATGAATCGATATAGTGGTATGCATGATGGGTGGTGAAAGAGCCTGTCATTTCAATACTAATCTTCATTATTATGACAATGACACTCCAATCAGAGCACTTTTTTTCTCCTTTAAAAAAATGTTTTTTCCCTTTATTTTTTTAAATATTGGTTTTCATTTTTTTAGAATTCCTTTTTTATTTTTTTTAAATTGATTTTCCCCTTTAAAAAAATATTAGTAATTTTTTTCTCAAAATTTTAATGTAATTTAATTTAAAAATAACAATTATAATTAAACAAAAAATATTTTTTCATGGAAAAAAGACGTGTAATTTTTATTCATCAGAGAGGAAGAAAAATTACATTTTGTATATGTGCAAAGCCATGGAAGTAATCATTACATTTCAAGCTCAAACCTAAGGGGTTGAAAACCCTAGGCCAAAGAGCTGGAAAAAAAAAATATGGGCACACAGGCCCATAGGTTAAAACCAAAAACAGGCCATGAAAACCCGGAAAATTGAGCAGCCAAACAATACATCAGGACAAAACCCCGAAAGGGCACGAGACCCACTAAAAAATTCCCTATGGGGTGCACACATTCTAGAAGCGAAACAAAAGCCCAAGGCTGGGAAACATTTAGCATGGTCAGAAGGGCCACAACAACCAAAAGCAAACTTCAAAAATCAACGACCACAGATGTAGCTGGAAAACCAGAGACCATGACAACCAAGGAAGCTGAAGATGACAACACCTCAAGCAAACGACATCCCACACAGACAAAACTTGCAACAACTTCGAGTAACGAATGACTTAGCCCAAAACACAATAGAACCCTTTCGCTGCAGCAAGGCCTACACACCAACATCCACGACCACACTTGCAAGGAGAAACCCCAACAAAAGGAAAACCAAGGGAGGCACACAATAGGGGAGACAACTAGGGTTTAGCCATCCCACCCCCATTCCCTCAACTCCCCTCTAGATCAATTAAACAAAAAATTATGTAATGCTACTTTTAGATTTTTTTATTTTTATTTATTATTATTATTATTATTTTCTATATATTACCAATGTTCAAGGTCATAATGTCAATTAATTGGTAACTTAAACCCCCAAAATAAAATAAAATAAAATAAAAATTAGACAAACCTGAAAAATATTTAAAAAACAAACATTCAAAAAAGGGTGGACAAACTTTAGTTGTTGTTTTTTAGGGTTCTTTGTAGTTATGATATTTGGTCTTTAATGCCATGGTTGCAAAATGTTTGAATTTTAACCCTAAAAAAAGGGTGATGTTACATCATGAATTTTGAATTTCAATGTATTTTTTCATGTCTTTGGTAGTCATAATATTTGGTCTTTAGTGGCATGATTGAAAAATGTTTGATATTTCAACCTTGAAAAAATGGGTGATGCTGCATCGCTACTTTCACATTTCAACATGTTTTTTCTTGTCTTTCGTAATCATGATATTTGGATTTCAATGCTATGGTTGGAAAATGTTGGAATTTTAACAGTGAAATTGAAAAATGATGATTTTGCATCACCACTTTTCAAAATGAGAATAAAAATTAGTACTAAATGTGACCTCCAAGAAAGTGAGAACTTGGTCAAGTTCATGTTAGGTTGGTAACTTTGTTTTTACTCAAAGGTCAAAAATTTGGTTGAGTAAAAACAAAGTTACCATGAAAGGTCAATTTTTTTTTTACATGTATATTGTCTTGGACATCATTGTTTATGGTTGTTATGATTGTTTTGTCATAATATAGTTGGAAATTTGACCATGACTATCAAAAGAGAGAACAACATCAATATTGCAATGACCATTTCATTGAAAAGGTGGGCCATGGTTCATTGGAAGATTGACAATTGTTATCAAAAGTCTAACAATGGTCTATTGAAAGTTCAATGAATGTATACATTTGAAAATTTTGAAATATTACTGGCCACTTTTAGAAGACTCTCACTGTAATCCAGTTCAATTACAATGGAGGTCATCTTTCTCTTTCAAACTTGTCTAAAAAATCGACTGCATGAGAAGGGGAATATGAAACAGACTTGTATTTTTCTCCTTTCTTGTCACACAATGAAATTGTGTGAAACCCTAACTTCAACTTTGCCACAGGTAAGCATGTTTGGCCACCAACGTCATCTTTTTTAGTTTGATCTTTCCCTAGATTTTAAAACACTTATAAGAGATAAGGTGAAACATGTATATATAACCTTTGTTTTCCAATAATGTATAATAGTGATATTTAAATCTCCCTAAAGTATAATTTGCTTCATGTCTTGTAATTTCGAAGTCAAAATATATATAGGCTAAGTCAATGTTTCTATAATTGTGTGCAATTGAAATAGGGATTTCAATGATTGCAACAATATAAATGAAATTCTTGTCATGATGTACTCAGTGAGATTTTGATGAAAAATATAATGAAATGTTGTTGAAATCCTTCAAAACATGTGTATGGTTTTTTATTTGTCATCATTATTTGGATAGCAATGAAATCAATGAATGGTCACAATAATCCATGTCTTTTTTTCCATATTGTAAATTTATGAATGATTGTGTTGTAATGAATGAGGTGGTGTTTCTTTTGTTTTAAATCACAATGGATTTCCTTGGTGAAATTATGGTGACCTTCAACCATAAGGTTATCTCATAAACAAATGGGGCCTGACTTGAATACTTAGATGTTGGTGGTTCAAGAAATAGAATCCCTATCACATCAAAGGAACTAGAACAAATCCTAGGTGAGGAAACACTAAACGAGCGTAGTGATTCTGATGTAATCCATCACTCTTGCTCTTAAAAAACTAGAAGGGCCTCATAACCTTCTTGATCCAAACAAGAGTGCAATAGCAAAATAGATGCAACCACAACTCAAGTTGTGAAGACTTTAACTCAATTTACACAATCACTAATTTATGGTGTGACAAATTTAATGACCTAACTCAAACAAAAGGTAAACATCCAATCGTATAAACTTGCAATGATAATTTTGGGCAACATATCAACTCCAAACTTTCATTAGTTGAATGAAAACAAACAAGTAGCTATGAACACCATGAGGCTTAAATAGGGTTTCCAACTAATTAACTACTTGAATAATTAATTTATTTACAATTTCAAGGTGAAGTAGAGATAAATCTAAGAGAATACAAAATGCTTTGTTTCTTGTTTTTTCATACTCTCTGATTAGATAAGTTATATACACTCGGGGAAGGGGAGGAGATAGAGAAGGAAGACAATTTCATGAAACTATTGGTTTACTATGCACACCAAGTTACTAAGTCGCCCATCCAATATCCATATATGGTTTCCATGTGCCTATAATGAAAGTCATTAGTCTAAGATTGCACAATGAATGTTAATACGAACAAATGTTATTCCTAAAAAATCATGTCACAACACCGAGAGTGTGTGTAGCATGTCTACAACACAACACTATATGCCACTTTGATCCATGCCAAAATTTTACCAGTACAATATCTATTTTGCACTATTGTTTTTAAATTATTATGCATCTTTTATACAATGACTAAATCTACACACAAACAAATTTTGGGGTAAACTTCTCGCTGGCACTATTAAGGACATATACTAGCTTGAAATTTTTCCAAGGTCAAACCTCATTGCTTAAGGGTTGTTGATCCCCAACAACTTTCCTACCAACTTGGGACACTTCACTTTGATCTATTTTAAGGCATACCACTTGTCACAATGGATTAAATATCCTTTAACCTTAATTTCATAAAATTTCAAGGATCCTTATCTAGTTGTATGTTCTTTGCATTGTGGAATAAGTTGGAGCTCAACCATGTGACTTGAAGCCCATTCTTTTTAGATAGTATGGAAGGTAGTTTCATTAGTGGTGCACAAGGCCCATTTACTCTAGAATCCATCATTGATATTCATTGTATCTAACATCTATTTTCACATTCACCTTTTTCTTTTATTTCATCAACAACCATAAAAATATATATCTCCCTTTCAACAAATTTGGATAGCCTTTGAGTGATGGGGCATTGGAATTTTTGGGATCCTAATGGAGGTGTATTCCTAATTAATTATCTTTTCTTATCACATAATGGAATTGTATGAATCCCTAAATTCAAATCTACCATGGGTAAGCATGTATGACCACCATAGTCATCTTTCTCAAACATATCATACTCATGAACTTCAATACAAAGCAAAGATAATTCTATGATAGTGAATGGAAAAACAAATTCTTCATTCTAACAAGGGACCGAATCATCTTCTATTGTCCTTGACTTTTTCATGATAGTATTTACGGGTAATACATCTACAATCCTAACCTGCATATTTAAGTTTATTAGGCATTTGGACACATTGGAAACTTCATTTAAGACCTTCATGTGCTTAACCATAAATATTCCTTGATAAGAAGGTTCTACATTACCTCATATAAAATTCATGTGGAGAATATGTATCAAAATGTGTTTTCTTGAAGTCTTGATTCCATCCATCTCCCATATATATTTTGGCCTAGAAATCACAGGACATGAAGCAACTTATTATTTAAGGAGCTATAAATATCACTATGCACATGAAGAACACATGGAAAATATTGAATCAAAGCAATTCTACAGATGCGAAGAATTTGACTCATCCATTCTCCTAGTAATGTGAATTTAAGTCATTACCGTGTAGATAACTGCAACATGATCAATAACACTTTCAAACAATAAATGTTATGGTTATTTTACAAAATCTAGAAAACTAGCCTCCTATATAGGACCATCTAACTATAGGAGGCAACTAGATAGTCTTGAAGCCCTTCCTACTTAATTATTAATGAAAATATGTTGGAGGATACCTTTGCAATAGTTGACCATTTACTAGTTGTAGTTGGTAAATCCAAATCTAATAAATCAATGTGTATTATACAAGAAATAGATACGAAATTACCGACATAACGATGGATTTCATGCTAGATTATGTCTACATTCAAATCCATGAGGATTCATGTGCTAATTTTTTCACATAATTCAAAGAGTTATTGATCTTTCTAATAGAAATTTTCCAAGAAACAAGTTGAATTGGATTTGGAATGATTCAAAGTCCACCCATATATATCCAACATGGATATTGACCCAAACCAAACTAGTAAACCACAAGGACTTAGATAGACCTATGGGCTTTGTCTCTCATCTCTCCTATGCTCTAGGAGCATCCACTAGGGCTCAAACCAATCACTAAACATCGTCCTCTTAGCCATTACACAAACAAGCTCAAGCATTCCCCTTCTTTGCAGATCACTCCCTCGGGAAATCTATCCTCAAGTTTGTCAGTCTAGAGAGGAAGAGCACAAACTCTAAATTTTCTCAATAATCCCCTAGGTAATTGGGTATCCATGGAAACTATATAAACCAATCTCTAAATCTACTCTCAACTAGTGAACCTTAGCCTCCCACTCAACCATTGTCTAAACTAGTTCACAATTAGTTCACCCAACTCTCCAGCTCTTGGAATTCATTGTGTAAAGTTTAAAAATGGTTTACACATAAAAAGTTGCAAGTTTGGACAATCATTCGAATATAAGTTGACAACGTGAAAGAGCATGAAAGACAAAATCCCCAAATGTTATGTCAAAAACCTTTGGTTTGCATGCTACTATGTTTTTCCTCAAAAGGATCATGGCTTTTGATATGAGCATGTGGTCAAAGGGGGTAATGTGTTGCTTGATTGACACATGGCATATGTTAGAAATTTATTAAAGGAATATACAAAGATTATTTTTATATTTTTCCCCTTCGAATCCTCTTTCCACCGTCCCCTCTTGTGGGCTCATACTCTACCTATCATATCAAACCTTTGACTTATCTTATATTCCACATTCATAATATTTTTAAGACAAGCTTTTTATGTACCATGGTGACATAAACCCATAGTCCCTAGGAAATATAAACCAATATCCCAATTCAAAAATTGGAACTGTAATGATTCTCTAGGTGGGCCTTGGCCTTGTGCTCAAGACTTGGAATATATATGCACTAGAAATGTATACAAAGCATTACATTAATTACATTACAAGGTCATCATAGCTAAGCCCACATGGCTTGAAACCCCTCCAAATAACCATCTTATTACAATATATGCATAATTTAATTGATTATATTCAAACGATCAAATTTGTAGCATTACATTAAGGATATTTTGTGTCAAGTATGTATGTGATTGTGTGCATGCACAAATATGAATTCATTAACTTGATGGAAAAATACCTAGTAGGCTCTATGCCAACTGCATGACACAGTTCATATAATTGATTTTCCACCATATAATGAACTTGCATGAACTTATCTTGTAAAAGCAAGCATAGTTTTATAACAGATTGAGATGAGTTTTAAAATTTTTCTTAAAAATAAAATTGTAATATTGTTCAAAAACTTTGGATCAAATTCCATTGTCAAAGATACATACAACATAAAGCTCAACTAATATACAAAGAAAAGTCACTAGATGCACTAAGCAAAGGAAAATACATAATAAAGATCTTCAAATAAGAAATCAATTGATACAAATGAAAATGCATATAATGGATCTTTCGATATCATCAAGAATAGAAAGTGAAAAAAAAATATAATTTATTTTCAACATAGAAATAGCCTAGGAAATCTTCTTGGAAATAGAAATGTTTTTGTCATTGTCTGTAAAAAAATTCAAGGGAGAAAGGGACCTCAAGGATCTAGACCTACCTCTAGTGCTTGCTTGAACAAACAATTACAACGTCATATTATACTAAAGGAAACAAATTTAGACATCAAACCAGAAAAGGGATTGAGTTTTGTTAAAAATTGAATTTAGAAACTAACAAAAGTTCCATATACATCAATAAGCATTTGTTTCATAGGAAAGGAGGTAATATCACCCATTGCCTTGGATATTTGGGTCTACAATATTTACCATCAAACAACTATAAGCCAAGTTAATCCAAAAGTTAGAATACCAATGTTGTAAGAATATGTAAAAGCAATATTTATCGTTACACCTATCTTAAACAATTGCTTGCATATTTAAGAATAATGAAGTAGAGACTCACCTTCTTCAAATGATGATGCTCGGAAAGAGCCTGATTAGTCATAGTAAAGGTTGCTACAACTAGAAGGCGTAGTCAATGATTTTTTATGTTGTATCATTGAATCCCAACCATTGATATATATTCATATTGTAGTTAACACATGTGACTATATTGAGTAGGGATCCACTTGGAAATTGGTTCCCTCCTTTATCCTCAGGAATCCTGAGATTTCTCCAAAAAACATGGCCATTTTTCTATATGAAATACAATTTTTAGCCCAAATCCAATATTTATTTTCTTCTCACTCAAATAGATGTAGAGAGGAGGATTGAAAAAATAATCTATCATTACAACAAAGGTCCAATAGTAACAACAATTTCTTAACACATTACAAAGTGGAAAACAAAGGAATCACCTAAATCAATGAATCTACTTATATTTAGACTTTTCATAATTCACCCTTTTCAATAAGGCCATGACTTCTTCCTTTACTAAAAGTGCCTTTTGTGGGCCATGACTTCTTCCTTGCTAATGTGGCTTTGTGTCATCATAGTCTTCAACCCATTCATCCCCTACCTTTCTCATATTCCCCTTGCCCTCATCAAACCACTTCATAATAACACTTGGGAATTATATGCTAGTCCAACATCATTGTAAGGAGATCACTCATCAACTATCTTTCAAAGTTATAAATAATTATCATAATCTTAACAAGTTGATATAATAAAACACAATTTGAAGTGAAAATTTCATTTGAAACTGTAGCATTTCTGTCATGGAGATGAAAGATCACATAATTTAATTTCCCTTTATGAGATTGAGCATGAATTTGTATCTTAGATCCACTTAAGTGATGTAGAAATAAAATGCCTTAAACTAGATAATGAAAAACTTTATGGATCAACATGAGGCAATTAGGGAAGAGAAGGGTTGAAAGTCTAACTTGTGATGTGCAAATAAATAAATATATTTCTTACTAATGTGGCTTGGGTGCCTTAGATAACTGTACCTTCCTACACAATTCTCAAAGGTCCAATCTAATTGACAAAATATATAGGTATCAAGTGAGTCCAAAAAAATGGCAATTTAGAATATTAGATTCAAATCCATCTCCATTTTGCTTAATGGAGCAATCTCAATCCTTTCTTACCTCAATTAAGATTTCAAGCATGCAAGTTGTATTCATGTGACCTAATGTTTTGATGAAAATGTATGTTACACATAGATAGTACCATACGCTCGAATGTAAAACATATGGTTATTCATCACTTTAAATACTGAAGACTACTAATTCCTTGCTCCTACAAGTCTCTCTACATATCCTTGATTTGTGTTAGCCTTCTTCGCATGTTTCAAAAGGTCCTCAAAATATTTTCTAAAGATTTGATCTAATCAATATACTCCAAATGAGGTGTTTAGTCTAAGGTGTGGTGACAAGATAGCATCGAATTCATGAGCGAGTGAATTGTCATGATCAAAGTTTCACTAGTGTGGACCTCCAAAGCATTGTGAGAACGAGGGTGCCAAAAAGCATGGAAATAAAATTAAGTTTAGGTTTAGGTCCTATGCTTCTCTAGGGAAAAATAAGCACTCTAGTAGTCTTAAATTTGTTTTCTTATTCCATGTGAATTAACAATCCCAAATTTGCTTTCTTATGCCATGTTCCCAATATATTGTGAGAAAGTGGGTGCCTAAAAGGAATATAATTACATTTAGGTTGACACGTGAGCTTTGCAAGGAAAAATAAAAATTAACACTCTAGGGATAAGAGGACAATGAAAAGGGTTGATTGGAGTGTTGGTCTAATCTTGAGCTAGCTTAATTTAAAGGTACGGTTGAATGGTCTTATGTGGGGTGCTAATCGATATGGTAAAAGCGCTGAAGATGCTCAATTTTCATGCAATTATCTACCATTTAGATGTTGAACATAATATCATTTGAAACATAATCATCCACAGACCAAGTAATTTCATTGATCTTCACTACCTTCCCCATATGTCATACCATATCTAGCAAATTGCATCACCAAAATTACTAGGTTTGTACCTTTGCATCCCAACTTACAAACACTAGAATTTGGGTGTATCATTGTTTTGCATAGAAATAAAGCACCAAAGAAAAGGAATTTGAGATGATGTGATGGTTGTACCAGGTCACAACTTTTGCTTTAGCAATTTCATTTATGACATATTGCGGTCGGCAAGATTAGAGACTTTGGGGTTTGTCATGTGCCCCCAAGATGTACACTTGTCTCCAAGTTGGATCTAGATGTTACACATCAAAATAGAGGGTAACTAAATGAGCACTAGGAGGTGATTGTTGGCTTTGTTGCTTTGTTCTTTATCAAGGACAAGAGGTAAACTAAGTGATAGTATTTTCATCTAAAGCCACAGTCAATAAAATACAAATTGTAAACACAATA
The DNA here is from genome assembly GCA_031772625.1 of Pinus tabuliformis. NCBI lineage: Eukaryota > Viridiplantae > Streptophyta > Pinopsida > Pinales > Pinaceae > Pinus > Pinus tabuliformis. The sequence continues at coordinate 280,543,515 of CM062811.1, forward strand.
AAACAAATCATAATCACTATTAAGAATTTAGATATTATTGAACAATTAAGAAGGTTTTAGTGCAATGCAATACTTGGTTTTATTGTGGCAACTGGAACAAGCCATGTTAAAATTATCCATCTCTTCTTTCTTTTATGGGTTTGTAAGTTGTGAACATACAAATAAAGAAATATAGGAACATTTAGTTAGTGTTCATGATATAATGCTATAAAAATGTTAAAATTTTGAGTTGAAATATTATTTAATCAGTAATTTACGACTTTAAGAGTTAGGTAATGCATGTTGGTCTTTGATGCGTTTTTAATAAAAAAGACAAGTGCATATTAGAATTGTACTTTACATCAATGAAATATCTTGTATAGAGTTACAACAAATCCAATACATATGAAATAAGAGATATTTTAAAGACTGTAATTGAGAATTATTCCAAGACCTTGAAGCAACCTACTTGTGTTATTGGAAAATCTACATCCAATGGTGTTGGAAGCATCTTGGAAATTTCCAAACCTGAAAAAATCATCAAAGAATAAAAGGTTATATGATTTAATAATAATTCAATAAATAAATAGACATATCAATAAGTATGAGGCTCTATAGAGTATAGTGGAATACCTAAATGAGCTTCTCTTGGTTTCAAGAATATTTATTCTCTATTGAACAGGGCCAACCGCATGAAGGTGGAAGCTCATTTGAACCCTCCCCCACATCATTCTCAATTCTCGATGTCAATTTATCCATTGGAACATACTTGAAAGTTACATATTACGATTCATGCATAGCAAGTAAGAAAACGAAAATTTAAGGTAAATGAAAGAAATAATGCATGTGCAGATCCATGGTTTTCTTGATACAAAAAAGATAAGGTTCATGCATAACAAAAAAAAAATTGTAGCAACAATTATCATAAAATTGTTTCATTTATACATGTGTCTTAGACTGTATACAATCATTTATTTTTCGTTCTTTTTTTCTTTCTAATAAATATTTTAGGATTGGTTGATCCATTTCTTCATATCCTTGAATTATTGGGTATTCTCTTGGTGTTGATTGAATATGCGTTCTCTAACCCATTGTATTTTTAGTCCTACTCTCTCCACACAACATGGAGGGTGTTGCAAAGGGGCATCAACTACATTAACAAAAAGGGTTAAATTAATATAGATAGTTATTATTCATAGAAGTAGTTCATTGATACGAACAACATTTTAATGTTCTTTACCAGGTTGACTAGTCGAGACCATTGGTTCGATTTCCATGTGCTCTTGCCACTGAATATCCTTATCTAAATGCTTAGTCATTGAAATAAAAAAGTTATAAGCTATATACCATGAACAAGTAAATATTAATAATCATAATTTTGGTTTTATAGTCATAACACCATCATGGCTAGGTTGCACACAACCACCATCAAGTTGCACTCCAATGTCGCGGGGCCATTGTCCATTTTTGACCTCGTTACTATTGTTTCTCTCCTATTTAGAACAAATAGACACATTAAACTTATACGTGAAATCAATTATGAATAGATTGTATAAGTAATCAACAATTAAAGTCCATTGATCTTAACAATATTCCAACATCATGAGAACTATAACCTCAAAACAATAACTTTAGTCTAAAAAACCCTTATTTTTATGCAAAAAAAACATGAAAAAATACTGCAAAATTGAAAAGTGGCAATGCTGCATCACCCCGTTTTTTAGAGTTAAAATTCCAACATATTTTAGCCATGACATTGAAAACCAAAATCATAATCAAGGAAAACCTTATAATTCCAACAATTTTTAACCATGACATTAAAAATCAAATACCATGACTTCGAAAAACCTTATAATTTCAGTATTTTTCAACCATGGAATTAAAACAAAATATCATAAAAACACAAAACATATTAATTTCAATTGTTTTCAACCATAGAATTATAACCAAATACCATGACTATAAAAAACCTTAAAAATCAACACCTAAATCAAAGAGCCATTCTACACAGAGCAATTTTTTTTCTTGTAAGGCTAATAAAGGTATATCTCGTTGGAGATCTTAGCCTAGGACAACTTAATCCATTTTCAATGAGACATTAAAATTGAAATATTTTTTTAATTATGGATTATTAAATCATGGTTAATATACACAAAATCATAAATACAATCTTTAAAAAATGATGTAACACAAAATTTTGAAACTATTTAATTAAAAACATGAAAATTTTAATTAAAATTAATTAATTAATTAAAAACTATTTTCCAAACAAAAAAATTCAATAAAAAAATGATTTTTCAAAACATGTAATAAATTAAAAAAAATAATAATTAAAAATATATATAAATAATAATAATAATAAAACACACAGGAATAATAAAAAAATTAAACTTATTATATTTAAATTATTAAAAATTTGGAAAAATAAAAAATTACTCAAAAATAGCATAACAAAAGAAAAATCAAAACAAAGCCGTATAGCAGAGAACTAAATTAAAATAATTAAAATATGCAATTGTTTTACATTTTATTGATTGATTCTAATTGGAATTGATAAATCTCAACCATTTATTTATTTATGAAAAATAATTTATTATTTTACTTTAATTTAATTTATTGATTGATTAAATAGTTTTATTAATCACTAATTTTAATTGTAATTTAAATAATAAATTATTTTATTTCATAATACTTTATTTTAAAATTAATATAATATTATATTAGAAAGTATTAATTTTAATACAAATCAATATACATTATTAGTATATATTAAAGAAATATGCATCATAGTATGTAACATGTAATGTTTAATTATCATAGGTAGGTGGCTCATATTTTTGATAACATGTGGAGTGAAATATCAGATTGCATTGTTGGAATGGACACTATTAGCACTTCGTGAATTCTACTATGTTGAGGGTAGATTCACAAAGGTAACCACAAACCACTTTGGGTTGAGAGACTGGTCTTCTCCAACCAGAGGGGGCTCCCTCACTCGAAAAAACTCAAAGGTAAGAGACTTTGAAACACAAATTTTTACAGAGACCATATCTAAAAAGGATTTAAAAATTTATTGGAATATTAATGGTTAAAAGAGGATGAACACCTGTGATCATATGATTTACTGTCCCACCATACTTATGCATGTAATATCCAATAACATTCACAAAGGCTTATCAAGCATGTACTTTGGATAAAGGAAATAAAGTTGTAGTATAGAGGAGAATAAGCAAAAGATATTCCCTCTTCACATATAACAGAACAACAGGAAATTCATATAGTGCATATACATGAGAAATAAATTAAGAAGAAGTAATAAAGTATACAAGCATAAGATATTCCATTTGCAAATCAAATACTAACACAACTGGTTTAGAGCAATTTAAAGTTGAATTTTAACTCATATGAAGTCATTATACCCATAAACTATAAAAACTATAGAGTAAATTCAACAAAATAACTGATACATAGAGAATAACAACTCCCAAATATCATACCATAAGTATCTTTGTGAACAATAACTGGAAAACCCTCAAGCCATAAGCATTTTACTCATAAAATATCGATCACAGTCACATGAACTCTGAAAACTAGTTCATAATAGTCTCCAACCAACAACAGCCTATTCCATCTATTTTTCCAATTTAAATACCATATAACAAGAAGTAAAAAAATGTCTAGATGCTGCAACATCTTTGATCCATACAGTGGATCAAATTAAACCAAAAGGAGGAAATTTTCTATCATTTTAAAAGCCAAGGTCGGAGAGAAGCATTTCAAAGGAAGTGGGTGAGCCAGCGCACGTTTTGGGTGAGGTTGGATGTGTCTTGATAGGTGCAGCGCATACAGTAGGTGGCATGGCGCACTGGGCCCACATGGCACATTGGGCACGATCCTCCTGTGTAATTTGGAACGGGTGCGGTGCACAAAAAACGCCCGAAAATCCTCCAAATCGCCATTGAATTTCTTGGACGTGCCAGGTAGGGTCGACATCTCATGATTCACCCATTTTTGTGTGTCATATGATGGTGGTTTATGGTTCCAAATATTGAAACAAAATTTCCAAACCCTACCTCTGAAAATCCTTATGTCAATTGCTGTTAAGGGTTGCAAATTCATCATTTTGTCACCAAGTTCCCCCTTCCATCCCATCTGTCCCTTTTTCCTTCATTCCTTTTTTCCTTATACCATATCCCTTTGAATGTCATTGCCCCCTATCTCCTAAATTTACTAAACCCTTATCCCCAATTCCCTTTCACCCATTGCCCAATGTAAAACCCCAAACCCTACCCTATGTAAAGTTCCCAAACCCTCCTACATTGCCCTAAATAAAATCTATCCTAAGACTCCCAATCCCTTCATATTTTCCCTCCCTAACAGCCCCTTGTTACATTGCTCCCTTGGTGACAGATTTCAAACATATCACAACAATAGTCCAACACAGTCTTGCGACCAGCATTCATTTCTCCAAGCAGTTTTCATAACATCAATTATGTCATCTGATCATTCATCCGACTATGAGGAGGAAACTCACAGTGACTCACCCATGGAAGAACGTGCACCCTGGAGGCCCCACAAAAGTGGCAGACATGTTAGAGAAGAACCGACTACCCTCACAGAATTGCAGGCCTGCCCTTTTTCCGTCTCTTGTTTTCGGTTTCAGTCATGCTATGAGTTTTGTGAAAAGGTTGCAAATGTTCAATTCCACCATGAGTTGGCTTGCCTATTTGTTCTACATTTGCATGGTGCTCAAGTTACTTTGGCCGGTGTTACTTTCACACTTACACCAGACTCTATCTCATTAGCTACCGGCATGCGTAATATTGGAGAGCCATGGAACAAGAGACAAAAAGTTGACCGACAACATTATGAGCCATATGTTAAACCTAGTTTCTTGAGGCAGCTTAAGAGGGTGTTTCCCTTCTGATATCTTAAAGATAAATATGCCCCTCTAATGAAGTTAATTATGAAGTATTTCAGTTGTGAAGGCCGCTTCTCCTGGTTATATGCTTATCAAATCAAGTTGCTCATGCATTTCACCCGGGTACGCATGATGAACATCCCATACTTTATATGCCGAAACATAGAGAGGATGACCACCCTTGTGCAACACAAGACCCCTGAGCAGCAGTTCAACAGCATTTGTCATTTTGCTCTCATCAAGATTTTGGTGATGCATCAGCTTGATTTACATGGTATCACTTGGGATGACTTCATCTCTCGTGACTTCTTCCAAGCTTCACAGGAACCTTCAGAGACTAGATTTGAGATAGGGGAACCTTCTCATCAGTATGAGCACCATGAGACCGCCAGTGTTCCGGTATTCGTCACATATCAGAGGGGCGATAGACATTTGTTTGCAGCAGCAAAGCGAGTGTTATCTCCACCCGGGGTGGAAGGGGCCTCGCTTCCGACATCAGCACTACAGGTACAGGACAGGGGTAAGGAGCCAATGCATGATGAGGGGCCATCAGGTGAACGAGAGACCGACTTCGTTCTCCTTCATGATGACGATATAGATACGAATCCGCAGAGTGCACAGCTTAAAGAGATCATCCAGGAGCAGCAAACATAGATCCAAGCCTTATTCCTTGAATTGGAGAGAGCCAAATGGAATATGAAATATCTCGAGTAGAGGAACAAGAAACTTGAGGATCGACAAGCTGAGATAGGGTTGCAACTGATCAAGGAAAACCGGTAACACATCATGGCAACACAAGGTAGACCTATGGAGCAAAGAGATGAGGACCAAGAGTATGTTTTAGAGAAAGTGAACGTTCACTTGGAGCAGCTGTTGGAGAAGGCTAATAGGGAAAAATCAATGTTGAGGCGCATGACTCACCATTACATGGCTCGAAACATGAGCTCCAAAGCGAGAATCAGGAGCCTAAAGGCGAAATTGAGGAAGGTGACAAAAAGACAAAAGAGGAAAAAAGAGAAAGATCGGCTACGAATCTTGGCCGAGGCTTCTTTGGTCCAACATGACATGTGATAGAGAAGGTATAGCCCAAATTTCAAGAAATTTGGAGCACATTTTTGCATTTTGAAATTTTGTGCACAGAAACAGGTTTTTTCTCCCTGTGCGCCGCGCCACCTGGCGCGCGCTTTCGCTAGGGAGCTCCAAATGACAAAAAGTTTATATTTTTGGATTTTCCATGGAAAATTATGACTGCTGGTGCATGGCCAAGAAGGTTTGGCAAGTTTGAGTCCTCAGGAGGTCAAAAACACCCAAAAAATGACCTGTCTGCCCCTATTTTGATACACAGGAAGCAGTCTTGGGAGATTGCAGTTTTGGAGGGGCATATGACATCCAAATTGAAAAATTTCACTTGGGTTAGAAAGTAGATAGGCAGGGATTTCCAACAAGCACACTTGGGCTCAATTTGGACTTTATGAAGTGCCTCAAAACCTGCTCCAAAGTGGCGTGACACATACATATTTCGGCGCGACGCACAGAGACCCAAAGGCCAAAATCACTTCCGCTCCGCGAGAATTCGATTTGCAATTTTCTCCAAGTGAGCCCGTTCATTAAAAATACATTTTTCCCAGCATCAAAGGCAAAGTTTAAAAAACATTTTCATTAAAGGTTGGCTTCTATCCAAGTGGCAAAAGGAAGGCGAGCGGTCACCCAAAAATCTACGCTACATTTTTGTTTTTTTTTGTAATGCTGCACCTGTCACTAATGGTTGGATTTTCATTTCTAGTTTTTAATGATTCCCAAACTTTGGGTCGATCCAATTTCTGATAGTGAAGCTTATTTATTGTATGAAAAACCATTTGTAAGGGGTTGGTTGGAATTTCTGGGAAACGGTGGGAGAGAAACTCAGTTACTCACTGTACATTTTGACAGAGAATTAATGAAAGGCTGTAGCTCTGGTTCATGAGATTCCTATGGCGTGAGTTTAGCAAATGTATTTTCTTTCTGTTTCATATGTATTTCGTTATGTTTCATAGTTCATTTATATTCATTTCCAGTGAAAGATTCTAAGTAAGAAAAGGTAGAATTCAGTTTACTGCTCTGCCTTGGGAAATTTTTCACGTTCTATGCTTTCTTCTGTTGAAAAGGATTCATGTATTTATGCCCTTTTCACCCTCTTAAACAATCTCCCCACTTCATATTATTTCAAATCTAATTGCTAGACTTTCTGCCTGTCTTGCCTCACGAAATAATCTGCGTCTTTGAGTTAAATTCTCTGCTCATGCTGTTCCTTGGTCCCATACATCCCAGAAAACTCAGTCATTCAGCAAAATACCCCTTTCATATTTATTTACCTAGCCTAAAATCAGTTCTCATTTTAAGCCATCTCAGACCCTATTGAGTAGTTTTACTGAGTTGACCTGGAGAGAGCCCTCTCCTGTCCTCGTAGGGCTAGCTACGAGGCTGAGCGTGGTATGGTGTTATCTTGAATCCTACCTTCCTTCAGCCTAACGCAGATTTGAGCACTAACAACAACGAAAGGTTTAATGTTTTAGGAGTGGTCATGGTTTCTTTTCAGAGGGAGCATGGAGATCCTATCACCTTGACAGATGTGAAGTATGTGCCTGGACTGAAGAAAAACTTGGTATCGGTCGTGATGTTGGAGGACAAAGGCTACGATGTTGTCTTTAGTAAGGGAAAGGTTTTCCTTAGACACATCACCATGAGACAGGTGAAACATATCGCTTCACGAGTCAAGAACCTGTATGCTCTTGAGGTTCAAGATGCATGCAAAGCCTTGAGGAGAAAGGAAAATGTTAGAGACTTGGTGGTTGAGAGGGGGAGTAAATTAGCTCTCAACATGCAGTCCCAGAAGAAGTCTCAGACAATTGTAGAGGAGCCACAATTGGAGAAGTGGGTAGAGGGATCACATGCAGCCATACCTCCAGGTGTGAGGTGGGGCAATGTGAAGTGATAGTCTCAAGAAGTCTGAAATTGGGCAGGGTCCATTGAGAGGTTTTATCTCATGGATCGTACCTTGCTACGGGAACTCAAAGTACCTAGTAGCAGGAGGAATCAGTGGGATTGATGCAGTTAGAGATCAAAGTGACAGAGGCTAGAGCAGTCAGATACTGAAGAGCACAGAGAAGGATTGACAACAATGCAGAAAGGCAGAGTCAGCCGAAGCGCAAAGTTTCCAGTTGACAGAGGCAATAGCAGTTAGAGACTTTGATGACAGATGCATCGTACTGATTCATGTTGGATGTTTTTTTGTTTCTGAAGTTGCTGGAGCAACAACACTAGAGAGAAGTGTTGCATGCATAAAATTCCAAAGGTTCAGGATCGGGATCGAGTTGAATTCCTTTCTTGTTGAGAGGGAGTGTTGAAAATAGAAACAAGAAATGATAAAAATAGAATCCAGAAATTCCAATTTTAATTTGTCCTTGAATTAATATTGAATTTAGTCTCACCAGCTGCTTGGAAATAATTAATTCATTCATTATGGATTAATTAGTTGGAGAAATTCAAGTTAGAAGTCTTTCTAAAGTCATGCAACAGTTATCCCTTAAATTAAGGAGATAAGATTGAGTTATATTTGAGTTGTAATTAGTTAGCTCAGTTTACTGAGTTAAGTCTAGTTAAATTAGTTCCAAACTATTTGAGGAACTAATTGTGAGTTATCAGTCAGTTAATGCATGCATGCACTCAACCAGTGTAGTCCAGATAACTAAAGATTCCCTCATCAGAAACTCATGCATGTCTATTCTGAGAAAGAACTAGTTGAGCTAAATGTCAATGACAATGTACTATCAGCTGCATGTGTTTTCCTATAAAGGAAACTCATCCATGCAGTCAAGGTAAGATTCCTTGAGGATTGCGCAGTTATGACAAGGTGCATGATTAGTGTGAGTGATCAGTCTTCCACTTGGTAACAGGAGGATCACCGAGGAGAAACTGTGCAAGGAAATAGGAGCTTGGAGGGCAGAGGAGAAGGCTTGTGAGAAGATTTGATTGCCTGTGAGCATCCAGGAGGATTGTACTGAAAGTTGGCTAGCTGTGAGAGCTAAGGCTTTGTATAATTCTAATGTATTTCCACCTTGTATGATAACACAGATAGTGGGGTTTTTAGCTGAGGCTTTCCCCTGAGTATTTTCTATGTTTATGTGCATTGATTCTTCTTCTTATGGTTATATGTGTTCAACTCTTATTCAGCTCAATCTTTAAGCTTCCACAAGTTTGATAGTAGAAGTAGATTATAGTATTTTGCTTTGGTATATTGCATTATCAAGTTAATCTACAATCATATTTTCTACATAGATCTCAGAGGTAGATTTGTAGATAATTTGTAGGAAATTCTAAAAGAATTTCATGATGAACCTCCTGTAGTAACCTGCCAATCCAATAAATGATATCACCTCATCCACATTCTTCGGAGTTTCCCACTCCATGATGGCCCTTATCTTTTCTGGATTTACTGGTATGCCTTCCTTGGAGACAACATGCCCAAAGTATTGTACTTCAGTCTAAAAGAAGCTGCACATACTAAGCTTAGCATAGATTTGATTCTCTCTTAGCAATCTCAACACTGATGCTAAATGCTCGACATGTTCTTCCTCATTTTTAGAATATACTAGTATGTCATCAATGAATACAATAACAAACTTGTCTAGATAGGGATGCAACACATTATTCATCAAACACATAAATGTAGCTAGAGAATTAGTCAAAACGAATGGAACTACAACAAACTCATAATGCCCATACTTGGTCCCGAATGTAGTCTTGAATATATCCTCTTCTTTGATGCGTACCTAATGGTATCCCGATCTCAAGTCGACTTTAGAGAAAATTGTTTCTCCCTTCAACTGATCAAACAAATCATCAATCCTTGGAAATGGGTACCTATTCTTAATCGTTACCTTGTTCATCTACCTGTAATCAATGCGCAATATAAGAGTACAATATTTCTTCTTTATCAAAAACACTGGTGCACCCCAAGGTGATACACTTGGCCTAATGTATCCCTTGTCAAGCATCTCCTTTAATTGCAACTTCCACTCTACCAATTCAGGTGTGCTCATCCGGTAAGGTGCCTTTGATGCCAGATCTGCCCCTAACACCAACTCAATAGAAATGTCTACCTCCCTGTGAGGTGGCAACTCTGTAATGTCCTCAGGAAATACATCCTGAAACTGCTGTAGAACTGGGTATCTACTCAAAGCATCTGCATCCTCAACTTCCTTACCTTTGTCACTAGAAATGTGCACTACAAACATCACACAACCTTTTATGTAACTACTCTTACCCTATATAGAGGTAACCATCCTCACTGATGTAGGCTTCTTCTTCCCCTACAAATTTCTCTTTCCCCACTATCATCCACACACTCAATGGCCTTGTCAAAGAAATCCACTTTGGTCCTGTGAAGGTACAACCAATCCATACCCAAAAACATACTATATGAACCCAATGATAGTACATTCAAATGTTTTGTTGTAGGCATACCATTTAACTCAAATTCACAAGCTCTTACCTAATGGTGAACTCTCTTCTTTGTACTTGTAGCCAACTACACCAACCAAGATTCTGCATGCACTTCTTTTCTCAAACCACACTTATCCAGCAGACCAGGATTAATATAACTATAGTTAGATCCAGGATCAATCAAAATAGAAACAACTTGATCACAAAGCTTACCATCCATCTCAATGATAGATTCTTGATTATCCTCTTGCATGTTTTCCATAATTGCATAGATATGAGGAATTCTATTGTTGGTGACTCGAAAAGCCAGCTTGAAAGACAACTGTGTTCTTTTTTGTTCTGGAGATATTAGCACCACCCCTGCTCCTGCAGTCTCCCTGGAACATGCTCCATCAAAGAACATCTCCCAAACTTGACTTACTTGCTCTTCCTCGGCCTGATTTGTTGGTTTCTTGAGCTGCATTGAGGCCTTCTGAGATTCTTCAATCTGGAGGATACATGCACCAAAATCAGTGTCCACGCCATATATGGGATGATTAGTAGGATTCTTCTCATCACTGATGATGTATGCCAATTATGATTCTCTGTACAATCTCCTGCTTTCTCCTCCAAAGACTGGGATAGTGGCATAAGATAGATCATTCTGTAATGTCCCACCTAGTCTCTTAATCCATCCCTTGGACAACAGCATGCCAAACTTGGGAGGGACATCTGCTACCACAATATCCATCATAATACTCTTCATGGGCAGCTGAGTTAGGGTAATGGCTAGATCTTTGATCAATCCTAGGCATTTCACTTTCCTTGAATCAAAAGAGAATAAATCATGATATGGTCTAGTGATATCAAGGCCTAACTCTTCCATGACAGCTTTAGGCATCAAATTGTGGCTGGCCCCTGTGTCTAGTAGGCAATTGTGGAGGATTTTGTCATGAATGGTCAAGGAGACATAAAAAGATGGAGAATTATTATCAGCAAGTTCAATCATGGGGCTAAGCACAACCACAGGCTTATCATCTTGCAAATTGATGGAGTCAGTGGAGGTTTGTGTGGTTTCCAGCTCAAGAGCTTCAAGGATATGCTTTCTAAATACTTCACCCTTTACCAACTCTACCAGAGGCACAAATATTTTTAATTTCTGGACTTCTGAATCAAAGATGAAAGAGGAAGGTGACTTGTCAGAACCTTTTACCTCTTGAACTGGAACTTTGAGGATGACTGGATCAACTGCTGGTCTTCTCTGCCTGATATTTTGTGATTCTGTTTGGACAATTGCTCTTTGGGCAGGATTCTCCTTGACATTTTTTGCATTTGACCTCAGATTATATCTTCACTGCTCCTCAGTTTGCAGAATAGCCTCTTTGTCCCATTCAAAATTGTCTTGGTCCTACAACAATGACTCTTCATATGTAGCCAATGTCAAAAATGCAGCATTGCCTTTATCTTCCATGCAGTGAATTTCATCCTCATCTTCAAACTGTTCCTCCTCCATGACTACATTCTAGAAAGGAGCTTTAACTTTTTGTTCTTCATTTGTTTCCTTACCCCTCTGAATTATTTGTAACTATTCATTTGCTCTTCTGAATGGATTTGGATTTCTTGGAGCAAATGTGTTCTGTTGCCTTGTCTTTCCTGAATTCTGCTCAACCTTCAACTTAGATATTTCAGCAGTCGATGACTCTATCATCTTAGTCATTTTATCTAATTTGGGTTCTAAAGATGAGGCAGAGGATGAAGAAGCCTCACCTCTCTACCTTCTTCTATTAGCATGAATTTTTAGCTTTTCTGCAGCCATAATATTGGATTCCACCTCTAGTGCTGCATCCTGCATATCAGCTAGAGTGGCACATCTTCTTTCTCTCAATAACAGGCAGAAATCAGAGTCAAAATCATTGGCATAAGTGAGTTTGGCAGAGGTGGGGGTAGGCTTTACCTCAGCTGGTATCTTACCATACATACGATTGAACCTTTTATTAAAATCAGGCAATGATTCCACATTCTCTCTCTTCAGGTTACCAAACTCAGTATGATAGTATAGCAGATCTTTTTTATCTCTCCAGTGCTTCAAAAATGCATCATCTAAGGCTTCAATATCAGCAATATATCTAGGGGGAAATTCTATGAACCACTTTCTGGCCTCTCCATCAAGGTTCTGTACAAAAACTTTCATCCACACATCATTTTCACTTATATCTAAGTTATCAGCATAACTATAAAAAGCCTCAACGTGTTCTTCCGCTGTTACTCCTTCTGTGCCAGTGAACTTAGGCATGTATTTCTGATACTCTCCAGTAGGCATGGCATTCAAAGGAGCGGGTAAGAACAAGGGTCCATACCTACCAGCAATAATTCTTTCAATCTTCGTAGGTGCTTGCTGTCCTGCCATGACTGGGATATGTGGAAGGATACTGGCAGATTGGGTAGTTGGAAACAATGTAATGGATGACAGAGATAACGAGATGTTCTGGACTGTATGGGAAACCTTCTTTGGATCGAGATTCAAAGGGGAACGAGATGGACAAGGAGCTTTATGAATATTTGCAGGTGTATGTTCACTAGCAACACTAGGCTCTAAGTCTTCAAATTGTGTATTCTCAACTAAAACCTCCTCATGCAGAGACAAATAAGATTTCTTGGGCTTACCTGATCCTGATGCTCCTCTCTGTGATGTTTTCTTCAACTTGGCAATCTTCTCAGGGTCAGGCACTGGTTCAACTGGTGATTTCTGAGGATTTCTTCGAGTATGCCTCACAAACTTAGCCAGGACTATACTGTCGAGTCACCAAAGGTTGGTATTCCTCCAGTGGAGTCGCCAGATAGATGATTACAACCAGAAAAGTGCCCAGACCTTGTCTATCATCAAAATCTGGAAATGTGTCATTCTCCCAAGGAAGCTAAACTTCAATCTCCTCTCCCTGGCAATGGCGCAAATTAATGTTATCACTCCAAGAAACTCTCCTAGGTTGTATATCAGAGATGCTCGGGAACATTAAAAACTCAAAAAAATGTTGGAAATGGATGAATGGAAGGAATGATGCATATTCAAGCCAGATAACCACTTCTACTATGCTTAACCCCAGACATGGGTGAACACCCCCAGACTGCAAGGCTTTAGACCACCAATCACTCACAGTTTGAGGATAAGGTGAACATGGAGAATACTGACCACACCAGCAGATGCACAAGACCATGTGATGGCTGGCTGCAACAAGTAAAAAGGTCTGCAAATCTATTTTTTAATGCACAGATAAGATGACAATTCTCTGACACTAAAATAACAGAAACCTGCATAACACATTCAATGATACATACTAGATTCTAACACGGAGGTGGGATGACAGCCCCTCAAATGCTAAATATCAAAAGCACATGAAAAATGCATAACATGCACAACCTAGAACAAAGAAGAAATGGAAAGTGAGCAATTAACATCAAAAGAAGCTTGTATTAGCTGAAAATGAAGACCAGACCCTGCAGGTATCACAATAGTTAGAGTCTCCAGAAGTTGAACCTTACATCAAAACTACAACCATCAACCCTCATTACATCTGTGTTATCAATATATATAGAGGTTGATTACAAAGATATTCTACTGTTCCAGGCATGGAGGGGTCATAATGGACCACCAACCACCTTAACTCTCTGATGGAGTCTCTGCTACACTCTGCTTGCTTCAATAACTTAATTTGACATTCTCTGTTGCTCGGCCGTCCTTCCTGCACAGGTGGAGTATTATATGAAACAGGCTCCATTACTGATAAGTACATTTAATCACTTGAGGCATGTCCTTCTTGCTTTTTGGCCATAATGCTCTTGAAGTTAGTTGTTGGAGAATAACTGCACAGGGTACTGGTAGATGGCCGCCATTGTCCTTTGCATGCACAACTCAGTCAAAGGTGGCGAAGACTTCATGGCGGGTGTATGAGTGGGTGGAGGAAAAACATCAACCATTGGATCATAGTGATCGATGGCGGGGATCGGTTTGCGGAAGACATCGAGAGATTATGAGAGCGGGGATATTGTGGGCCGTTGGATCTCGGGTGGGGAGATCCATCGGTCCTCAGGCGATGAAGTTGCACGAGGGTTAGCGAGGGGGGGAGGTGGTTTTGGTGGCGAGTGGTATTCCCCGCACCGCTTGTGGGAGGATGGTGGTAAACGTACATGGTCACGCGATCCAATATAATAATGATGCGTGGCGGATGGGACCGGCGGGAAACCGCTTTCTCCGCTGGCTAACGCGTGTGTAGCTTACTGGTGCGGGACGAGCGATTACCATTGGATCGGGAGATGGGCGATTGGATGGCTGGAAAAAATGCACATGTTTTATGTGACTGATGTGATAGGGAAAGCGTCGGATTGTCATATAGCGCTTTTTTGCGTAGGCGCGGTTATATGGGTAAAGCCTTAGCGCTGAGGGGCTAGACCGGAGAGGGGCTTACACAGGGTTTCAGGAGAAAAACAGAGATGAAGGGGTTAAGGGAGAATAAGGAGAATGAAGGGGAAGTGAGGAAACGAACTGATGAGAGCCTCCTTCAAGCACAAAACACACGGACAAGCTGCCTTTGAGCCTCAACAGTTGAATTATATAGCAGAGCTAACATCTATGACCAACATTACCAACTATATGCGCCTCCTGAGAACTATAGATCTAGGTTCTACCACCACTATGATACTACAGAAAATCCCTCTTACAATGATCCTTACCACATATCCAACACTACAATGGTTCCCTACCACTTCCTTTAGCCTGCTGCTCTCCATGTCCTTTCTTAGTTGTATTGAACCTCTTGTAAGGAACTAAATTTTCTTTCTCACTTGCATCTTAAGGTCTTCCTCGCTTTGGTGGCCATTTTCCTTTATCTTTCTCATTTATTTTCAAGTCAAACTTAGGCTCAACTTTGCTCTTCGACTTCTCATAACAATGTTTCAACTTTCGGATGGCCTCCTCCAACGATCTAGGCTCATCGAAATCAATCCGGTATTTGTATGTTACTGCCAATTCCACTAATGAATCTATGAACCTTGGCCTTCTCCTCCTTGAAGTAAGGCACATATCTCAACAGCTCCAAGAACCTGCTATTATACTCATCATCTATCATGGAATCCATCAGCAACTCATAAAACTCCGTAGCTATGTCATGAAAGTATCTCTTCGACATATACTTCTTCTTGAAAGCCTCTCAAACTCAAGCCAAGTAAAATCATCCTCATGTATACCTTTAATAATCTTCACATCTTCCCACCAAATATCGACTTTACCTTTGAGACTGAAACTGACTATCTTTGCTTTCATGTTTTATGGATAATCATGCAATCTGAAGAATTTCCTCATACCAAGCAACCATGCCTCTACATCCTATGATTTCTTCATCTCTCCATCAAATGTAGGTGGCTTTTCTTTCTTAAACTCATATGGAAAGTATCCCCTATCACTCCTCCTGTAAGGATGATAACGATGACAATCATGATGTCTGTCTGAACCAGAACTGGAATAGTACTTGTGTCCATCACCTATCCTATCCTGAGTGTCCAACAACCTGCCATCTCTAATCGTTTCGTCTTTTTTTGACCTATGACCACCATAATACCTTCTGCCATATGCCCCATTACTTTTGTCCTCCTGCTCATGGCTTATCCAAAGTGGTCCTTGTTGCTGCAATTCTGACAAACTCTGAAGTAGTATTTCATTAACCTCTTCTTGTTTCTCTTGTGCTTGCATGATTTTGTCATTGTCCACCTTACAACTCCTTATTTCTTCCTTCAAATATTCTCAATGTATTTTCCAAATCAGAAGAGAGCCCAACACCATGCTGCTCATCTGATTCATAGGGAGAGTCTTTGTAGTCTACCATCTTGTTATCCATTTGATCTCTTTCCTGCAAGGCATACTATGTTAGCTAAACCAAATCACAATAAACCAATGTACCTTAGCATAATTTGGGGAGGATATATCATTTGCAAGATCATCAAATCAATGTGATAAATGTATAACATAATCATAACAACATATAGACATATGATACATAAGCATATAACCATGTAACCACAAGTCTAGCTAGATTATAGTCATCAATACATGACCATATAAACTACACATTTACCCAAGTAACCAACCAACCATGGTAAACATGCGATGAGAGAGGCCACTATGAAGGGATTCAACTTCCTTGGTGACCTTAAGGAAATGGAATTGAAGGAACACATCAACCATACCTTCCACATCAGCAACAACACCCCTAGGAGACATCTCAGCCACTCAGACATCCTACCCTTGGGTCCCACTAATCTCTTAGAACTATTTACCTCTATACACTCTCATGTTATGGGCATGCCAACATCCAAGAACTTCTGGATGCTTTCACAGACCTGCAAGCCAACATCCAGGGACTTTTCCTAGCAGACCTATACCAGCATCCGCAGAATTCAAGGAAATTTTCTAGCCCAGAATTCTGACCATTGACCAGAACTTGTTATAACTTTTGTAATCCATAAATTTAAATGCATGATGACAAGACTAGTAAACCAAAAATCAACCTCAGGACTAGGCCTGACCATCCCCAACCGAGATCGACATTATGTTAAACACTTGACATCAATGCAACCTACAGGTCTTGGATACAAGACAGAGAATGAATGGAATGAAATTATTATGAAACGTGACAAGAAGGATCACCACCTTCTCCCTTTAATTGTTATGACATCAATTAGGTCTTGCATCCATCATTTAAAAATTACAAGTAAATACATGAGATGACCATGACATGAACCAGTCAATTAACCATGCTTATAACCAAGTGAAAAACTAAGAGAACTTATCTTTCATTAATCATAGGCAAAACCGACCATTAAATCCATATATAAACAAGTGAAAAACTAAGAGAACTTATCTTTCATTAATCATAGGAAAAACCGACCAGGTTTGGGACTTTCACATACCACCTAAACATAGACGGCTGAACCCTCATGCCATATTCCAAGCATGAATGTGGGATCTCATGGATAAACAAATCCAAAAACAACCAAGGGAATCCAAAGGTTAAACCACCTCCACCCTCACCCAACCACGATCAAACCAAAACCGGTGCTCCGATCACAACCAAAACGAACTTGGAATTCCATCCAGAATCCATCACTATCCTTGAGAAATTTTCCATCTCCTTGTCTCTCAGGCTTTATCGTAATTCAATCCTGTATCACTAGGCCCTAAATCGAGACCAGTCTCTCAAGATTTACCACAATCCAAACCCAAATCACTAGGCCCTAGACCTATACTCTCCCTCGGGCTTTACCATGTATCTTGCCAATACTGATCAAGGGATTCCTAGGCCTTTGGGAATTAACCTTGAGACCACCTCTGCCCTGTATTTTGAAATCCATCCGACAAACCAAAGCTCAAAACTGAGATAAAAATCCCAAGATACCGTGGCATCTAGAAAAAGACAAGGCTAGGCTCAAAACCACTATCATAACCCGGGAAAACCATGCCACCGAAAATAAGAGAACCATACACCAACATGCAAAGCCATGCATGTCAAAACCAGCTAGGAAATCACACATGCAATATGTTACTTGCAAGTATTCCTATTGAAGCTGCCTGATCCTTCTCTTCCTTCTTTGATCCTTTATTTAATTACTTTCCCTTTTCTTTCTTTTCTTCCTTGATCCAAAGCTATATTTCTCCAAGAAAACTCCAAGTGACCAAGAGTGAGATAGAGAGAGAATAATGAGAGAGCTCCAAAACTTGAACTGACAAAAGGTTACCCACTGATCCTCAGAAGCCTTTTATTAATGAGGCCTCTAATTTATTCATTTTCCATTATTTTCCTTCAATTTCTTAATCACATGTAACCTGTGACCTTTCACCTTACTTTTCTCCTAATTTCCTTTATTTTCATAAATAAATGTGCCAAAAATGCCTTTATTCCTTTTAATGCCTTTGCCTTATCCTTTGCCAATTTCCTTAGTGACAAAGACATCAATGACGACCACTAGGATATCTTTGCCCAGCATTCATCTTGGAATAAGTGTCCCTTAACCGTGGTCTTAATTTGCCTTTATTAAATTTTATTACATGAGCTTTTCACCAGGGTTGTCACATTAGCCCTATTAGCTTCAAACTGGACATGAGTCAAATCTACCTGAGTAGCTGCAAATGGTATGGAAACATCAATGGGACATACTGGATGGAATGCCAGTTCCATTTGAAAGGGGTTGTGGCCATTTGAGTTATGGAGATCCCTATTATAGTTGTGTTAGACATAGGGGAGGCTCTCATCCCATGTGTGTGGGTGCTTCGAGTTGTACATGCATAGGATGTGCATGATCATCATGTTGACAACCTCTGTTTGGCCATCAATTTGGGGGTGAATGGTCATGGAATTAGTGAGCTTGGTATCCAAAAATGACTAGAGGCTTGACCAAAATACACTGAGGAATTGGATGTCTCGATCTAAGATAATGGAATGTGGGATCCCAAAGTGTACCCATACTTATTCAAAAAAGTGTTTTGCAGTGGCTTCTGCTGAGATACTCTTCTTGCAAGCTGCCAGAATGGTCATCTTACAAAATCTGTCAATGAACATGAAAACATAGTCATTGCCATGCTTGGTAGAAGGAAGGCTCGACATGTAATCCATGGATATGGATTCCCAGGGTCGGCTAGGAGTAGGTAGAGGAGTATACATGCCTTTCTTATTTATTGTAGGTTTTGCAATGGTGCAGGCATTGCAGGATCTGTTGTACTTCCCAACATCTTATCGAATTTTTAGCCAACAAAAATATTTTTTCAGTACTGCCACTGTATTTTCTACACCAAAATGTCCAAGGACTCGACTATAGTGTTCCTCCCAAATCATATTGGCATGCTAGCTTGAAGGTACACAAAGTTGTACCAAGTGGCATAATAGTGTGTCTTGGGGGTGAAAGTCTTGAACCTTCTTACCTTCGAGGAGCATTTGGTATGTGGTGTCAAATTTTGTATCACTTTTGTAAAGATGTGGACATTCCAAAGTCTCGTGTCCACAAGAGTCAAGCACAGTGGTCAGCGCTGTGGCTGGTGGTTGGCTGAGGCAGTTTGAAACATTATTGTTGCTTCCCTTCTTATACTTAATATTCAAATGCAATTTTTGCAGGTACGTGGACCATTTCTGACGACAAATCATTTTTCAACTTTCCTTGTGTCTGTATGAACTGTAGGGGTCGATGGTCTGTGTGGATGATCATTTCCTTCCCTAGAATGTAATGATTCCATTGTCAGCAAGCCTACATAATGGAATACATCTCTTTGTCAAAGGTGGGATACTTCAGATTGTGTTTGAAATTGTCTCACTGTGATATGCCACTGAATGCCCCTGCTAGGCAAGAACTACACCAATAGCATAGTCAGAGGCATCTGTCTCGATTTCAAATGGTTATTGCAGGTTTGGTAGTGTGACCACTGGTGCAGATAAAAGGCGATGCTTCAACTCGAAAAGCACCTTATGTTGGGATTCAGACCAAAATAAATTCTCTTTCGCTCCGCCCTTGGTGACTTGACTCAAAGGCCAAGTGATATGAGAGAAACCCAACATGAACATGTTGTAGAAATTGGCAAGACCCAGAAAGCTATAGAGCTCTATTAGAGTAGTTGGGGCTAGCTAATCCTGAATAACTTGTATCTTGGCTGCGTCCACATGCACACCCCGCTCATCAATGATGTACCCTAGATATTGAAACTGGGTCATACCAAAAGTGCATTTCTCGAAATTGGAACACAATTTTTGTTGATGTAGGGTTCGGAGGACCTATCCGAATATGGTGAAGGTGCTCTTCCCAACTCTGGCTGAAGATCAAGATGTCTTCCAAATACACTACCATGAATGAGTTGGTGAAGGGCCATAAGATGTTGTCCATCAGCCTCATGAATGTTGTGGGGGAACTTGTCAACCCGAAAGGCATGACAAACCATTCGAAAAGGCCCTCCTTACACTTGAAGGCAATCTTCCACACATCGGAGGGTTCAAATGGTACCTGGTGATAATCAGACTTCAAGTCAATCTTGCTGAAATATTTGGCCCCCTTGAGCCGATCCAAATGGTCATATATATAATGGATTAGATACCTATTTCGAACAATGATCTTATTCAGTGATCAATAGTCAATACAGAGTCTCCAGGTCCCGTCCTTTTTCTGTACCAACACGATCGAGCTCCCACAAGGTGATGAACTTGGCCTGATATGCCATTTTTTCAACAGCTCTAGAATATTCCTCTTGATTTCATCATTCTCCAAAACATAGTGTCGATAGATCATTCCATTGGGTAGTGGCACGCCTGGGGTCAGATCGATGGAGCTCTTTGATGTGATAGTGTAGGGGTACCCCTGTGGGTGAGGTGAATATGTCACTCTACTCCTCCACGACCTTGTCCATCTACTACTATCATGCGAAGGAGCCCTGTTTGGAGATAATGGATGTGGCCACAATCTTCTTCTTTCCCTAAGGGTGAATCATAAGGAAGACAAATTTCCTGATAAGGGAAATGATCTTACTGCATTGCTTCACAGATATCAAAGAGATGGTGGTAGGAGGTGCTACCTTCGGTATCCTGTATAACTTATTTACCAAATTAATAATAATATTGTGAGGCCTAGACTCATACACAACATGACATTTCCATAAGTATGTTTGGCCTAATAATACATCACAAACTTCAAGAGGAGAAACATCACATAGTACCTCATCTATGAAGGGCTTGATGTTGTAAGGAAGGAGATGCTATTGGTTGACGTGGAGATGTCATCCTTGGTGAAGCCACTAGATGGCATACAATTGTGGGTGTGGTGTGGTTGGTAGGCCCAACCGCTTCATGACCTCTATTGAAATGAGGTTATTTTATCTCCCATCGTCGATAATGAACTGCAACGGAGAAACCTTCACCCACATTCATGAGTAGAAGAGACACTCCCCCTCCTCTGGATCTTCGAGATCAATCTTTTGGATTTTTTTGGTGGAAACAGTGGCACTAGGATCCACATCAATAATATGCATCCCTTTGACATTCCCCTTGTCAAGTTCTGACTCAGAGTCAGAACATGCATTTGATTCAAAAGCCTTCAGCTTGGCCACTAGTGATTACTTGGCTCAAAACTCACTTGTGCTGTGAGTGGGGCTCTTATGGAACTCACACCATTTTCCTGTGTCCTTCTTTGTCTTCATGGTGTTATTATTTACTTGCAGCTTCAACAGGTTGTTCTAGGTCACCCCACCTTGGATTTTTCCTTTGTTCTATAGTTGGGGGCGCCTTTCCCTTGCTTCGGATTTGTAGATCCAAAGTCTCACTTCTTATATTTAAATTTCTACTCAATCTTGATAGTGCATCAATAAAAAATGCCAAGTGAGGAGATGTCTAGGAACTCCATCTCGTCCTATATGTACTTGTGTATACAACCATGGTACTTGAGTACCAAATGCCTCTCAGAATCCTTGATACCCAACTTCGTGCAAAGGGTATGAAAAATATTTCTAAACTATGGCATGTCTTGGTCCCTTTCCTGTTGCGGCATGGTACACTTTATGTATTTATCTTCATAGATCCCAACAGGGTAATATTGTTCCTTGATGGCGTCTCAGAAACAATTCCAAGTGGGTGTAGCTAAAAATAGTGAGGGTTATCTCTCGCCCTTCTGTTCACATTAGATTTCCCACTAGTCCTTGACATGGTGGGTGGCTTTGAGGAGTGAAAAAGTGATATTTTCCCCAGATTGGAAAAATCATGAACTGAAAAATATCCTTCCAACAAAATTAACCATCTATCTATGATGTTTGCATATATCTAACCTTAAAATTTGGGAATGTCAAAGTTGAATTGTACCTTAAAGGGAATGGTACCTCCAAAGTGATTGTTGGATGAAGATGTATCACCTGTGGGTAGTTGTCGAAGGATATGGGAAAATTTGTCCATCTTCATGTTCCTTTGTCGCTCGATGGATTCTTCGAGCAATATTTTGAAAGGATCTCTTACTCATATTTATTTTCTTTTGCCATGGGAGGTCATCAGGGTTTGCAAGGCTGGTCTTACAAAGGTTCAACTAGTTCGAGCCCTGACTCCTTATACCTTGACCCTCTTGGGGACATGCAAAGAAAAACAGAGAAAGAGCAGACTGCTCTGATACCACTGATCCAAACTTATGCACAATAGAACACATATATAAACATAAACACAAAGATGCACAAAAATAAAAATTCATTTCATTAACATCAAAGAACTGAAATATGCTTACATATAGAAATAAAATAAACTAGCTCGGGCGATGGTAGCTTATCTTTGAGAAGAGATGTGGCTTGCCTCTGAATTGTGTTACAATGAGGCTTAAGATCCTTTTTATTATTAAACAACAAAGGGAAACCCTAAGAAACCAGAAACCTAATCGTGGGAGATGGAACACCAAGAGTTTGTGAGCCCCGTTGGGGTTAGTTGGGCAACCAACTTCCCCAAGTTGTAACTCATCCATATGATCTTCGTTTGGCGCGTATGATACCTCATTAGAAAGATATCTCTAAGTACTACAGTATCACATAACTTCGGAAGTCCATGACCCAAAAAAACTACTAAAAAAGTAAATGTTGCTATAATCGAGGAAAGTGATGAAATCAACTAGGGGTCTAGGTGGAATAGGCAGGTGGCCACTAATATCCACCTAGATCACCTTCTATCTGAAAATTTGTACCAAAGCATTTTAGCCCTACTTTTTTTGAATTAATACAAAGTGAAACATCCATATTAAAAAATATATCTAACTATGTTTTAAACATATTATTAAACTAATACATCAATTAATACATTAAATTAATATTAATATCTAATGTATAATAAATACTATTATCTAATGGGTGGAAGATTAGTGAAAATTGGATTCCTAGTCTCAACTCAAGGGTCGTCCCCAACTAGTCCTTCCCTTTATTTGTTATGAATTAATCACCCCCCTACTTTTTCTAATCAACACATTAATTTTTAGGTTTTATGCACAATTTAGATATTAATTTTAATTTTAATTTCAATATGGATATCACTTGTAATTTTTACATTTCCTAGGTTTTTAGTTATAGTTCATATCTTTGGGTAATGGACATTATATATACATTAATAAGTACAATACATATATCAAATATATATTAATAGTTATTCATATGAATATTAATATACATTAGATATTAAGATTAATTTAATTTAATGTACTAATTAAACCTAGGTTTAAAAAATAATTAGATATTAATATGCATACATTAGATATATTTAATATCTTTTCAATGTGGTTCACAGACCCCGGAGATGAGATCGGTGACCACTACGTCTACTAGATATGTGTATCAAGCAGATCCAACTGAAGGGATCAATTCCTATCGGCTAAACTACAGAGCCTGACCCTGAAGGTGTGGAGAGAATTGAATCTATGACCTCTCAATAGAGAATTGTGATTTAATGATGGGGTCTTGACCAATTGAGATAACCCTTACGGCTATAATATTAATTTAATATTAATATTATGTTAATATTTAAAATTAATTTTATATTTGATATTAATTTAATATTTTGATATACATATTAATATCTAATATACATATATTAATATTGATATTAATTTAATGTGTTATTTAACATTATTATTAATATTAATTTCTAGTCATTTTTATATATTTTTAAAATTAGGGTTTTTTCAACTTTTTCTTCCTAGTACTCATCATTCCCTATTGATCACTACTTGGCATAATCATATTTTTTCACATTCTTGTTCTGATGATGAACCTCATAAGCAGGTTCGAAACATTGATATCTCTAAACTCTCATGCAATGGATCCATAAATAGATTCCCCAAAGAACTCAAATCACAAAAGCATCAAATATAAAGTCCTTTACTTTGCTGATTATATATTTGTGCTTAGAAATTAATGGTTGCATGAAAAAGTGTCTTGATTATTTAGAAGAGATATAGATTCCCCAAAGAACTCAAATCACAAAAACATCAAATATGAAGTCCTTTACTTTGTTGATTATGTATTTGTTCTTAGAAATTGATTGTTGCATAAAAATTGTCTTGATTCTTTAAAAGATATTCACGGGGAAATAGAAGGTAGAACAAAAGAACCAGTATATGGTGGATGGAAAACAAGAGTAAAAAGATAAGACTTTATATTCATTTTGATGAAACATATATTTCATTAAAATTGGAATTATACTATGGATCTAGAATTTTTTTTACTTTAACTAGATTGAGTTTTTCCAAAAATAGGAACTAGAAAATCACTTAATTCACTACTTTGAATGGATATATTCACTATTTTTGTGATAAAATTATCATAATAAACTATGTAACACAAATTTATATAAATTTGTAGAAGAAAATATTTCAAGTATTCATGTCTTAATGAATAATAATAAGTTATTGTTAATTATTATTATTAATTTTTTTTTTTTTTGTGATAAAATTATCATGATAAACTACATAAAACAAATTTATATAAACTTGCACAACCAAATCTTTGACGTCTTAATCTTGGGCTCAATTAGTTTATTTCATCTAATATTATTTATGGTAGTGTATTAAAAAGTTGATTAATATTATTTGATGACAAGAATATTATATATGTTAGTATTACTAACCAATTTAATTATAATTTGATATAGTAAATTTCAAAATATTTGTGACACAACCAACATTTTTTACCTTTTAACTCAACAAAACTATGTTGATCTTGGAATGCTTCTCTTAACTCGAGCATAGAAATAAAATTCCAAAGATTATGAGTAATCAGTTTATGCCCTAGAAAGGTCCAAGAGACTATATTCACTCTTAGTGGATGTTAATCATCATCATCATCGCCATCATCATTATATATTATTATAGGAAATTTAGACCACTTTATAGTTGACAAGATAAAAATAAATTATGAATTGTAATAGTAATATAAATCATTTTAATTATTTATATTTTTGTGTTAAAAAATAAGTTGATGGAGGCTTGCTTCATGAATAATAGATTAATGTGTGAGAATTATCATATAAAATTATTCAATGATAATAACGTTGAAAATGCAACAAGAAAATACTAATTTAATTTTGTCCTTGAATTAAATTAGGAATAAAATTGTAATTCCACATCACAAGATAACTTGTACGAGTTAACTAAGTTAAATTGACTTAGTTGGCTTAGTTAATTCAATTTGAGGGTCTAACTTGAGTCATGTAGAGTGTCTCCTACTTTATAGGAGCCCTAGTTGAGTTTATTTTGAGTTGTAATTAATTAATTCAGTTTAACTGAGTTAAAGTCAATTAAACTAGTTCCAATTGATGGAGGAACTAGTAAGAGGTCAGACAGTGGGGTGTTGCTTCATGTGTTCAACTAGTTAACTAATGATTCACTCACGCATGTTAGATCTGAGAGTTATTCAGTTGATATTGGAGTTCAGGGGTAGCGTACTATCTGTTGTTTAATCAACTGAATTGTACAGGTGGTGCATGCCATCAAAGGAAGGCTTATGAGGATTGTGCAATTCCAATTGAGGAATTTACTTAATTAATAGGGGCTAATTCCCAAGGAAACAACACAAGGAAATAAGGACTTGGTCAAACCAAAAATTGGTTAAGTATTGACCATAGCTTGTCTAGGAAGTAGTGAGACAGATAGAGATAATGCAAAGGTTTCTCGGGCTTGAGAAAAGAATTGTAACCTTCTCATAGTTTTTGAATAATGTAATATATAGATAGCAGGGGTTTTTAGTTGTGGCTTTCCCTGGGAAATAATTGTGTAATGTGTTGAATGAATTATTTCTCTTGTATTCTTCGTGATTTCACAATTGTTTAATTGTTTCTGCTGATGAGTAGAGTAGATTCAAGTCTTTTGTTTTACTAAATTATGATTAGCAGTTTGAATCTACAAGGAATTTCTACATGGTATTGGAGAAAAAATCGTTCTAGAAGAGAAGAATACGAGTTTGTCTTTTGCAAGTGAAATCGAATTTGTAGTATCATTCTTCAGAGCCAACAGGATGGCGTTCTATGGATTGAGACTCGAATATGCCCTTGAGGGTAGTTTGAACTATATTGCTTGGAAGGATAGGATGGAGGCAGTGTTGGAAGATAACGAGTTGAAGGAATTCATAGACAAAGATATTCCTCAGCCTCCAACAACTGATGCTCAAAATATGGAAGTGGAAGAAATTTGTTGCAAAGGCGAGAAGGATCATACTAGAATGAGTTCGAGATCATATTTTCTCGAACCTCCACGGGGAGGAGACTCCATATGCAATGTGGAAGGCCTTGATAGACCTGTTTCAGAATAACAATGACCATAGGAAGCTGACACTAAAGGAAAATCTCAGGAAAATAAAGATGGAGAAGAGAGACACAATACCAAAGTACTTAACCAAGTTCACCCGATGTCGGGATGAGCTTGGAAGTGTTGGTGTTACAGTTGCTGAAGATAATATAGTCAATCAATCACTTCTAGGTCTTTCCAAGAGTTTTCATAGCTACCAGGATTCGGTAAATGGGAGGGGGAATGTACCAGAGTGGGAGCGTTTATGGTCTGAATTATTGCAAGAAGAGATTTGATGGAACACCAAAGATATATCCTCATCCAAGCATGATAATGAGGAGAACTATGCCATGGATGGAAAGGAAAAGAAAGGGAAAGGGAAGTCATCCCATTCCAAATTAGATTCTAGTTAGGGCAGAAAGAAGAAAGACTTTTCGTAGATTAAATGTTTTCACTTTCATGAGTTGGGACATTATGCCACGAAGTGTCCGCACAAGAAGGCCGACAAGAATCTCTTAGGAGGAGCGATAGGTGAAGCTCTTGCTTCACAATTTGAATTGGATTTCACCCTCATTGCTTGCATGGTGACATCAATGATGGGTAGTGTGTGGTATCTGGATAGTGGAGCCTCATTCCATATGACCGAAAACAAAGAATTATTCAGTGACTTGGAGGAGAAGGACCTTCAGATGCACATCGAAATGGGAGATGATGGAAGGTATAGTGCGATTGAGATCTAAACTGTTACTTTTCAAAGGGAGTCTAGTTCTCCTCTCACATTAAAAGATGTCATGTATGTTCCAGATTTGAAGAATAATTTAGTTTCAGTTGCTATGTTGGAGGATCGTGGCTACGATGTGATATTTAGCAAAGGAAAGGCTTTCCTTCGTCACATAGCCTCAGGACAAGTGAAGCAGATCGGGGTTCGGGGGAAGAACCTCTACAAATTAGATGTAGAATATTGTGTTGCTTTGAGTACAAAAGCAGATAAGGTGCAAAGCCGAGACATCAGTGAATTGTGGCATATAACATTGGGCCACTTGCACCATGGAGCTTTGACGATCATGCAACATATTTCTACAGGACTTCCCAAGCATGCACTAGAGCATAGAGATACATGCAAAGGGTGTACATTGGGGAAGTACACCAAAGCCACCTTTCATGATAAGAATAGTTGAGCGCAAGCGAACCTTGAAAGAGTTCACTCAGATGTGTGTGGACTATTCTCGACAGACTCCACGTCCAAGCACAAGTATTATGTAATATTTCTAGATTATTTCTCACGTAAGTGTTGGATTTTATTCATGCAGAAGAAAGATTAGACATTCTCTAATTTTTGTGGATTTAAAGCACTTGTTGAGAAATAAATTGGCAAGAAAGTGAAGGCTCTCACGAGAAATAATGGTGGAGAATATGTGTCAAATGAATTCAAGAATTTTGGTGCATTAGAATGCATTCGATGAGAATTAGTAGTACCCCATAACCCACAACATAATGGGGTGGTTGAAAGGAAGAACAAAAGTATTGTGGGAGTTTCATGGGCGATGTTACATGATCAAGGCCTATCGTTGTACTTGTGGGTTGAAGTATCCAACACAATTGTATATATGTAGAACATGAGTCCTCATTGGATTCTTGGGATGAGTACACCAGAAGAATATTTTTCAGGTAAGAAACCAGATGTGGCACACTTTAGGATCTTTGGTTCATTAGTTTACGGTCATGTTACCAAGGATGTAAGGAAAAATCTAGAGCCATTAGTTGAGTTGGGCATATTTGTGGGGTACACTGATACACCTCACAACTATTGGGTGTACCTACCATCTCACAGGATTACATTGGTTTCATAGAGATGTGAAGTTCGATGAAGAGAAGGCCATGAGATGTTCCCTTGAGAGGGAGCTTTAGTTGCATGGAGATGAGGAGCTTTTAGCTCCAAAGGACCAAAGGAGGAACCTCAAGATGATGTGGAGTAGCCACATGCATAGGAGAAAAGAGTGAAAACACCCACTCATGTAGAGACTTCCCGAGAAGGAAAGAAGTGCTCCAGAGAAGCTGACATATTGATGCATGATGCTAGAGAGAATGTGGGAGCAACCGCATCACATCGCAGGAAGAGGAGGCCACCAAATTAGTAAACTGGCTACATGGCTCTAATGAGCAAGAGTGTAGAGATTGAGCCATCTTGATTCGAGGAAGCAGTGCAACAACCAATATGGGTTGATGCCATGGTAGAGGAGTATGGCTCCATTATCAGGAAAAGTGTTTTGGAAGTGGTCCCAAGACTAGCAGACAAGTTAATGGTGAGTTCCAAATGGCTTTACAAGGTAAATCAAGAAACATATGGGAGTGTGGAGAAACACAAGGCTATGTTTTTGGCCAGAGGGTTCTCTCAAGTGGAGGGAATTGATTACGAGGAGACCTTTGCTCCATTAGCAAGGTACTTTTCAATCATATCTATTCTAGAACTTTCAACATAGATGGGATGGAAGACACATTAGATGGATGTGAATACAACATTCCTCAATGGTGTGATTAAGGAAGAGGTGTACATTGATCATCCAGAAGGATTTGAAGCCTTTAACAGAGAGTCACATGTGTGTAAACTCAAGCGAGTGTTGTATGGATTGAAACAAGAACCCCGTGCTTGGTACACCAGGATCGATAGCTATTTCACTAAGTTGGGCTTCACGAAAAGTGAAGAAGATGTAAACATTTACCATATTTTGGTTGAAGGTAAATTGTTGATTATAGTATTATATGTTGATGATTTAATTGTAACAGGTGTTGAGAAGCTGGTAAAATCTTGCAAAGAGGATCTTGCAAGAGAATTGAAGATGAATGACCTGGGGCTCACGCATTATTTCCTTGGCATGGAGGTATGGCAAAGAGATGAGGAACTATTTTTTCTCTTAGGGAAAGTATGACAATGAGATACTAAAGAAGTTCCACATGGAGAGCATCAAACCCATGGAGACTCCTCTAGCAGGGAATTAGAGGAAGGAAGATGCTACTTCAAGTGAAGTAGGGGAGGCTACTATTTGCAGGCAGCTTGTGGGTCCACTTATGTATTTGGTGACCACATGAACGGATATATGTTTTGCAGTTTACCAGCTTAGTAAAGCAATGGTTAATCCAACCAAACTCTATAAGAAGACAGCTAAACATGTGTTGAAATACCTCAGAGGCACAACTTAGTTTGGTCTTTAGTACAAACAGATAGAGAGAGTGAAGCTGTAAGGCTTCATAGATGCAGAATGGGCAGGGAGTCCATCCAATAAGAAGAGAACATCAAGGGGAATCTTCAATATTGGGTCAAAAACAATTTCTTGGTACAACAGAAAGCAGATATCTATTGCACTGAGTTCGGCAGGATTAGAGTACATGGCTACTAGTCAAGAAACTTGTGAGGCTATATGGATGAGGAAGATCCTTGTTGGGTTATTTGGTTAGTAGATGGATCCTACAGTGATTTACTGTGACAATCAGAGTTGTATCAAACTCTTTGAGAATCCATTTTTTCATGGTCGGTCCAAACATATTGACATCCGGTATCACCATCTACGTGATTTTGGGCAGAGGAGCATCATGTTGTTGGAGTACATTCCTACAGAGGAATGGAATGCATACGTCTTGACTAAGGCACTATCAAGAGGCAAATTCGAGTTCCATAGAGGCAAGATTGGGTTATTTGTAATCCCTTTCTCGTTGAGAAGGAGTGTTGAAAATGCAACAAGAAAATCCTAATTTAATTTTGTCCTTGAATTAAATTAGCAATAAAATTGTAATTCAACATCACAATACAACTTGTACGAGTTAACTAATTTAAATTGAATTATTTGGCTTAGTTAATTCAAGTTGAGGGTATAAATTGAGTCTTGTAGAGTGTCTCCTACTTTATAGGAGCCTTGGTTGAGTTTATTTTGAGTTGTAATTAATTAATTCAATTTAACTAAGTTAAAGTCAGTTAAACTAGTTCCAACTGATGGAGGAACTAGTAGGAGGTTAGACAGTGGGGTGTTGCTTCATGTGTTCAACTAGTTCACTGATTATTCACTCATAAATAACTCATGCATGTCAAATCTGAGAGTTACCCAGTTGAGATTGGAGTTCAGAGACGGTGTATTATCAGTTATATAATCATCCAAATTATACAGGTGATGCATGCAGTCAGAGGAAGGCTTATGAAGATTGTGCAATTCCAATTGAGGAATTTCCCTAAATAATAGCGGATATTTCCCAAGGAAACAACAAAAGGAAATAGGGACTTGGGCAAGACAAAAACTGGTTACGTATTGGCTAGATATTGTTTAGGAAGAAGTGAGATAGATAGATATAGTTCATAGGTCGCTCAAGCTTGAGAAAAGCATTGGAATATTCTAATATTTTCTGACTAATGCAATATACAGATAGTAGGGGTTGTTAGTTATGGATTTCCTCAGGAAATCATTATGTAATGTGTTGATTGAATTCTTTCTCTTGTATGCTTCGTGATTTTGCAATCGTTTAATTTTTTATGTTGATGAGTAGAGTAGATTCAAGTCTATTGTTTTAGTAAATTACAATTAGCAGTTTGAATCTACAACGAATTTCTACAAATAACATTAGTAATGTCCAATATCTATTATTAATTATTTTAAAAATCAAAATCAAATATGAATAAGAAAAACAATATAGTATAAATTGATTTTTTTCAAATACAAGAGGAAAGAGGGTATATGAACTAAACTAATTATTGCATGTGTTCAATATTTATTTTTGAATTATTTCAATATATTAAATTGGAAAAAACATAGAATTGATATTCCTCTAAAACTTATATTTCTTACATTACTTCTATTATATATATATATGAAAGGAACAACTATGAATTTATATTAAAAATTATGATTTAAAGGCCAAAACGTTGTACAACATCATCCAAAATCATCCATATCTTTTACAAAATCATTCATATAGTACCCACACATCCAAAATGACGTATCTTGACTTATACTCTTGCCCAAATTCCTCTATTCTAAATAAATTGGCCTCATACATCTTCCAAAATACACCTAATATTATTATGTATTTACAAAACATTAAAGCTAAAGCTGTAAGACTAGCCTATATCAACATTGTTTGGTGCATTCATCCCAGCTGACTCAGCATTTCCAAAAAAATTCTGAAGGAGTTGTGCATTCATTCATGAGTCCCCATCACCTTCATTCGACTCCTACCTGCTAGAAGGTTCCTCCCTTTGCACGTCAAAATCCTGTGAATCACCATCCCTCCTCCTTCCACCAAAACTGGGTTGTCCAATATGAAGCTCAACATCTCGACCGATAGCTGCAACCTTTCCACCTTCAACTCGAGTAGGCTAAGGTTATGAGAGAGGAACGAGATTGCGATAGGTTCATTTCCCCGAACTTGGTGGTTAAGGAAAGGAGAAATTCTATGGATATTTGGAGATTTGTTTCCTTGGCACCTTCATTACTAAATGAGAATCTTGACAATTGAATTGGCTTTCGCTTTCGCCTGCTTGAATTATCGTCTTTTATAACCATCTCGATCTAAAATTCTCGAGGCTCCGCATCCTTTTGTGCATTTAATGCAGGTACAATGAAAGGATCCCGAACGTACTTGGTTATTCTACATATGTCGATTGAAAGGATTAATGTGAAGACATTTCTGCTTGCGTGGGAATTCCCTTAGCCGTGGGATTTCTCCTTTGAAATCTTTTTTCATGGTATAAGAATTGAAAGTGGGGGCCTTCTCCCATCGTTCGGTATTCATTATTGTCATCCAGCGCAGAGAAGTATTAATTAATTTTGATGATCTCTTGCCCATTATATGTTCGTACCTTGGGACTAGAAATGTCACATTCATTAATTTGAGCCATTAATCATATAATTATTATCATCCTCTGTCATATCCCCTTAATTTTCATGGAAAATATTTTATGATGGACGTCCTATCGTCCAAAAAACATGTTTGTTCTTTCTACAAGTAGATACAGATGTCAAGGGAATTGAAGATTGCAAGCATGTGAATTTCAGAAGGATTAATGTGAAGATATTCCTCCATCTATCCTTTGAAAGTTGTTTCATGGCATAACCATTCCAAGTGGGGCATTCTCCCGTCATTCAACACTGAATATTGGTATCCAACGCAGAGGAGTATTAATTTCAATTATCCCTTTCCCATTATATGTTCGTACCTTGGGGCTGGCGGCATCCCATTCATTAATTTGAGACATTAGTACTATAATTATGATCATCTTTGTGATATCCCCTTAATTTTCATGGAAACTTTTTATGATGGAGATCATATCGTCCACCACCAATAAATTTCCTTGATCCAAGTTCATCAGGATTTAACCAATGAGTAATAGATTGTGTAAGAAATTTCTTACTTATAAAGTTATTTAATGTCACAACTATTGTGTTTGTTACTATTATTAATTTGTTTGTTACTATTATTAATTATTTTAATGTTGATACTAAGTAACTACTTTGTGTCTATGTTTAGTATAAATTATTATACCGCTACAATCATTGTTGGCACACTTTCAAAATCTATAAGACAATTTTTTTTTTTTTTAATTAATGAATTAGAATGCACTCATGATCAATTTTTTTTAGAATGAAACAAAGTAGTATTATTTGATTTATATAAAATATAATAATAAATATTAAGAAAAGATCGCTTCAAACTTTATTTCAATTCTCTATAATTTATTCATTAAGTGCTTAAATGGTTTATATTGAAATTAGCTACTCTAATATTATTTTAATATACAAAGTCTAAAAGATATTGTTTTTAAGTGCATTATTGAATTTGACTATGTGAATTTGATATAGTGAGAAGTTATGTTGGTTAAAAAAAAATTGAACTTAAAAATTGAATGAAAGTGTCATGTAATTTGCATAAAGTATCATCACATGATTACACTGAAGTTGAACCAAAATGTGCATATATGTACTAAATAATATAAAACTCCTCAAAAAATAATATGAATAGAATATTTGATATACAACAAACATTGAAAATTGTTTTTGAAGTATATTAATAGATCCTTCAAAAGACAAAATTACATTCATGAATCATCTCCACCCAATCTCAAGATATTCTCTCAAGTAGATTAAGAACAACTTCTACACCACATTTATTTATCTTTGTCTTTTGGCAATGTTCTTTCTTTGGCATCCATGCCGAAACTATGGTATTGATTGGAATAGAGACAAGTTATGTGTCATCTGGATTTGGTACCCAATATTGTTCTAAAATGTTTCCATTGTATTTCCCTGAAATAGGCTTCCACCAATCAACCTTTACATGAAGAGTGTCACTTTCATTATCCTTGAAGATATATGAGGTGGATTTTTCCATCCAAATCATCTCTCCTTCATCCTCATTTCTTAATCTAACTAGAAACATCTTTCCTTTCTCAACATCAATCATGGGATTGAATGTTGGCTTTGACTTGTTGCATTTGGGTCCAACATATACTAGTTCATTTGTCACATTATCTAAATATCCATCCACAATACTTGAGAGATCATGGACTGGATTGTGGTCATCATACATAATTTGCCTTGCCTTGGGCCAAAAATATTCATAAGATGAATCAATTTTGTCCACTATTACAAGATCATTATAGATTTCAGCTAATGTATTAAGAACTCTTTCCCAATAATCTACCCTATTTTTCCATCCATCTGTAACAATTGGTGAATCCTCATTATCAATAGTGTCCATCCACATTTTTGTGTATGATGTTATTCATTCCTTTAGTTCTTTTAAGTATACATCATTCTCTTTGGGACTAATAAATATGGACTCCCTCTAGGAAATTTGGGCCGACCTTCATCATCTATATTCCACAACTCAATTGGTTATGACCACTCAATATCTCTGATGGATTCTTTGTATCTTAGTATTGGAACATCATTGAGTACAAGAAATTGGAAGTATTGGACATTAAGATGTATGACTAGTGCATTTTTCCCCTCCTTAATGTATCATTTAAGGAAAGTTTTGAATTCATACACCTTGTCAATAAGTTTAGGTGGAAACACTTGCTTTTCTTCAATTGTGTGATATGTATACATCATTTCAGGTAAGAATAAACATGCTTACTTTTCAACTTGGAATACATTCTTCCATACGTTCCATCTATGTCTTCATGGGTGTGCCCCATGGGAAAGAACCTAACCTCAATAGTGATGAAGACACCAAGAGCAGTTAAAAGTGGAAGAAACATGAAAATATAGTAATTCTTATTATCACTTGTTGCATTGTCCAATTGTAACAACAAATGTGGAGGAAGAGGTTTAAAACCAATTTTTGGATCTTCCATGAGACATAAAATCGTCCTTATACACTTTACATTTTGAGTAAATACAAGTTTCAAGTAATTTATTTGAAAGGAGGTTTCTTGAACTTCCAATCTCATAAAGTAGATCGCCATACATATCAAGGTGTGGGTCCTCCAAGTCGTCAAGCAGTTTGCAAGGGATGTAATCGTAAATTGTGATCCCATATGTATAAATGGTAGGGAGAAATAACCAAAACTTCCTATCTTATGCCCATGTGTTAGCATACCTATCAATGACAAACCCAAACCTCATCCACTTTCTCTTTATTCTTTAGGTGATCTCAATTTGCATCATTTGTCAAATGATAACTAGTTTCACGCATAGCCTTGGGATTGAAGTCTTTTTTTTTGTCTATT
This sequence comes from Pinus tabuliformis, assembly GCA_031772625.1. Taxonomy (NCBI): domain Eukaryota; kingdom Viridiplantae; phylum Streptophyta; class Pinopsida; order Pinales; family Pinaceae; genus Pinus; species Pinus tabuliformis. The sequence continues at coordinate 280,578,902 of CM062811.1, forward strand.
TTATCATGGATATTGCTCAAATACTCCTTTGGGAATATTGGGCATGGCCCAACTTGGTCCAAGTTTTGGTTAAAACACCCCGTAGAAGGAGGAGCGGACCGTGTGGAGCTGGAAAATATATATTCATCGCACGGTATTTTATGGTTGGGAATGGAACAAAGCCCTTATTTTGTAACAGGTATTGGGTATTAGTTCTTGTTTTGTGGATCCATGGTATGTGGACCATGGTTTTTTTAAAGATGAAATGTATTTAAGGATGTGTAATACCTTAGTGAAGAGGAAGTAGAACATAATAGAATAAATCATTCGACTATTGTATCTTTCTATCTTCTAAATTTTGGAGAAGGCTCTGCAGCTGAGTGCATGGAGACCTTGAAGAGTCTGTAGCTGAATGCGAAGACCACCTGCAGCTAGGTGCATAGGTCAGAGAAGTGCATGCAATTGAAGATCATTTTAATAAAGAAGAAAGTTTTTGTGAAGTGTTGCATATCTTTATGTGTTTATTATTTATTGTTATCTATATGGTTGTGCATGCTTTTCACTGAATTATGTGAAGAACTATAATATATACTGTTATTTGTTAGAGTTTATGGGTTTAATTTGAATCTGTTAAATTAATTATTTGCGTGAAGTTCTTATGCATGCGAAGTTATAAGATCAATATAAAGTAGAAGTAAATACACGGCGCCACTGTGTGAATATCCCTTCAGCTGCAGAAGCATGGTTCTAGAACCTCCCATAACTGCTTTGGGTGAGACTGCGATATGATTGTAGGTCATTGCCAAAAGGGATAGTAGTTGAGGGTTTTGTTGGTGCACAACACACAATGAATCTTTGTCAAGCCCCCTCAAACCAGCAAATGGTTCCATTGCCAGGACCAAGATCTACTTAAAGCGATATGATTTGGTGTTTGTCGAAGACAGAACTCCAAGAGTGGGTCGAACAGAAAGAAAGAGAATTTGCATAAAAAGAGAACAGAAACCTACGTTTATCAACTGAAGCTTGGTTGCAGAGATATATCTTCGAAGATCAATACAAGATTTTCTTTGGTTCGTTCCACATTGAATTGCTTGAGTGGGTATCTGAGTTAGTTGAGCATAAGATATGTTCCAAAGGCGATGAACCTAAGGAGTGGAATCTTGATTTGATACGATGGCTCAAGAGAATCAATAACAATATCTCAAGGGTTGTTGATTTCTGGATTGATAACATTTTGGGAGGATTTATCACTGAGTTTGCAATCGATGAGATTGTGTCCTATAGTGAAGCTGAACGAAGATTCTTCAAAGGACCACGAGGTAAGTTCTTAAATTATCTAAAGCTCTGGATTAAGATGTTATTGTGTGAAAAGGGGATTCTACGGATGCAATCATATTAATGTTTGGGCAAAGAAGAAATAATTCAAAACTAGGAGCTACATGAAGTGGAAAATGATACAGAACAAATCTGAATAATTTTATTGAAACTGACTATATCCCCTTGTTAGGAGGATCTGAGAGTGAAGAAGAAAGAAGTAACCCTACAACCCCCAACATTCCCCCACCCATCCTGAAGGCGTGTCAAAGTTAAGAGTTGAGAGGAATCAGGGCACCTTTGGGATTCCTCATCCATCCACCCCCCTTACACCCCATCCCCCTCCCCATAATTCCCCTACACCCCCACCCCCACCCCCTCCACCTAGCCCCCTGAGAAGAAACATGGACGACAACATTAAGCTGCCTATTTTTAAAGGACTGGGATCAGAGGACCCTGATCAGTTATGGTTTATAGCTAATGCAGTATGGACATCAAGAAAGATCACTAATGATCGCGTAAAGAAGGTGCAACTCATCATGTCGCTACGATAAAGAGCGCTAAGCTGGTATATGAAGTACTCCATGACTAACCCGATTGCTTCGTTGGATGAAATTAAGAAAGCATTTGTGTCATAATTCAAGAAGTCGAAATCAAAGTCACGGTGCATCACAGAGCTGAAAGAAATAAAACAGGCGGCGACTGAATTTGTGTGGGAGTTGGATCAGTGATTCAAGGTGTTGATAGGTCAAGTGAGATTTGATATACCCCCACAACAGCATAAAGAATGGTTCATAGCCACACAACTGCCACATATTAGGTTACCATTTACACAACAAAAGATCACAACTCAAGCTGAAGCATTGGAGATTGCGATGAAGCTGGAAGCTTTGCCGATTGGGGATACTCATACAAGAGTGTAGCAGATACAGAGTCAGATAGCCAATCTAACCTTGGAATTGTAGGACCTCAATAAAGCTAAAGAGACTGGATCAGAAGTATGGTGTATGAAATGCAAACTAGAGGGTCATTATAAGGATCAATTCCCCGCATTCAAAGATTATATTGCAAATGGAGTGCCTAATCCAGTATATCCAGGTTTGTGGTGCGATATTTGTAGAACGAGAGGCCAAAATCAGTCTGAAGATTGCTACCTATTACATAAGTATGTATAGACTCTGAAGCAACTATTTTGCAACTTTTGTAGATCAGTGGGCCATGACGAGAAGAATTGTCGAAGTTATGATTTAAGGATGGATCACATTGTCGATGCTTATAGATTACAAGTTGAAGGACACACACATGAAGATCCAGGTCAACATGTTGGGTGAGGATGTTTCCAAGGATGACGAGGAGGAGTTGGTTGAGGGTGGGACTAGATTATCTGTTATAATTGTGGACAAGTAGGACACTTTGTGAGGAACTGTCAGAACCCCATGACGACCTGCAACCACTGCAAGTCTTTGATCATGTGATAGAATAATTCTTAGTCTTGATTATGAATATGAAAGAGAAAATAAATCAACAGCTTGTAGCAAATGTCCAAATAATGATCGTTGAGCCAAGAGAAGATCAACTATGCATCGACATTGTAACCATAAGTGGAACCATGAATAGGAATGATAAGGTCGATGGGAAAAAGGAAGATGGAGCTACATGGGTAAGGAAAACTAATGAAAAATTTCTTGCATTTGATATCCTGAAGGAAAAGAAAACATTCATGGAGGTGAGGCAATTTTTTATGGATGATGGGGCCTCAAACTCTACCACGCAGTTGACTCAGAAGGATAACCACGAGATAGTACCAGTTGCGACATAGGAGGTGGATCTGAATATCTTGAAGTCTCTTCTACAGACCTGCATGAAGTTCTTAATGAATCAAAAGGTTGTGGAGGGATTACAGGAACTGATAGACTCTTATTATTCTAAGGAGGTACCACAGAGTGAGATGTGTGCAATGAATAATCCGCATAGACATATGAAGAGGACAGGGAAAGAAATGACGCTTACAATAAAGATTGGAGAATATGACATGGACTAGGTTATCCTGGATTTAGGATCTGATGCCAATGTGTTGCCAAGACATACTTGGGATCTGATGGTAAAACTAAAGTTGAAATGGTCTACTATTCAACTGAAGATGGCAAATCAATAGAATATCATACCTTTAGGAATATTGTCTAATGTCACAGTGGACATCGACAAAGTGCGCACTACCACTGACTTCAAAGTGATTGAGATAGTGGATGATAGTAATCCTTGCCCTGCATTGCTTGGATTGGATTGGGCGTTTGCTAACATGGCTATAATTAATCTGAAGAAAAGGAAAATGATATTCAAAATCAATAATATGAGGGTTATTGTTCCATTAGATCCATCAGAAAGGGCGAGGTATACAGAGCCTGTCAAAGAAGAATATAGCACATATGACGTTGATAATATCTATCAGATCAAAATGAAAGAAGAATAATGGATTAAACCTACTAAAGATGGAAAGCTAACTTGGGAGCAAGATAGTTCCTCCGCTTCAGATTTAGAAGAGGAATTGGAGAACTGGCATAATAGATTGCACGAATTATCGACAAGGCGATGTGCAAGAATCACCAAGGCAGTGCGTTGTATGACAGTCGAGGTACATGATTTACCTTTATAGGAAGGATTGGGTGATATAAATAATTTCTTTAGAGATTATGAGAGATGGGTACCAGAAGATCATAGATTGTTAGCTCTGGATCAAGCACTGAGGGTTACTCCTGCTAGATGGTGGGTTACTCATAAGAAAAATATCAGAGATTGAAACAATGTAGGAGGTTGATGTGGGTAAGATTTAGTCGAATAGAGACAAATCTCGCAGATAATTATGATGGTAAAACTGATCCAAGGGAGCACGTACAGCTCTGTGTGGCAATTTGGGAGGATATTCTGCGAGAAGAGTGGGTGCATGGCTTTATACATACCCTGAAGACAATTCCTAAAAATTGGTATTTGGAAACTGAACTTCGACATGGCGCTGCTAGCTGGCAAGAGATGGTGGATGGATTTGTGATGACATTGAGATTTGAAGATAATTGTCTGTATATAGATGTAGCCTTGCAAGTAGTTAAGAGATTTTTTTTTTTTTTAAAATCAAGTTCCATCTATTTGGCAACCTGATTGGGCTGCGCAAGTACAAAATGTGATAGAATGCTATAATCTCACTGCAAAAGAGGACGAAGATCCTCACAACATTGATATCAAAGAGTTAGAAGTACATCGTGAAGTGAATGGACCTAAGATAGAGATGCTTGATATAATAAAGCTATTGAAGACGAGGAATGTGAATATAGGGTCATAGGTTGAACCAAAGTACGCAACAATAGGAGATTACTGGGATGAAGACATAGTCAGCAAAATAACAGATCTGTTGCATGAATATTAGGACTTGTTCCCCACTAAGTTCTAATAAATGAAAGGCATCACAGGGGATTTTGGAGTTATGGGGATTCCTCTAAAGCATGATGTGAAGCCTATTAAGTAGAGGCCTTATAGACTAAATCCAAAGTATAAGGAAAAGGTAAAAGAAGAATTAGACAAGATGTTAGCAGTGGGGATAATTGAACCTATCGAAGAGTCTGAATGGGTAAGTCCCATGGTAGTTCAGGAGAAGAAGGCGAAAGGGGAAATCAGAATCTATGTGGACTTAAGGAAATTGAATGATGCATGCTTGCACCACCCTTTCCCTACACCATTTATAGATGAATTGTTGGACAATGTAGGAGGACAAGAGGCTTACTCTTTTACAGATGGCTTCTTAGGGTATCATCATATCAGAATTGCACTAGAAGATAGACATAAGACAACATTTTCCACAGAATGGGGCTCCTATCAGTATACAATGATGCCTTTTGGGTTGAAGAATGCACTTGATATTTTTCCTAGAGTTGTAATTGCATATTTCAAGGAGTACATACACAAATTTCGAGAAGTTTACTTCAACGATTGGACATTATTTGGGCTATTAAACAAGCATGTGGCAAGCTTAAGATTGATGCTGGATACATCTAGGCAGTATCAAATATTGTTGAACCTGAAGAAGTGCATATTTTGTGCACCATTTGGAATATTGTTGGGACATGTGGTTTGTAAATAGGGATTGATGGTGGATCCAGTGAAGATCGTAGTCATTGTGAACCTATCAGCACCAAAAATAGTAAGACAACTGTGTACTATGCTAGGACACATTGGCTAATACAGGAATTTTATAAAAGGATATGCACAGATAACTACGCTGATGGAGATGTTACTGAAGAAGGATGTGACCTTCCAGTGGGATGAAGAATTTCAGAAGAGCTTGGATGCACTGAAAGGAAATATGGTAACTGCGCTGATTCTAGTTTCCCCAGATTGGAAGAAAGAGTTTCATGTGCATGTTGATGCATCTTGCATAGCCTTGGGAGAAATACTAGCGTAGCCGGGAGTAGGGGATATTGATCATCCCATAGAATTTGCAAGTAGGAAGCTGTCTAAGGCATAAAATAATTACAACACAATAGAAAGGGAGGGGTTAGCTATGGTGTATGCATTGCAAAAGTTCAGACATTACTTGTCGGGACCACACTTTAAGATGTTCATAGATCATTCTGCGTTGAAGTACTTTGTGAATAAGCTTGTTTTAGGAGGGAAGATATGTCGATGGTTATTATTATTCCAAGAATATGACTTGGAAGTTATGGTGAAGCCGGGAAGATTGAATGTTGGGTCTGTTCATTTATCTAGGATAGAGACAGAAAAAGAACATACAAGTATTGAAGATAACCTACCTGATGTACAACTATTCACAATTAGAGTCGCAGATGATCACTTCTTAGATATTATTTAGTTTTTGACCATAGGAATGGTGCCTGCGGAGTACACTGTGAAGCAAAAGAAGGAGTTAGTGGTTCGAGTAGCTGATTTCTCATTAATTGCTGGACATTTGTATAAAATGGGACCGGATGAAGTACTGTGCAGATACGTCCCTGACCATGAATGATAGAGTATTCTAACAAAAGCTCAAGGAGGAGTCGTAGGAGGGAATTATGTAGGAAAAGCCACTGTGCAAAAGATATTGAGAGCTAGGTTATGGTGGCCTACAATACATAAGGATGCAAAAGAATTATGCCAAGCGTGTGATGTATGTCAAAGAATAGGAAAGCCATCTAGAAGAGACGAGATGTCATTAGTACCACAGATAACTTTGCAGGCTTTTGACAAGTGGGCGATTGACTTTGTTGAACTGATAAATCCGCCAGGAAAGAAGACTAGAGCAAGGTATATCATCACTGCCACTGATTATTTGACAATATGGGTTGAAGCGCAACCAGTGAAGGATTGCAGCGCGAAAATTGATGTGAAGTTCATCTTTGAATATATACTGTCCAGGTTTTGCAGTCTGAAGATGTTGATGAGTGACCAAGACATGCATTTTTTTAATAAGACCATTGAAGCGCTAATTGAGGAATTTCAGGTTTATCACCAGAAGATCACTCCCTATCACCTTCAGGCAAATGGAACAGTGGAAGCTTTCAATAAGATTATGGAGAATGCATTAACTAAGGTATGCAATGTGAACAAAGATGACTGGGACATGAGGATTCAAGCGGTGTCATGGCATATAGGACAACATGTAAGAAACTAAAAGGGCAGACACCCTTTAGCTTGGTATATGGATAGGAGGTAGTTATGCCCATTGAATACATAGTGCCAAGTTTCAGAATTGCAGCTATCAAAGATATGGAAGATCCTGACGTTATGAACGTAATAATGTTGCAGATATTAGCTCTAGAAGAAGACATGTTTGTAGCAAGGTTCCATTAGCGAGTGTAGAAAGCAAGAGAGAAATCTTGGCATGGCAGGCATATCAAGAAGAAGACATTCTGCGAAGAAGATATGGTATTATTATATGATAGCAAGTTCGCGAAGTTTCCGGGAAAATTTAAAACACATTGGTTAGGGCCATATATCATCAAGCACATCTTTGATGGTGATTCAATTCAGCTCGCAAAGTTGAATGGTCAGCTGATTTGGGACAAGTAAATGGTAGCAGATTGAAGATATACAAAGATGACGCTGTCCCTGGAGCTTCATACTAAAAATTGAAGGGGAGGAAGTCTTAGTGTCATTTGTAGTTGAAAGTGGGTATGGGACTATAAACTACTCTGCAGGAAGGGACTTAACCAAAGGAAGATTACTGCGTGATACTCAGGAGTATGACGAAGTTTGAGGGAGATACGATGAAGAAGAGGTGACTATGCCAAATGGGAAATCCAACGAAGTTATCTAGAAATATGATAGTTGGAAGGAAAAAGGGAACCATTAAAAGGAAATTACCATTGAGAGGCACAGGAGAAAAACATCTACGAAGCACAATTGGTTGTATATAGCCCATACCTACATTAAATGAGCCAAATATAGATCCAATCATGAGCTTGGGAATTCAAAATTGTTATAAAAATCGTATCCCGTGCCACATTTTACACTTTGCTGCCTAGAGAGATTTGAAATTTCGCCTAAGTGTAGAAGAGATATTGCATGTCTAAGAGGAGCTCGGAAGAATTGGTTAGGATATTTACAGAGGAATGGCTAGATGGTATCATGGAGTCATAAGTAGGAAAGACTGCAGGGGCGAATGTGCCTATGTCCCCGACGTGCTTGAGGTCACCAAGAAAACAGGTGCTAGTACAGCTACAGCCACAACCCCAATCGCAGCCATAGAAGACGAAGGAGAAGAGACCAGCTGAGGTCTTTGCAGTGGAATTGATAACATCATTGTGGAAGAATATGCAGAAGGAAGTGTCGATGAAGAGCGTGGAGGATAAAGGAAAAATCACATGCAGAAAGGAAATAAATCAGTGTAGCAGAAGGGACCTCAGCAAGTCCACGATAGTGAGGAAGAAGTTGAGATTCAATGGAAGGAGACAAAGGATGTGGAAATCCCCTCTGTGCTCCCAGTGTAGATGCCACCGAGAAGTCCGGGTGAAAATCTAGTTAGGGAGCCAAAGGAAGGGAAATTTGCCACCTATACTCCATTATTGCCAAAAGAGGTGCCTTTTGAAGGAGAAGTGTTGGGGAAAATCTCCCAGCTAAAGATGGAAGATTGGGAATTTTAATGACTGGAGTAAGTACCCTCAGTTTGAATCGAGTAGATATCTAAAGTAGGTTCGATACCTAGAAAGTGGATTAATAAGGTTGGAACCACAAAAATTGGTTTCAGGAGTGCAAAGAGCAAGGCTTTTGAACATGTTGAATGTGCCACACTTCAGTCGAAGCCCATTCAGTACAATCTGTGTGCGACAACTCCTCGCATTGGTACATGATGGTTACATTTGGCTAGGAACGAGGATCCCGATTGATGAGATGCTAATAAGGAGAATCACGGTGTCGCCTCATAATGGAAAAGACTGTTATAGATCCATTTGGGCATATCAACCCCAACTTATGGGTCGATGTTATTAGAGTTCATCAACCCCTAATACAGTTGTTACATGCTCTAAAGAAGTTAGTCATCAGAATGCCTTACTCCCAAAGAAGTTCCATCACAGAAAACATCCAAAAAGTACCCCTAAAGAGATTAGCGTCGGAAACCTTCTATCATGCTATAATGCATTGCAGGAGCTACACTGACTGAGTGCTACTCATTTCACTTAGTCCCTGTTTAGCCTGCGATGAGCGAACTTGGGCAAATTTCTGTGAGGGTTTGAAGATTCGTTATCCATTGGAAGCCTCTAGAAGTTTCTCAAGTGCCACCTGCCCCTCTGAGTTCGCCTTTGGATGACAAAATGAATTAGGAAACATCAACCTCCTATCCCCTCTTTCATGGAATTGATTTCTAAAAATAGAAAGGAATTCATCATCATCATTGATGACACAACCTCCTTCACTCATCTATAAATAGATCACTCATCTAAGAGATTGGGGCTGGAAAATATTGAGTTGCAAAGAGATGTTGGTGATATGAGTTTGGAATTGAGTGCAAGTATTGTGATATTGTTGGAATGTCTTTCTTTTCATGAGGTGAAGAAGGATTGAATTGGAAGGATGATGCTGGATCAAACTCACATTGGTTGTAATATTTCCTCTTATCAATAAAGCTTTTGAGATTTTCCCCTTATGTTTGTGTTTATGTTAAATGCATTCATGTGTATATCATACCTTCGATTCTATGCTATTTATGAACAATAGATCATTATGCTTTGACAATTTTTTGTTTCTGTAAGTTGTGCAAGTACTTCTAAAGCGATTTAAGTACGAGAAGGAGCAGCGAAATCGGTCAGGGGAGATAAGGAACAAGCGGAAGTTACAAGTAGGTTCTCTATCCCTTATTTTATCCATTGTTTATAGGAAAAATTAAAATTTCTTTGACTGTTGTTTCTAGATCAGCTACTAGATCTAGAGGTTTAGGCATTTGTAGAAACACTAAATGTTCGACTGACGACACAAGGTTCAGGAATGGCGGTCATGAAAATGAAGGTTTAAGTATTGCAACGGATGAAGTTTTAACTAGATGACTTGTCTTGAACATATCGGCGACACTGAGATGAATTGGTAGCGTTGACCCAAAACAAAAGTGATGGATGGTGTGATAGACCAATGATGTGATAACCATCAAATTGAATGACCCAACCCAATTAGTCATGGAGATGAAGTGGAAGTGTCATGTTCAAGAGAGACTTGCTACCATAAAATTTCCTCGATTTTTCCCATTTTCCCTAGTAATTGCTAACAAGTACCTCTTTATTTTTATCAAGCTTGAGGAGGATAACATATGCTTGTTCTATAATTCACCCTTTAGGAAAACCCATCGCTATTTGATGTTTTAATGAGTCTAGCGACGGTGAAACTCGGCCTTGTGTAGATGGACAAGTTTGTTGCTATTTAAAGTTTTTAACGAGTTTAATGACAAAGACAACTCAGTCCTTTTCATGTTTAGAGAGTCTGAAAAGGGGCTAAAAGGAAACTCCAAAAGTTCTTTTTCATAAATTTGTCTCTCAAGTTCGAAAAAGCATAAAACAATACAATAGAGGACCTATTGATCATGTTTGACCAACGAGTACCATTTTCGTAGTTAATCTATCTCAGCTCGAAGAAGGGGTAAAACTATATTGAGTAGATATCGATTCTAATCCATTAACGAGCTAGAAATGACAAGTGCTCGACAATCTTTTCATGTTTAGAGAGTCTGAAAAGAGCTTAAAGAGGACTCCATTTTGAGGAACGAGTGGTGTCTAGGGTAGCAACTGGTTCTGGTGATGTTGGAACTTCTCAAAACATGTTGATTTATGTGAAGAGGCTAGCTAATAAGACCACTCATTGCAACTGTTCCTCAAAAAAGGTAAAACAACCAAGTGAAAGCGTATGATCAGCCAAAGAGATGGTGGCAATGGGATGAAAAAAACCAAGGCTCATCTGACAAAAAGGCTGATAGAATGGAAATCTCGAGGGTTAAACTGGAAATGGGTTCATTTTTAGACAAGTTTGAACCATAGGGAACTGTGCTTGGATTCAGTTTCATGTTTACACAAGCTTGAAATGACAAACTGTGCTTGGATTCAGTTTCATTTTTACACAAGCTTAAAATGAACAAAATATGCTTGAGATTGGTTTACATGCCCCCAGCATGATGAAAGGAAGAGTCTCATGTAACCAGATGGAAGTTGCTGTGGTGAAGCAGGACGGTTATCCAACACCTTTGTGGCTTCGTCCAGATAGACAAAAGTGAAGCAGGACGGTTACCCAACACCATTTGGGCCTCATCTAGATAGACAAAGGTGAATGGGGTGATTCCCTTCACATAACCTACAGGGAAAATTAACTTTACCACTAGGTGCGTGCCCCCCAAGCTTCATTACATTCACCTAAGTAGACTAATTGTGGCTATCGGGCAGATGGAATGAAGGTTCTTTTACGAGATCAAGTGAAAGACTCGACTGGGATTTTACGAGATCTAATCAAAGACTTGAATTGGAACTTTGCTCCAGGGGTCCTTGTTTCATTTTTTAATGAGCTTGACACAAGACAAGGAACTCTACTCCAGGGGACCTTGTTTCATTTTTTAATGAGCTTGACACAAGACAAGGAACTCTGCTCAGATTCCTTGTTTCATTTTTTAACGAGGTTGACACAAGACCAAGAACTATCCTCATGGAGCTGTTTCATTTTTTAACGAGGTTGACACAGTAAAAGAACTATCCTCATATCCTTGGTTTTATCTTTTAATGAGGTTGACACAATAAAAGAACTATCCTCAAAGACCCTTGTTTCATTTTTTAACGAGGTTGACACAAGACCACGAACTATCCTTGGACCCTTGTTTCATTTTTTAACGAGGTTGACACAAGACAACGAACTATCCTCAGACCCTTGTTTCATTTTTTAACGAGGTTGACACAAGACAACGAACTATCCTCGGATTCAATCACAACTCATAAGAGGTCATGAAGGAGAGATCTAGTTCCAATGCCCCCAGTACATGATGTACAACATCACTGAATTGATCATCAATTGATGTAGGTATGGAATAGGTTTCCACATAATTAACCCATGGCGGGGATGATACCATTGGTACAAAAGGACCATTTAGAGAAGATGGTTGACTGGACCAAGAAATGAAAGCTGGTCAACGGTGACAATTCTGCCTTCATGCGGGAAACACATCACTCAAAAGAGTGTGGAAACAATAGCTCCCATTCCATAAACATAGTCGCGCCCAAGTAGTAAGTTATAATCTAAAGGGCCTGGGACTACCATCATGTTCAGATAAACGGTTTTTCCTCCCAAAGTAATAGGTAACCGGGGGAGGATCCCTAATGGTCGACTCGTTCCTCTGTTAAAACCCAATAGATTCTGGGTAACTGGTACAAGCGGCGGCGAACCCAGCGCTTTCTAGCCAGTTGAGGAAAGGATGCACCTTCATCTATAATAGTTCCAGATACAATCATATTACAAACTTGTACTATGATCTGGAAAGGCACATAAGAAGGAAGGCGGAATCCTGCCAGTTGATTCCAATCAAAGGAAGTGACTAGACTACTTGGAGGGGGTACCGTAGAAACGGGAGGATTAACCCCTTGAGTTACATGAACTGGAGGATTTTCCTCCTCTCTTGATGGAACAAGAGGATTGCCCCCAAGCTTATTTGAATCTGAAGAAACAAAAAGAACTTGAGTGGTATCATTTTCACTCTCTTTGGGAAAGGTATGATTAGGTGAATGTGGAATCGGGTCAACTGTTACCTCAACCTGTTGACTTGGGTCAGGTATAGACTCAGAGGATTCACTTTCAGAGAGAGTGGGTTTGACCGACGGTTGATTTTGGTCAGTCAATTCATCAATTAGTGAAGGACTTAGGGAAAGTTTCCTATAACCAAATGGAAGTTGCTCCGGTGAAGCAGGACGATTATCCAACACTTTTTTGGCTTCATCCAGATAGGGACAAAGGTGAATGGGATGATTCCGTTCACATAACCTACATGGAAACTTAACTTTACCACTATTTCCATGAACGTTACTGCCACTAGTTGATGGTATGTCACCAACATGATCTCCAGAGGTTGATGACATGGGATGATGTGAACGAGAAGACCATTCTTCTAAGATCTGAGGAATATTAGGACAATTTCGACGAGGATGGTCTCCCGCACAAAGTTTGCATGGATATCGAACTTTGTGAGGCTTGATGGATGGTTTCTCATCATATGTTGCATTCAAAGCAATGGTTTCTTGGTTTCCCCTTTGCTGAATTTGCTTCTTCTTCGTCTTCTTCCCTTTCTTCTTCTTCTTAGACACTTGGTTACTAGTACCAATACTTTCACCAAGCGAAGAGGAAGAAGGGGAGGAAGAAACAACCGAGGAAAAAGGCTAAGGGTCAAATAGAGGTTGATTTTGTCTAGTTGGAGGTGTACTCAATTGTGGAGAAATCACGCTATTTTGAACCAAGGAGGTTGAAAACAACCATACTGGCAAGCCAATGGTAAATCCTGGAAGGGACAATGTAGCCATATATGGAGCACCAATATTTCCAAATGGAGGAAAAGGACTAGGATTCCCATCAAAAGGAATTCCTTGATTGGTGGACTCCAGATTTGTCACCATAAGTTTCAACCTAAGATCAACGAAGAAATAAGCGTGGAGGATGTTATCCGTGGTCAATTAATTTTTACGACAATGGAACACAACTTTGTTTTTTCATTTTTTAAGAGTCGATAAAAAACAAAAGATGACTCTAGTCGCTTTCGATGTTTAATGAGCCTGAAAGGACAAGTGCTCAGATGATCCTTTTACTTTTAAAGAGTCGAAAAGGAACGAAAGTGACTACTCTGGAGACTCTAGACAAGAGGGTTAACCAGACAAATCGCAAAACTGCAATATACACCTTGGTGATAAATGAAAGAGAAATTACCAAGGACTTTACATATGACAGTAATCTTCCCAAATGCTGTGTTCATGTTAGGTTCCTATACCAATAGGTGTCATTTCTCATGATTGACTATGGAAGTGCCAAATATGATCATCCTTTCCATGCTGCAAAGGTTCCATATTTTGTAAACAAATAAAGAAAATTAAAAAATGTAAAGAGGGTATGCCCTAAAAGAAAAATCAAAGGGCAAGAAAAATGAATTGGTCAACAAAAGATAAAGAAAATGAACCCCAAAGAAAGACCAGGAAAGTGGCCAGTTAAAATGCCACTACTGTCCTATTTGTGCAAAGCAAGTTCACAATGTGCAAACACTGTTTCTTAGCACACTAGATGGATGGACCAACAGCTCAATCTGGGCCAACCCATATTTAAATTTCCTGTTGTTGAATAGAGAATGAAGGTCTGTCCAAACAGTTCAAGCTTGGCAGACCACCAGATAAGATAGAGAAATAAAGGGCCCAACTGCTTAATCTGAGCCCTTGGAGGAGATAAGGATAGATTTAGATAGGAGGGCAGCCAAAAGAAAAGAGGAAATCAGGGTTTGCTAGTTCAAGTGCACCTAATAAAAAATGAAGAAAAAATGTTAGGAATTGTAGAATGGGTAAGTAGATTGAATTTGCAGAAATAGGTCTATCAGTAGTGTCATCTTTTTTGAATATGATCTATTTTATGGATATCTCAAAAACCATGGCAAAGGTGTGATGACAAATCAGATGTTGCATTTCTAATTCCCCCTCTCTCCCCTCACAATAATCATTCACTAACATCCCTTAAAGAGATTGGGATCTGCTCAAACTCTTAACCACACTCCATTTCTATAAAAACTTAAGTAAAACTTCAGGTTTACCTAAAAGCTCAAAGCCACATTTCTTGTGTAAAGTTTTATTTCTCCCCACACCCCTAAGTCTAGGTGATTCAACTTCATGCACCTAGAATTTCCTCTTACATTCATATTAACATGCTAACCCTATTATATAACTCCCACTTATATTTCCCCTCCCCTATTATATATAAAAATACATCAAAAACACAAAAAATGAATAATATCCCTAACCTTGGCAACTATAGCCATATAGCAAAAGTTTCGGGAATTATAATGTTTACCAGAAACATTATAATAGCCCTCCGCGTCATTAGGAATTTATTTAACCCCCCGTTAAATAAATAACCACCCCTAACCCACCCACATAAACCGTACAAACCCTTTTAGCCAAAGTTTTGACCCACGTGTATTTGAAAAATATTAAAAGTTAACGCGGGCCCCTACGCCATACCTTACTGTTAACTCGCCATCCTGTCAACCGTTGGATCGCACCCTCCAGATCCAACAGCTCTCATTGATATCGGAGTCGCCTCGGTGTACGAGAGTTAGCGCCCGATGGAAAGCGGTTTTCCCGCCGTACCCCGGGACGCGTGTCTCTTTCCTATTGCATCAGGCCCGCTCTGACATAAACTGCCCCCGTACCAAAAGAGGTCCGATGGAAATCACAAACTGCCTCCCGTTCCCGCTGCTTACATCATACACCACGTCTGCACCCACACCAGCACCCGCGTTATTGTTCCGTCCGTCATGTCCGCCATGTCATCTGTCCATGTCAGCGAGCACGTCATCCACCACGTCACCTTCCGTACCCTGCTACAGGACAAGGTTACGTCATGATGACGTCAGCACAAAAAGCACCAAAAAATCCGAAAAAGCCCAAATTTGTTCAAAAGTCACGAAAGTGATGTTTTTGTTTATTTTTTATGCATCGTATAGTGGAGACTGTGCATGTGAATTACATTGAATCCGCCACTAACGTTCCAGTCCGCCATCCAGGCATGTTCATGCTGCAAACTCGACCTCCTCAGCTCCGTCTGCAACTGTATTTCGCACCAGACTCTTGTAAAACAGGTATTTACTCGACAGTCACCCATAAACCCTGTTTTTTCGTGATTTCTCAGTTAAAATCACCGGGAGAGCTAAATTCGAGTCAAATACACTGTTGCCTATGAACCTCTGCACTCTAAGTCACTGATTGACCGTCTTTCCAAGGGAAACCTGCTAATTCTGTGGCCCTCAGTAAATTGCCCATTGAACTTAAAGTCAAACTCATTTCCGCCTGCAAAACCATTAAAAAATGCCTGCTGAAGAAGCGCCCTTTCCACTGTTATTTTAACTTCCTAACTAAAGTTTGCAGACTCTATCTCTCCTTTGAGTTTTACCCAGTAAGGCCATTTCCATATAAAACTCAAATTGCAGAATTCCTGTGAAAGACCCACTGTCAGTATTCTGTTTCCTATTGAGACACAGACTCAAAATCCAATTATAAACACAGTGAATCATGGAGGCTCCAATGGCCCTGAACATTGCACCTTTGAATGCACCACATAGGGAGTTGGAGTGGCTACCTCTTGCTGATAGAGATTTCCATATTGAGGACATGGAGGGTGATAAACCTCACCTTCAGGCTTTTTGTGAAATAAGGAATAGATACATGAATAAAACTGACATATTTAGAATCTGGGAGTCTAATATGCCTATATACTACCTGCCTTCAGTGAATGTCTTCCCTGACCTCATCCATCAATGTTGTGCTAATTATGAGCCTTCTCAAAGGGCAATGATGGACCCTTCTGGCAATGTCCTCTTTCATATCACCCCTCAGTCTATAAATGAGATGCTGCACTTCAATCCAACTCAGCCTTTGGTCCCTCTCTCCATGAAACATTTGTTGGATCAAGCCTCCAAGCTGTCCTCTGCAGAAATTGACCAAATTGCCAAGATGTTCATGCCACCAGATTGCTACTCCAGATACAAAATTCCCTATCACCATGCCTGGTTTGATGAGCCTGGAAAATTGCTCATAGACATGATTTCTTACATCCTGGGATTCAGAACAAGTGAAATAGTGGATGATACTGTCTTTGCTTTGATGTCCATGTTTGCCAGGACAGCCCCCTGCTGTCAAGTATGATTATGCCACCTTCATAGCTAACAAAATTCACGAGCAATTCATGAATTTAGACAGAGAGAGTGTCCAAGTACACTTCATATATATACCATTTGCTGCTGGACTATCAACCTGATAGTTTCCTAGTTCCCCTTAAAAAATTGGATGCTAAGGGGGAGTGAAGGTCTGTAATATTTTGGTCCTCAGTATTCCATCATGTTCGTAGCTCCCCATATACATATTGTGAGTTTATTGATCTTTTCATATATCCAGCCACCTGTTTATTGTCAACAACTCCTCCTGCTAATTTCTCTGCTGAAATGCAGAAAATCTTACACCTCTCAAAGGAATACAGTATTTGTGACTGGTATTTTTACCAAAACCATACAGTGATCAGGATCTATGGCTGTCAATTAGCTCCCTACAAGCTACCAAAGTATGTCCCTATGAGACTCTTTGCCCTGGAATACTACCGGCAATTCAGTAGCTCAGATTTGACTCATTTCTATGGTGCTAGGAAAAAAACACAGCTCAAGATAAGGCACCAATTGGGCCCTTTTATCTTTAATGAAAGGGAAGAAGCATGGAAGGAAGCTAACACTATTCTGAGAGAAAAACTTAAGCTGAAATAAAGTTTTCTTTGGTCACCATATGACCCTAAACATTTCATAAGCTTTAGAAGAGTCAAAAACAAGATTACAGGATATGTGCACCATAGTATCCCTCAGATTGAACAATATGCTAATCAAAAGGAGTGGATAGAAGGCACACTAGTTGAGGAACTTAATGAAGAAGAGAGATTAGAAAAAGAAATGAAAGAGTTTGAAAAGACACTTGACCTAGAATTTGTTGGATAGGTGTTTTTCACATTGCCTCGACACCTTGGAGCGGGCACATCATCTGCAACAACTTCACAACAGCCTACCCAAGGGACAACTCCTCCTGCAGGGACATCCAAGGGCAAGGAAGTGTAGCATTTAGAGCAGCAGGAGACAATGGCAGACCGGCCAGATACAACAAAAGAACAAAGTCAAGGGAAAGCCCCTTCAACACAAGCAAAAGCACCTAAAATCCCTGTCTTATAAACTCCTCTCAATGAGGAAAGAGCCATGAAGAGGGACAGGCAGGAAGAGACACCCATAGCGGCATCCACATAACAACAAGGGGAGAAAAGGCAAAGGTTGAACCCCTACTCTGAGGAAGAATTTGCAGAGGAGACAGTAGGCAACCAAAGGGGTGAGGAAACAACCGAACAGCGGATTCCTCCAAGTATGGAAACATCAACTAGCTCCTTTCAGCAGGAGCAAGAGAAGCAACAAGGTGTGGAGGTTACATCCACCAAGCAACAGAGCAAGCAAGGCTCTGACATCAAGAAGGCATTCACTGAAATCAAGGCCATAAATGAGCTGGTAAGGTTCCAGCTCTATAACCAATTAATAAGAATGGCTCCCACCAATCAATAGAGGCTAATGGCATCCTATGATATCCAAGAAGGGAAAATGACCCTCAGTCACTTCAGGCCTACAGTACAACAGCCCCAGTCAGCTACTGATTATATCCGAACCAATCTGGAAGTCCTTGCTAAAGACATCCACCCAATGGACTAGATTGAGTTACACAAACAAACTTGAGAAATGGTATACTCCACCTTGGCAGATAAAGCAATATTGGCCCACAGATTGCAAAACTCACTTCATAATACTTCTGCCCAATTGGAATTGGAGAAAGCTTCCTCATTAGCCAAGGACAATAGAATTAAATCATTGGAGGAGATCATTATGGAGCTGGGACATGATCCCAACGATCCCAAGGGCATACAGGCTTTAATTAAGAAGAAAGAAGAAGACATAGCAGCCCTCAGAAAATAACTCATGCTGCCAGCTACAATACATCCTCAAACCACAGAAGTAGCACAACAGAAAGAAGAGGAGGATGTAGTAAGTTTTCTAATGAGTATGAATGAAAGACCGCTAGAAACAGAGAAAGCCTTAGGGGTAGCACTGCAAGGAAAATAGGGAGAGTTGGCCTCTCAGCCGGCTCAAACAGCTCTAACTCTTGAAACTGCTCCTCCTACAGTCACCATAGCAGTCCCTCCTACTGATCCGGCATCAACAACAGGTACCTTAGCTCCAGCCTCAACTTCAGCAATAGTTACAGCAACAACTACAGCAGTAGCAGAACAAGAGGCCAGCCTGAGTATGGAGGAAATGATGAAAGAAATAAAAGCTCTGGAACTCCAAATGGAAGAATTAAAAGAAGCCAAAGAAAAGTTGGCCAAGATTGAGGTAAATTATGACAAATCAAAAATGGCTGTGGCTGAGAAGATAAGGGAAGTAAAGGCCCTGGAAAATAAGATAAAAGCCTTGGAAAAGGACCTTACTCTTCAAAAGACTCTAACAGAAATCAAAACAATTTTGTGGAGTAAAATTGGCTAGTCCATTACTGATCAATGGACATCAATCCAGACTATTCATGACCAGATCGAGTTGATAGGGATAGCTCAATTTGAAACTCAAAAGGCCAGAACATTATTGGCAAACAAGCCCGAAGAGGCCAACAAAATGATCCATTTTTTGAATACTCATACTAGAGAACAGTTAGCAGCTCTGGATATCAGGAACAGAATAGACACAATTTTGTTAGTGAAAAAGGTGCTGACCATGAGGAATTTTGTGCAGACTTTGGAAAGAAAGTGCCAAGAGATGCACGTAGAAATAAATAGCTTCAGACAAAAGTTTGCAGTGTTGCAGAGCAAGGGGTTGCCCAGCTTACTGACCAGCAGTGGGAGACTGTTAACACATGAACAGTATGCTCGAAGGGTAAATACCTATATTACCAATCAAATCACAGCATCATCAAGCAACACAGAAGAGACAACACCTCCCTCTGGACAGGTTTTATATGAAAAATTGGAATTTTGTTTTTATATTGAACATGAAATAAATCATCTTTTTGAGGTCCAGCCAAATTACTACACATACACTGAAGCTGATGAAACATTGATTAAGCTACAAAGACACCAGCTGCCTACAGATCAATGGTGGGAGGGCATGCTTGAGGTTTTACCAAGGTGATTTTATTTCTTTTTTTTTGGGGTCAGCTACACATTAGCAAATTCAAATATACGGGCCAGGTAACAGAAAATCAAATTGACAAAGGATGGAATTCACGCTAAAAGGCGGTAAGACAAAATCAAGCACAAGTGGCAAGTGGCAGCACATCAGGAACGAAAGTTAGAGAAGCAGCTGTCAACCGACTAGTTTAGCCGAAAAGTCAACAATAGCGGAACACCTAAGGCGACCAATACATCATAGTTACTCCTTCATTCATTTCTGCGTGGTTTTTCCACAATCAGTTATTGACTTTGCCAAAGTAGATGGATGAATTTATTACTTGATATTTTTCCTACAGAATATTTTGTAAACTCTTCTATAAATACTTCCCCAAGATATGTATTATTGTTGGCTGGTGAATATCATTCTGGACCTGTGCTGTATGTTTTGAGAACTCTTCTGAAATAAAGATTGATGGAATGTTTTGTTGGCGAATTTGTTGGTTATGGAATCAATGGCAGAAGGATATATTGCAGAATTCTCGTGTTAATACATGGATCAATAAGTCTTATTTACTCCTGTGTTACTGTACTTGTGTTTTATTTACCATCTAAATATCATGCTCTAAGTTACAGGAAAGAAGGATAACACTGAATTTACTTTGTTGTACTCTGTGTTCAATTCCTGTAATTTCTTATGTTTTCTACAGGACTAGCATAGGCAAGAATTCTTGACTGCTCTTGTCTCCCTGGTTCTTTCACTCTAAATATCATCAAGGAATTCTTAAATGCTCCCTGATAATGTTTATACAATTTCCCTCTGTTAGCATAATGAAAGATTCTTGATTGCCTTTCATTCCCTGACTTCATTTCATCTTATTCCAGCTTGAAAATTGTTTCTGTGTTTAATTATCTTGCTCTGTAGTTTTCCTATTGCCAAAGACACCATACCCAGAGGTTTATTTCCATTAGACTCCATCAACCCAATGGTCTGAACTTCTCTCGCATTGCAGCCCTACTCTACTGAATGTCATCTTCCAAACATCAAACAAAACTTATGGTTCATAACTATCCTAACATATAACAAAACAAATCTAAATTATAAAGAGAGAGCCGTCTTTGGTTGCAGATTGGCTAGAATCTGCAACTAAAAGACTGGTTAGTGGTTACCTCGGCCGTATTCCCTTCTGGAGGTAGGGAACAACCTGAGGATAACATCATTGGTGACTCCGCTGGGGATCGAACCACTGTTTGTTACTGCTGTCTATTTTCTAAAGCTACAGATGGAGCCTGAAGTTAGCCAGGTAGCCTTTGAAACTGTTTTTGCTGTGCATTTACATGAGTAAATAAACACTGCTTCAGTCAATCTCCAGTCTAGTTTTAGGCTTTAGAACACCTGTCCCAAAGATTTAATCAGTCTCCCTGTTTCAACATATTCAAGGAGAGCCCAAAGCCTCCTATATTTCCAAAAGAACTTCCTGTAAGATATTGTCAAAAGCTGTGATCTCTAAACATTTCCAGAAAATACCAAAAATAGATTTAAAAGCTGGCTCCAAAGAAGAAAACTCAGTACACCAGGTCAAATCCTGATCCAGATCCTCCAGCTATTTTTGAAAATCCTAACTTGATCTCTAAGACCCTTAGAAAACAAGAGAAACTAGAAAAATCTGCTGATTTAGACCTTGATACACTTCAGCAGAACCCTACAAAATCTGAGCTCACCCCTGGGACAGTAACAGTCCTTTCTGTCAATACAACAGCCTCTCCTAGTTCTTCATCCACTCCTCAAAGTATCCTTTCCACTCCCCCATCCACTGCACATATTTCCACTGTTGTCCTTGCTGTTCCAGCTGTCTTATTTCTCCCTGTTGTCCCATTTATCCCTGTAAATATGGCAAACCGTTATGCTCCTTTGCAGTTACTTGGAAATCCAGGGGCTATGCCTCAGGATTATTAGAGAAAAATCACATATTTTGATGGTACTGGCTCCTATACAGCCCAACAACACACTAAGAAAATGACGGACTACTTTGAGAACTATGAAATTGATGAGAATGATGTCAGAATGAAAATTTTTGTTCAAAGTTTGACTGATGAAGTAAGGACCTGGTTTAGGGCACTTGGTGCAAACACAATTGCTGATTTAGATGCCCTTTACCAAAACTTTCTCAACAGATGGGAAAAGAAGAAAGATCCATTGAACATCCTATCAGAGTATGACAGTTTAAAAAGAGGCCCGCAAGAAACTGTCCAAGACTATTGTGTTAGATTTAACAATGTGTACAATGCTATCCCTCAAAACCTTAGACCTCCACCTGAATTATCCCTAATCAAATTCCCTGATGGATTTGAATCTGACATGGCATATCAGCTAAGAGAAAGAGCTCCTGCCAACTTGGAAGACATGCAGAGCATAGCTGTTAGTGTAGAGGCAAATCTGATCTCTAAAAGAGCCCGAGCTAGAGCTGAAAGAAGGACTACTTTCAAAGAAGAGCCTTCAGCATTTGAACAAAAACTTGATGCAATCATCAAAGGCATGGACAGGCTCAGTGATAGAGTGGAAACCATTGAAAGAAAATCTTCTTGGGAGGGTCAACCAAGTAACTCCACTAGGAACCCGAACTTTAGAAAAAATTCAAATCCTAACACCGGGAAGGCTGGCCCTAATCAGAATATCAGACCTCCATTTCAAGAGAACTATGTTGAAGCCTCAACCTCTAGTGAGCCAATAGAGGACACTCAAATCAACCTAATGGGTTTTAACAATGAACAACAAATCTTTCTAACCCAAGATGACCAAGAAGCTCATAATTTCAATCAATTTCAAACCAAGTCCGGGGAGTCATTTGATTTCAGAGAAGGGTATGATGCAGCGGTCTATGAGGTGCATAAACAATACAAATTAAGAAGCAGAACCATAGATGTGCCTGAACCTGCCAAGCTGAAAGATACCAAGCAGCCAAAGAAAACAAAAGATAAAGTTGCCCTGACAGAACTCCCTGCTAGAATAGGTCCCAACCCAAAGGAAGCCACTGTGGAAGACATATCAGATGTACAACCCTCAAAGAATCAACCATCCACATCCTTTCCCTCAAAAGAAAATCTAAACTCCCCTCCTGAAAATAATTTTAAAATAGATTTAGCTCAAAACAACACTCATGATGAAGAGAAGGTTACTGAAAATACAACAGCAAAGGAAAAGCTTGCCGTCCATAATACAAGAATTCAACTAGAAAAACCTTTTAACTTAGAAATAGAAATAGGCAAACTGAAAATAGCCATTCCTCTGTCTGAATTGGCTAAACATGAAGTTTATAGGGAACAAATCAATAGGTCACTTCAAATATCAGAGAATAGGGATGCAGTCAATGTTTTAGATGACCAACTAGAACTGATTTTTGGTCTTGAAGTCAATGGTAAAACCGTAGATGGAGGAGTTCCTCTTTTCTATGTGAGCTTGAACATTCATGACAAAGTGATGCACAACAGAATGTTTGATTCAGGAGCTTCCCATAACCTAATGCCTAAGTCTGTGATGGAAAAGCTAGACCTAGATATCACAAGGCCATACAAAGACTTGTTCTCATTTGATTCTAGCCAGGTCAGGTGTCTAGGCCTAATTAAATACCTTTGTGTATCTTTAGTCCAATATCCAGCTAAAAAAATCTTGATGGATGTGGTGGTCGCTGATATCCCACCTAAATATGGAATGCTTTTGTCCAAATCTTGGGGTGCAAAACTCCAAGGATCTTTGCAGCTAGACATGTCCTATGCCACCATTTCAGTCTTTGGACAACCAAAGAGATTGTACCGAGAAACATTGATGAAATATGTGGTTAGTAGTCAAGAGAAACCCCAAAACTTCCGCATCTATTTTATGCATTCCAATATGGATTCATTCATCTTATACAATGCTGGGATGTGTCCCAAAACTGATGTCAAACTCCTGGGAACAACACAAACAAAAAGCATAAATGAACAATCTAGTGCCCAAGATCAAAAAATTATTGATGTGATTGATGCAACAAATGAACAAAACATAGCATATGAGCTACAAAATCCAAATCTGCCCACTGAGCAAGTCTTCAAAACTCCTAAGACTAGTCACAATCAAGAAATCTTATGGTACTTAGAGTTTGATGGGTCAGTGAACAAATTAGGAGCAGGGGAAGGGATTTGGATACACAATATGCAAAATGACCATGCTCAAGGTCATGCATATAGGCTAAATCTCAGATGTACAAACAATATGGCCGAGTATGAGGCCCTTTTGCTGGGACTCAAATTTATCAGAAGCATAGGGGCAACTAAGATTTCAATTCTAGGGGACTCCGACTTGATTATCCAACAGATAAAGGGAAGCTTTGTTACAAATGATCTTAGGCTAAGAGCTTACAGAGGTGCAGCCATTGAAATTCTTAACACCTTCTCAGAATCTCAGCTCACCAAAATTCCAAGAAAGCACAATTTACATGCACATAGTTTCGCAACTTTTGCCACACTTGCAAGCTACCATTTGAGCCCAACCACCACTTCATTGCTGAAATCAAACACAGTACTACTATCCCAGATAATGTCAAAATTGGCAGCTGTTTGAAAATGATACACAAATAAATAATTTCGTGACTTTGAAAGAGGAATTCTCAAGTATAAACATTGACACAAGCATCATTGAAGATCAACAACAAATAGACAAAATTGAGCAAAACATATCAACTGAAATAGAAAATATGATTTTGCATCCAACAACCTTTGACTGTAAAAATTTACAAGAACTGAAGCAAATGGACCTTGATGAAATGGCTGAAGGAGAATCCGAAGTAAATGAACTAAAGGGTAATTTTTTGCCCATAGGATTAACTCCTTTGGAGGATATATTTGATTCAAATGATATTCCTAGAAAGCCAAAAATGCAACCACTGAATGCAGAAATTGAGGACTGCAATATTGGAACCATAGAAAATCCCAAAATGGTAAAACTGTCCAAAACATTGCCTTCTGATCAAAAGCTGAAATACATTTAGTTGTTTAAAGAGTTCCAAGATGTCTTTGCATGGAGCTATGAGGACCTCAAGTCCTATGATACTTCAGTCATCCAATACACAATACCCTTGAAAGAAAATCAAAAACCTTTTAAACCAAAGCTTAGAAGGGTGAATCCAGTCCTCCTTCCCCTTATTGAAAAAGAGGTTAAAAGAATGTACGAAGCTGGAATAATTGCACCTATCAGTTTTTCAGAGTGGATTTCAAATCTGGTGCCCACTAGGAAGAAAACTAGAGAGATAAGACTCTGTGTTGACCTAAGAAATTTGAATAAAGTCTCTCTTAAAGACCACTACCCCTTACCAAAAATGGATCATATCCTACAAAGGGTAGGGAGCTTCTAAGATCTCACTGTTAGATGGCTTCTCAGGATTTAATCAAATTTTAGTCTACCTGGATGATCAAGACAAAACTGCCTTCACAACACCTTGGGGAACCTTCAAATATGTGAAAATGCCTTTTGGACTCAAAAATGCAGGGGCCACATTTCAAAGAGCAATGGAAATAGCCTTTGCAAAGGAGATCCATGATTTCTTAGTCATATACCTTGATGACCTCACTGCTTTTTCAAAATCAGACCAAGAACATTTAGAACATTTGAGGCAAGTGTTCCTAATTTGCAGAAAATATGGCATATCATTGAACCCAACGAAATCACTTTTTGGCCTAGAAGAAGGCAAACTCCTAGGTCACATAATCTCAAAAGATGGCATCAGAATTGACTCGGACAGAATTCAGGCTATCCTCCAAGTCCCTCACCCAAGAAACATCAAGGAACTACAAGCCTTTCTAGGGAAGATCAATTTCCTAAGAAGATTCATTCCCAATTTGGCCGAGCTAATAAGGCTGTTGAATAATATGCTGAAGAAAGATTCTAAAGTTAAATGGACCACAGAAGCTAAACAAGCCTTTGAGGAAATTAAAATGGCTTTGACTAAAACACCTGTTCTCACAAGCCCCAAGTTTGATAGAGATTTCATAATTTTTTCCTTTGCATCTCAGCATACTATTGCTGCTGTCCTACTACAAAAGGATGACCAAGGATGTGAGAAGCCTATTGCTTTCTTCAGCAAAGCACTTAGAGATGCTCCACTCAAATATCAAATTATGGAGAAACAAGCTTATTCCCTTGTAAAGGTCATCAAGGATTTCAGAGTTTATATCTTGTACTCTCATGTCATAGCCTATGTCCCAAATGCTATGGTCAAGGACATTTTGACTCAAGAAGGAATTGAGGGTAAAAGGGGCAAATGGATAGCCAACATTTTAGAGTATGACATTGAAATCAAGCCTACAAAACTTATAAAAGGACAAGGGTTAGCTAAATTAATGACTGAAACCAATTTTCAAGCCCTTGACATAAATGAACTGGATAACGAACAAGAGATGGCGACTCCACAGATCAATCAAGCCTTTTTAGAATCACCCTGGTCTGCTGACATATGTTTTGTATTATTAAACCTGCAAGCTCCTCCAGGGTTATCCAGGACTAAAAGGAGATTCTTGAAAATGAAGGCATCAAAGTTTTGTATTATAGACAATGTTTTATGTTGGAAAAATCATGAAGGTATTTTGCTAAATTGCCTAATACAGGATGAAACTAACAAAATACTCAAGGAATTTCATGTAGGGGATTGCGGAGGACACTTGTATTAGAAGTCAATAGCTGATAAGATTCTAAGAGCTGGTTTTTATTGGCCCTCCCTGTTTGCTGATGTGAAAAAATTTGTAGTTTCTTGCCATAAATGTCAGATCTTCGAAGGCAAGAGAAAGCTGTTACCTTTACCTCTCAGACCCATTTCAATTGAAAGACCATTTCAACAATGGGGTTTAGATTTCATTGGAGAAATTCATCCTTCCTCTTCTGGCCAACACAAGTGGATTCTCACTGCCACAGACTACTTTACCAAATGGATAGAAGCCATCCCTTGTAGGCAAGCCAATGACTCAATCATCATGTAATTCTTAGAAACCAATATTTTGTCTAGATTTGGTTGTCCGAAGAAAATTATCACAGACAATGCTGCTGCCTTTAAATCCAAAAGAATGATCAATTTTTGTCATAAGTACCACATTACCTTGGGCCACTCCACAGCTTACTACCCTCAAGGTAATGGCCTAGCCGAATCCTCCAACAAAAGCCTGATCAACATCATCAAAAAAGTCTTGGAGGAGAATAAAAAGAATTGGCATAAAAAGCTGGTAAATGCACTATGGGCAGACAGATTGACCACCAAAAGATCTATTGGAACCAGCCCATATGAATTGGTTTATGGCATGGAGGCTGTGTTCCCCTCATCCTTGGGAATCCCTGTAATCAAATTGTTGCAAGAGTTACAAGCAGAACCCAATGACATTCAAAGGAGAATCAATCAAACTATTCACTTACAACAAACTAGAGAGGAAGTACATCAGAGAACTCAGGTTCTGCAGGATAGACTCAAGAAAATTTTTGACAAGAGAACAAAAGCTAAAGATTTCTTCATAGGAGACAAAGTGCTGAAGTGGGATTCTAGAAGGGAAGACAAAGGAAAGCTCGACAAATTTGATTTCCTTTGGAAAGGACCTTATGTCATTGAGGCTGTACAAGGAAACAACACCTATTTTTTGAAAAGTTTGGATGGCACAGAAGCTGAGGAAGGGCCAGTCAATGGGCGAATGCTCAAGCATTATTTTGATCCTCTTTGATCAACATAACAAAACTGTATATTGTACATAAATAGTGTATATTTTAGTACTTCATTATAGCAATTAGGTAAGGGACAAGATGCAGCAGATTTTGAGGGAAAAAGAAAGGAATTGTACCACCCTTTTGTACATATTTGAATTCATCAAAGGAAATAAAAAAGAAAGCTTGGGAGCCATGAAGATGACTAAACATTTAGACCAACCTGTTACACAAAAATATCGTCACCATGATTATTTACAGTCAGTATGGGTCTATCATCACTTGTACTGTCCTCCTAAGCAAGTCTCAGACCTCAGCTCTTCAAATCAAGCTTTGGGAATGAGAGAAAGACATTAAAAATCAATGTAACTCTGGTTCCGCACTTTTTCTCATGGTCACCCCGCACCTTCTGTGTACAAAAACGCGGACCTGCCCGCTCTGTCCCTAACGGTGTAGGTGCGGACCCCTATGAAAGTCAAAAGGCGCAAGTTTTATCTTAAAAAACTCACTTTGGGTTAATTATAGAGGTTTCTAGAAGGAATTTTGACGTGGATTGTTCGCTCTGAGGTGGTTCATGCATCCCAAAAGAGAAGGAGCTAATCCCTTGATGAGAGGAGCTATCCCTTTGAAGGAGGGCTTTATCCCTTTGAAGGAGGACCTAGTAACCTCCATCCATTGCACTATAAATACAGGCATTGGGCTGGTTGCTGGAGAGGTTAGAAGCTGAACATTTTTAAGGGTAAATACTGGTGAAATCAAGACTTCCTAGTTGAGCTTAAGAAGAGAGATCACATACCTTTTTGGCTTCATTGGGGAGTGAGTGAAACTTGTCAAAGTAGAGGAGACTTCTTGCTGGACCCTCGGAGGAGCTTGTACAACGTCAAGGCAAAGGTTGTAAAGTTCTTCTTCTTTTGAATTAATACAATCAAACTCATTTTTCTCAACAAGTATCTCATGTTATTTGTTTCATGGACTCCTTGACTTTCATGTTAAATATGTTTTATGCAATTGGCTTTTCAGGTGCTATTTAATTTGTTTGCCTTGTTTGTGTTTGCAAATTCGCGAAAAGGAGCTCATTTGGATCAAAGGAGCGAGGGCATCCACAAGCTTGCGTTGGACCTAAGGTAGGCCCTAAAAACACTTGTTTGCTATTGTTTATCAAAGCATATTTAGAGAAAGATAGTGTCTGTTTGGTTTGCTTGTCATTAGGTCTTGTTTAGATTCTAGGAAGGTCTATCCTGTCCGCAAGATCGACTTATTCCGTGTGACAAAATGGCGACTCCGTTGGGGATTTGATTGTTTTCCTTGTTTTTACTTTGACCTGAGAAACTCTATTTTTGTTTCTGTTTTTGGCTTGTTGTGTGTAAAAATGGGTAGAGTTTGTAGATCCAGGGTTATTTTTAGTTTTTCATAGCTTTGGGAGAGGACCGCACCCTAGCCGTTTGACACAGTCCGTACCTACCCGCAGCTTGGCTTTTAGCACAGAGCGGGACCGCACTTGTGCCAACTGTGGGCCTGCGGACCCTGTCAAAATTTTGAAAACCCTAAGATTTCCTCTGTTAGTCAGCTTAGTTTGTGTTTATAAATTGTTATCCACTACCCAGACCTGCATATAACTTGTCAGAAGCTTTCCTTGGATTGATTTCGTTAGTGTTAGGGTTTTAGGTGAAATTCCTAGGAGTTTTGCTTGTTGGGTTTGTTTTTCATTTTGGTTGTGTAGTGGCTCTGAGCTTAGAAGATGTAGGGACTTCAGATCACCTTAGTGTCTACTAGCCTTCTTATGAGTCTGACCATTTATGAAATCTCCCCTTGTTTGAGGAATCCGCTTTGAGTTTTCTCTTTACAAAACTTCGAAAAGCTTGTATTTCAAAGTTTGGGTTTTCATTTTCAAAAAGAAAACAAAATTGGTTGTTCTTGACTGATTTGTGATTCTGCATGAATTAGTCCTTAGCTTACATTTAGCTAAGTAAAACATCCTTAAAAAGACTTTTAGTAGGATTCGACTTCAAATAGGTTTTTATAGTTTGTAGATCTCAAAGTTAGTCATTTTTATTAGTTTTGAGTGTTTTATTAAAAAATATAAAAATCTCTTTTGAAAACAAAAAGTTTGTTTTTTGTAGTGATTGAATGCTTTGAAACGAAAAAGGGAAATTTTTGTGAAATAACTAGTCGTCTCGTTTTGAGTGCTTTAGAAAGGAAAAAGCTTTTCTTTTAATTTGTTTAATTGAGAAAGATTTGTGTTTACAAAGTATTTGCATTCTCAAAATATTTCTTAGTTTAGAAGTTCATCGAAGAGAAAAAGATTGTTTAGATCATCTTAGGTGCATTTTTAGTGATTTTGAGTTGAGTCTTCATACCACGAGTTTCATCTTTGCACCTTTGGACTTAAACAAAAACCACTAAAATTAACGCTTTAAGTAAAATTCACCTAGTAACATTTTTATTTCTAGGGCTCTGATACACCAACTTAGCTTAGGCTAGTGTCTTGGAGTAGGAGAGTAATTAACTCTCCAAGACAGTAAAAACAAACAAGTAGCTGTATCTTGTGGTAGGGAAGAAATCCAATTGTTGCATTTATGCTATGGGAAAGCTCCTCTTAAAGGAGAAGCACGAGATCGTGTCCGAACCAGTGTGGGAATCAATCCTTCCTCATTGGGAACGACACCAGAT
This sequence comes from Pinus tabuliformis, assembly GCA_031772625.1. Classification (NCBI taxonomy): domain Eukaryota; kingdom Viridiplantae; phylum Streptophyta; class Pinopsida; order Pinales; family Pinaceae; genus Pinus; species Pinus tabuliformis. The sequence goes on from CM062811.1 coordinate 280,608,993, forward strand.
ATTCACGTATTAAAAACGGTAAACCTCGGATTAACCATTGTCGAGGAGCCTGGGGTCACTTGTTGTTAAACCTTGGATTATGTCGAGGAGCCTTCAAGGGGATTGAGCTTGCTACTCTGCCCTTGCGTGCGTACCGGATCGTAGACTGTTCCCCCAGGTATATTTGTCTCAGTTGGTAACCTTAGTGGCCATATTCTTTAGGACTCTTCTTGAGGTGACAGTGGTGGGAAGATCCCACTGTACCTGGAGCAGACGTCGGCTAGACTCACTTGGATTTTCTGGGGGGTTCTCTTCACTCGAGACGGTTAAGTGGAGGAACTTGTGCTAGTCTATTCATTAAGCAGGTTGCCGGGGTAACTGTTCCAACCGCCATTTCTGTATTGAACTCTGCGACGTTGGATTTCATCACCAACTAGTGTTTTCGGTACGGAAAGTTACTGTTTGTGTGTGTTTGATCTCCTAGATTCTTTAGGCGTGTGATTCAAATTTGTTTGGTTCTTTAGAGGCTTTAGGTGTTTTTCATTGAGATTTTACTTTGTTTGCGTGTGAAGTAGTTAAAAGTTTTCAACTGTGGCTGAATTACCAAGACAGTCCCGTAGACTTCGGGGCCAGTCTCCTGAGTTTGTAAACGTGTCTGAGTTACTGAGGAAGTCCCATAGACTTCGGGGCCAACCTCCTGAGGAAGTACCGAGCCAGCTCGAAGGCTTAAAAGTCCTCGTAACTCCTAGAGACAGTAGAGTTGGGTCACCTGAGGAAGGAGAATCTTCTTTGATAGTACATCCTGATTTTCAACCGTTAGTAGCAGATTATAATCCACAGTCAGTGTCTGTTTCCGAAATTGCTGGTAGATTTTCATCTACTAGTGATATAGGTGAAGAACCCGAAATATCCGAGCCTGAAAGTGAATTTGCTGCTACTCCGACATCGGGGTTTGTTTCTCCAACTTCTAGTGGTCCTGGTTCACCTAGGGTAGAAAGAGTAATCACCCAAGATCTTCCTTCTGGACTTATTGCTATTGAAGAACTTACTCCGGAAGAAGAAGTAGGCATCCCTATCCCTGAAAATCAACCTGTTATTGAACTAAGGGAGCGTGAATCAATTTTTTATAGTCTACCTAGGAGTAGTTCTTGGTATCTTTCTTTGACTAATTTTCTAGAAAACTCAGGGTTAAGTTTTTCACCACCTCGTGCTCCTTATCACCCACCACCTAGAGGTTTTTATACTCCCGTCAATATGGCAGGACAGTCATCCATGTTTACTCAATCACCCGAATCTTTTTGTTACGGCGGTCCTTCTGTTCCCTCTGGGTATCAGTCACTTTCTGGTACTTTTTCGGGAGCATCTCCTCAACCCATTGAGCAAGGGTTATTAACTGGAAACAATGGTACTAAGTCGTTGAGCGTAGAAGACATTCTTATGATATCGGGTTTTATTCCCAATCCTCAACCTCAAGGTGGCCAGTTACCGCCTGGGGGGCAGCCTCAATTAATGCCTGGGGGGCAGCCTCAATTAATGCCTGGGGGGCAACCTCAAGGTACACAATTTGCATTTGGGGGCAACCTCAGGGAAAGTACATACCTATGGGACAGTACGTTCCTCAAGGTTAACCCCAGACTCAATATGTACCCCAAGGTCAACCCCAGTATCAATTTATACCTCAAGGTCAACCCCAGTATCAGTATGTGCCTCAAGGGTATCAACCCCAAGGTCAGTACTCGAACCAAGGTTTCCAACCACTCCAAGGTCAAACGTATGTTCAAGGAATGGGAAATGTACCTTTCAATTATCAATCCTACCCTCAACCCAGTTATGGTCCTCAGTATTCTCAACCTGTTATGGGTCAGTACCCCGGAATGAATATAGTGTGGGATCCATCGCAAACTCAACAAGTATTGCAGCCAAGTGTACAGCTGTCATCTCAAACTGGACAACCCTTAGTTTCTGGTACATCCCAACAACCAGTCCAGTCTAACATTCAAACTTCTGTACCTTCGGTAGTTTCTCAGCCTGGGCCTAGTACACCTCGTACTCCGCCTCAAACAACTGCTACAACTGCCGCAACATCTGTTCAATCTACCCCACCTACTTCTGGAGTATCAACAGCTCCAGTTTCTACTGTTCCTGTATCTACTCCTCAGACATCTTTACCACCGTCTGGATCTACGATTCAAACTTCGGTTCAGATGCCTGTAGGACAACCTGGTTTAAGTACGGTTGTCACAAGTCAACCACAATTCACCTATCAACTGTACCAGGGACAGTACCAATTCGGTCCTGCTGCGCAATAGCCAATCTATTAGTATCAACCGTACCCTGGGTACACTTATCAACAACCTCAACAACCCCAGTACGGTCTGGTTAATCCTGGTTTTCCGGGAGGATACAATATCCCAAACACGATTCCTATTCCTAGTTATCCTAGATATCCTCCTCTTGAAGCTGGTCTGATGACCCAGAGTTTTAGGGATCCTAATCGGCAGTTACCGTTTATCGCAACTTTGGACTTACCTGACTTGTCGCGCCTAACGAACGATCCCATTAATTATCTTCCGTTTTGGCCGCCAATGCCGAATAAGTTGCCCAGTGGCATTCCTAAGTTCGAAGGTAAATCAGGAGAGGACCTGTCGAACCATGTGATGACTTACCATCTCTGGTGTGCGTCTAACTCCATCACAGATGATTCAATCCGTCTTAGACTTTTCCAGCGCACTCTAATTGGTCTCGCGGCCAAGTGGTACATTGAGCTACTGCGAGGCACATTTTATAATTTTAGTCAGTTAGCAACCTCGTTTTTAACTCATTTTCAGTTGCCAGTCCGATATGACAATGGCACAGAATTTTTAACTTCGCTAAAACAATCGACATCCATTTACATTTCAGATCATATTCATGAGTGGAGACGTCGACTACGTTTAGTGAAGGTATTTATTCCGGATCAGATCTTGGCTGAGTGGTTTGTAAAATCTTTGTTGCCAAAGATCACTGAAGATGTTGCTAAAGTCGGAGTTGTTACTGAGGAGCAAGTAATTGCTCAAGCATAGTACCTTGACTTGGTCTATACTCAGTCGGGTACGTTACACGAAAAAATCCCCGATCTTCCCAAGCAAAATCAAATCACTGCAGCTCCTTAGGGATCTCATGCCGCCGATGGTATGATTGGCACGGTTAACACTAAAAGTAAGAAGAAGTCTTCTAAGAATTCTTCCCCTATCATAACCTTGCCTGACTCCCCAACAGGAGATTCTTCTGCAGAAATTTCCGCTGATATTCACGTTGTAGAGTCATCTACAGCCAAATCAAAATCTGGTGGGAAGAAGAAAGGAAAGAAGAAGAATAAAACGGACAAAAGTTCAAAGGAGAAACCTGAAAAGGAGGAATCCAATGATGAAAAGCACAAACCTCGTTATCCTTGTCTCATTTGTGACGATGAACATTTTACAAGAGACTGCCCTCATCGTGTAAAGGTTGCGAAGATTATCAAGGGTTCCCAAACTCCTGCTGTTTTGAAGGATCCTTTTCCGGCTCAAGACAGTAAGATGATAGGTTCATCCTCGAATGCCAATGAAGAACCCATACTGATGATGTCCCATGTTCGGATTGCGACTCGATCACAAGATTATGGTAGTAAAAGTCCTGTTGATGGTAAAGAAGCAGAATCTTCTCATTCTAATCCATCAACCTCAGCTCCCGGTTCCGATCCACTACAGATCGAGAAACCTAATCCAGACTTGGTAATCAAACCACCTGCCAAGGGTATACTTCGAAAGTCAGCTTTCAATCCACATGCGAGAGCAGCTCAGAATTATAACATTGTTGAGGATTTAGCTGTTTCACCCTCAGCAATGTCGGCTTTGGAAGTGCTGCAATCATGTCCAGCACAACGAAAATTACTTTTTCGAGCCATAGGAGCTGTTGATGTTCAGGACCCGAACCTAATAATATTCGATCTAGAAAATAGTACACCGCGTTTGCCTCATCAAATGGCTTTCCAGATTCCAGTGATAGTCAAAAAGAGGCCTATTCATCGGACTGTAATTGATGAGGGAGCCTCAACGTGTATTATGTCGATACAGTGTTGGAGATCGCTTGGTTCTCCTTCGCTAAATCAATCCCCGACGATTATAAAGGCCTTTGATGGCCGTGGGTTTCATCCTTTTGGCATTCTACAGGATTTGCCTATAGGGGTTGAAGGAAAAACCGTTAGTCTAGATGTGGAGGTGGTTGATGCCCCTCTAGATTACAACCTTCTCTTGGGTCGAAGTTGGTCTTACGCTATGACAACGGTCGTTTCATCGGTCTTTCGAGTAATAAAGTTTCCACACAATGGAAAGATCGTAATAATAGACCAGCTGGCTTACTTTTCATCCGACCCAGCCTCTTCGGAGAGTATTCAGCATGTTGGTAAAACGACTATCCCATATAAGGATGTTGGAGTAGGATTAGTTAAAGATGCCGGTTTACTGGGAACTTTTCCTTTTCCTCCAATCAACGCATCATCTTCATTTGCAACCATTCATATGATTACATCAGACACCATTATTTATGATGATCCTTGGATTGTCCCTTCTGAATCTGAGATAGACTCATTTGGTAATACCATGCCTTTGAGTCCATATGAAATTGCCTATGAAGCCGTGCAGTCTTTTGCCGACCCATGTTCAACCGAAAATGACTTAATGAATGTGGTCCGTGAGGAATCACTTTTCACATCAACCTCGGATTTAACTACGTTTTCTGAACTTGTTCACTCTGATGAGCAAATTCGTGAAATCCTATGTGTAGATGATTTACCATGGGAAGATCTCCATCACAGATCTTCGTTTTTACCTGAGGATGATCGTTTTGAAAATGATTTCTCATCAATTTTTACAACTGAATATGTCAAGGAACCTCAGAATCCAATGAAACATCCCGATTCAGAGTTAAATTTGGGAAACATCTCTCGAACTATTCCTATTGACATTTCGGTTAAGCCTGGAATTGTTGAAAACATTCATATAGGTGCCTCGTGTATAGATGACGAAATTCAGATATAGAAGGCCCTATTTCAAGAATTCCGCAACGTGTTTGCCTGGTCCTATTAGGAAATGCTCGGAATTGATCCCGCGATTTTTGTTCATGAGATCAAGACTTACCCAGACGATAAACCCATCCGGCAACGTTTGCATCAGATTCACCCACGAAAAGCTACTGCAATTAAAGCAAAAGTTGAAAAATTATTGAAAGCAGGTTTCATTTATCCGATCCCGTTAACAGATTGGGTATCGAATATTGTTCCAGTTAACAAAAAATAGGGAACAATAAGAATATGCATCAACTATAGGGACATTAATCGAGCCTGTCCAAATGACAATTACCCAACCCCCTATATCGATCAAATCATTGATGATTGTGCTGGCAGCGAAATATTTTCCTTCATGGACGGTTTTTCCGGATACAATCAAATCAATATTCTACCTGCCGATCAACCAAAAACGGCTTTCATTTGTCCATGGGGACATTTTCTTATTGCAAGTTACCTTTTGGGCTTAAGAATGTCGGAGAAACTTTTCAAAGGGTGATGTCTTATGCGTTTCATGACATCAAGCACATTGTGCAACCGTATCTCGATGATTTGCCTGCTCATTCATTACATCGAGCTAATCACCTCATCCATTTACGAGCAATCTTTATGAGGTGTAGGCATTATCGTATTCGGTTGAACCCACACAAATGTGTCTTCTGTATAGAAACGGGTCGATTACTGGGTTTGTAGTTTCGAAAGCTGGCATTCGCGTTGATCCCTCGAAGGTCGAAGCTATCATCAAATTGCCTCCTCCTTCGAGTCTTCGCCAACTCCAAAGTTTGCAAGGGAAAGCAAACTTTTTACGACGGTTCATTCCTAACTATGCCGAGGTTACAAAGGGTTTTACTCGGTTGTTGAAGCAGAATAGTCCATTCTATTGGGATGAGATAGCTCAGAAATCTTTTGATGCACTCAAACACGCGTTGACCCATGCACCGTTGTTGCATCCTCCCAACTACAACCAGGATTACTTCTTGTATCTCGCCGCCTCTCATTCCACCATTGGAATGGTCTTAGTTCAGGAAGATGAATTCGGAGCTGAACATGTGATATATTACCTTAGTCGAACTTTAAATCCAACTGAGCTAAAATACTCACATGTGGAGAAATTGGCATTGGCAGCCGTTCAAGCTGTCAACGTTTTCGTCACTACATTCTACTACGCAAAACTACGGTAATTTCGGATTGCAACCCTATGATCTACATTTTGACCAAGAAATTCCTAGGGGGCAAGTACTCTAAATGGATCGTTATCCTGCAGGAGTTTGACTTGGAATTTGAGAAATCTAAGTCTAAGAAATCTCTAGTTTTTGCGGAGTTAATGTGTGACTTCCCGCGTGCTGACACGGAAACTGTGGCAGAGGAGCCCATTGTGGACGAATCCTTGTTTCTAATCAGCACTTTAGATCCGTGGTATGGGGATATCATCATTTATCTCCAGACCCAATCCTTTCGGCCAGAAATGTCAAGGTCAGAACGTCGAAAAATTCGATTCCAGTCCCAACAATTCAAGATTATTGGAGATACTCTTTATCGCCGTGGGGTGGATTCTGTTTTTCGACGTTGCTTAACTCACGAGGAGGCTGAAAGGTTCTAAATGACTATCACTCTGGAGCGTGTGGCAGTCATATGTCTGGGTTTGCCACAGCCCAAAAGATATTGTGTGCTGGCTACTTCTGGCTGTCTTTATTTAAAGATTGTATTACGGCGGTCCGAAAATGCCACAACTGTCAGATTTTTGATCGTAAGATGCACGCTCCACCTGCTCCTCTCCACCCTATAATTGCCGTTGGTCCTTTTGCCAAATGGGGTATCGATTTTATTACATGTAACCCTCACTCGGCTGGGGGGCATGCGTATATCATCCTTGCGGTAGATTATTTTACTAAGTGGGCCGAGGCGATGCCTACATTCGAGGCAGATGACAAGACATCTGTAATTTTAGTATTCAATCATATAATTGCTAGGTTTGGTGTCCCACAAGCGATAATCACTGATCATGGGTGTCATTTTCGAAACGTTATGATGACCGAACTTACAGGCCAGCTTGGTTTACGTCACGATAGTTCAACCCCTTATTATCCACAAGCGAATGGTCTGGTTGAATCCATCAACAAAGTTTTAGTTATCATGATCCGACGAATCATTGGGATTCATCGGTCGAATTGGCACAACATGCTATTTTCAGCACTTTGGGCATACCGAACTTCAGTAAAAACATCAACAGGGTTCACTCCTTTCCAACTAGTCTATGGTTTGGAAGCTGTGTTACCCATTGAATGCGAAATCCCGTCACTGCAAATGGCCATCGAGTTACTTCTAGCCACTTCCGAAGAGGAAAAGTGTTTGTTATACTTGGCTCAATTAGATGAGAATCGACGTGATGCTGCATTGGCGATCGAGACTCACGCAAAATGAATGAAAGCTCAGTATGATCGAAATGTGACCCCTCGAAATTTTTCGAAAGGAGATCTAGTCTTAGTTTACGATCAAGCTAATGATAAATTAGGTGCTGGAAAATTTGTTCCTATGTGGCATGGTCCCTATGTTGTCAAGCAAAAGTTAGCGAAAGGGGCCTATGAATTGGTAGACTTTGATGGGGACTCTTTGGGTAAACCTAGAAATGGCCTTTACTTGAAGAGGTATTATGCTTGAAAGAATGGGTATGGAGATTTTTAGTTAGGATAGTTTTTCTTTCTAGATGGTGAGTTTTAGTTTAAACAGTGTGCTTAGCTTAGAGAGTGTTTTTCGTCATTATTCCTGCTTATCTTGGTTTTACTCTTGATATTGCAGATGTCGATGCCTCTCCAAACATACATTGGTTTCGCTGATGGTGCTTTTTGTAATACACGGAACATCTCTTCCGCAACTTGGGTTATCTATTCGCCCTCTGACGAGTTAGTATCTATGCATGGGGTAAGCCTCGGTCAAACAACGAACAACATTGCCGAGTATAGTGCAGTGATTGAGTTATTATCTGAATCTATTTCATTTGGTATTCAGAGTTTGATAGTGAGGTTAGATTCTGAACTCGTTGTATTACAACTTAATAGAGTGTATGCCATTAGAAATCCAGTGTTATTAAGATTATTTTTGAGAGTGCGTCTCTTGGAACGTGAATTTGATTACATTGAATATCAGCATATTCCAAGGTCTTTAAATACATTAGCAGATGCAATTGCTTCTCGAATGTTAAATAGAAATTTGCAATAATCATACATGTAAATTTAAAACCATTCCATAACATGATTTACAAGATAAGCTGGTAATAGTGATATATATATAGGAGTGTGTCAAAAAATACATCGTCCTCAATCATAGGTTGAAAAACACCTTATGATCGGCAAAAATGATAAGTACAAAAAACAAAAATGTCACATGTGCCCACAATAGGCGATCATCCTATCACTGGTGATGATCTCTATAAGAAACCACTGCACGGGCCACCTTACAAAGGAACCTCCTAAAAGGTCCCGGGACTCCAATCACATAGCACTGAAGTCAACGAGGAATTTCATCTATAGTGGTCTTAGGAATATCTCCTGTCAAGCGCTCGAGATGACCCTCCAACTCGGCCAAAACCTCTGCTGATTCGTCCTGTGGGGTTGGCGCGGGTGCAACTGGTTGCCTCCTCTCGTAAGGCTAGAGAGCGGCTGGTCGCTGTGGACCCACATCTGCATTTGAAATTTTGACTATCAGTTTTGAGACGATGAAAAAAAAAATAACAAAAAAATTAAAATAGAAAAATGTTGAAAAGGATTTTACCTGACTCGTCCCACTGCTCTCCTGGTGGAAGAAACATGTCTGGGTCACCACGAAAATCTATCCCAGCATAAGGGAAGTCCTGAATGAAAAAAACTAGTTTTCCAACCATTGGAAATACTCAGGTTTGAATCAAGCAACCTCTGTCCTCTCGTCCGGGTGACGGGCCATGACTGCGACCCATCGCATCAGTTTGGGCTCTCGAGGAAGCCCAGCTCCAACAGTAAGGTGCTGTGGGATCAGCATAGGAACCCTCTCCATGCCAAAACTCACAACCAAAGCCCCATAACCAAAGGTCTTTAGTTGCCCGTTTTTGGCCCTGGTCAGTTGGCCTTTCAGATTGGCCAACACGGCATCGCACCAGTTGAAGATGGTGCCTCGAAAGTAATCAACTGCCATACGCATCTAGGATTCGGTGGCAATATGTAATGCGGCAGCTCCGCAAAGTCTGGTGACAGTGAACGCAATCACCATGAGCTCAGGACGGGATATGGTCTTTATGTCTATCCCTTTGTCTCTAGCCTGGCTGTTGCAGTACTCTAGCCTGAGGCTATCGACAGACTGACCACCTGGCCTAGCCCCAAACAGAGTCAAGTCTTCGCCTCTCTTAGGCAAACCAATCAAGAAATATATGTCCGCTGGCTCGATTTCGAGCTGGTGGCCACCAATGAAGAAGCACTGGTCCTGTATGCTCCATCTTTCAACCAACCACTGTAAGAAATCCACCTGAGCCCTCATGCCAGGAATGGCCCAGTATTTGTACAATCCGCACGCCCTCAAAGCATCAAGTGAAGGCTGATGATTCCATGCGGTAGCATCCACGTCCTCATGCTCTCATTCACGCCAATCTAGCATGATGTACTCTCTGCATCAAGTATAAAGACAAATTAAAATCCTAGAAAATATTTTGTGTGGTCCATTTTTGAGAATTTTTAGGTTAAAAACCCTTGCGGCGGGGACCGCACCCTCCAGGTTAGACACAGTGCGTGGGACCGCACTTTGTCTACACGGAAGGTGCGGACCCCGAGCTTTTTCCCAATGGAGAAAAATTCGAGGTCCGTAGGCCCGCAATGGTAAACCTGCGGGCCCCTGCGTGCGGGTTTTGTGCCTAAAAACCCTCCCAAAAATGAAATAAATGACTAAAACAAAAAATTAAACGCTTAAAAATGAAGAGTGGGATGATGTGGATTACCTGGAGAAGACGACGTTCGATTCCGACGGTTGGATTTTCCGCAATCTTCACGGGAAGTTTTCTAAGCAAAAGCACTATTTTCTCACCCAAACTCAAACGGTAAAAATGAATTGACAAAGGCCCTTTTTATAAGTTTTTTGAGTAAATAAATTGCAAATTTGTTTATCTTTCACTTTGAAAAGGAATTTTTGCGACATTTTTATCTATTTCAAACATGTATGAGTAATGTTTGTGTTTTTGTGCAGAATAAAGGATTATTCAGGCAAATCTATCATTTTCGACGAAAAAACATGTAGAGTCATCTTTAAGCTCTTTTCTGACTCCTAAAACATGAAAAGATTGCCGAGTTTTTCTTTTAAACTCGTTAAAACGGAATTAAAAGACGGTCCACTTACAGCTCTTTTCCGACCGTAAAAACATGAAAAGATTGCTGGATTTTTGTCGTTTCAAATTCGATATCGGTCATAAAACGACGTGTCGTTGATCGCTTTTTTACTTTTTCGGGTCAAAGGCACTAATGACGAAAAGTACTCCTTGGTCGTAAAAGATCAAGCGGTTCTCTCAAGTATTATTTTATACTTTTTCGGGCTTGGGAGACACAAATTTACGAAAAAGGTCAACCCTGGAGTCTTCTTAAGTTTTTTCAGACTCTCTAAAATTGAAAAACACCGAGTTTCTCCTATACTGGACTCGTTAAAATTTTACAGTAAAGGACCTGTTCAATTACAAACAGGAACGAACCACTCCTTCTTAGGGTTCGAATTTAAACTAAGTTGGACTCATCTGAAGGATGAGCTTATAATCAAGCAAATGTTATCCTCCTCAAGTTTGTCAAAAATAAAGAGGTACTTGCCAGAAATGGTGGGAGAAAAGAGAGAAAAATGAGCCTGTTTGTCATACTTTGTAACCACTCTTGAACACGACACTTTCATTCACCTGGGTTGGGAAATCCTTTGCCTAACAGTTGATCAAACCACATTGAAAGTCTTCAGCCGGTTTCTGGGTATTAACTTTGGGTCAATTGTCACCAAACCATCTGTCGTGTCGTTATGTGTTCAAGAGATCACTGCCAATAAGCCATTCATCTGCAAAATATCTGTCATCCATCTTGACCATCCCTGAGTCAGTCCTTGCAACTAAATTTCTTCAACTTGATCTATGATTTCGTGTTGTGGGCTTGCCTATGACGGATCGCTTTCTATCGACATCAGCTCATTATCTAGAAAGATGATCTAGAAATCGTCAGTACCTTGAGATCTGCATGCCTCAATGGCAGGTTTCTCGCCTTTGACGACAGTTTAAATCATTGACTTTAAATCAAAGGATTCCGTGACATGTTCGACATCAACACATTTATTCGCATCTCATGGATTGTACTGGGTACTTTGAGAGCCATTGACATCACTGGTGGTTTCTCTCACACTTGTTAACAGTTTACATCATTGACTGGTAATCAAGTGGTTTCTACCATGTTCGACATCAACACATTCATTCGCATGGATAGAATCGTACTGTTTCGGGAAGTAGAAATGAAGACCCTGGATCTAGTTTCCACAATCCAGGCTGCGAGGAATTTTGTATTCATTATATAATGGACTATTCATAAACAGATGGTTGTGTCCATACTATGTCCACATGAGTCTTTACTTGTGATGTTTTACAAGATCATTCCTATATCAGAGCAGTAGTTAGTTTTTCTAGTCAGTTTTGATCTGAGTATGGGAATGCTTACCTCAGCGATGATATGATCTCATATATATATCTTGCATTGAATGTTTTTACAGGTTCCAACCGGGCTCTCCACAAGATGATCCTCGAAATGATAAAGTACTTCACTCTTCCTAAATGATAAGAAATCCTCATCTACTACAGACTTCGCACTTTAGGGGGCAATCTGTTACACAAAAATATCGTCACCATGATTATTTGCAGTCAGTATGGGTCTATCATCACTTGTACTATCCTCCTAAGCAAGTCTCAGACCTCATCTCTTCAAATCAAGCTTTGGAAATGAGAGAAAGACATTAAAAATCAATGTAACTCTGGTTCCGCACTTTCTCTCATGGTCACCTGCGGTCCCGCACCTTCTGTGTACAAAAATTGCGGACTTGCCCGCTCTGTCCCTAACGGTGTAGGTGCGGACCCCTGTGAAAGTCAAAAGGCGCTAGTTTTATCTTAAAAAACTCACTTTGGGTTAATTCTAGAGGTTTCTAGAAGGAATTTTGACATGGATTGTTCGCTCTGAGGTGGTTCATGCATCCCAAAAGAGAAGGAGCTAATCCCTTGATGAGAGAAGCTATCCCTTTGAAGGAGGGCTTTATCCCTTTGAAGGAGGACCTAGTAACCTCCCTCCATTGCACTATAAATATAGGCATTGGGCTGGTTGCTGGAGAGATTAGAAGCTGAACATTTTTAAGGGTAAATGCTGGTGAAATCAAGACTTCCTAGTTGAGCTTAAGAGGAGAGATCACATACCTTTTTGGCTTCATTGGGGAGTGAGTGAAACTTGTCAAAGTAGAGGAGACTTCTTGTTGGACCCTGGGAGGAGCTTGTACAGCGTCAAGGAAAAGGTTGTAAAGTTCTTCTTATTTTGAATTAATACAATCAAACTCATTTTTCTCAACAAGTATCTCATGTTATTTGTTTCATGGACTCCTTGACTTTCATGTTAAATATGTTTTATGCAATTGGCTTTTCAGGTGCTATTTAATTTGTTTGCCTTGTTTGTGTTTGCAGATTCGCGAAAAGGAGCTCATTTGGATCAAAGGAGCGAGGGCATCCACAAGCTTGCGTTGGACCCAAGGTAGGCCCTAAAAACACTTGTTTGCTATTGTTTATCAAAGCATATTTAGAGAAAGATAGTGTCTGGTTGGTTTGCTTGTCATCAGGTCTTCTTTAGATTCTAGGAAGGTCTATCTTGTTCGCAAGATCGACTTATTCCGTGTGACACAACCAGTAGAATAGAGTTGTTATTTGGTCCACATTAGCTCATGAGAAGTATATACATGTTACAAAGATTCAGTTGTGTGTCTACAGCAGAAGGAAGTTTCAGATCACAACAAGAGTTGAAAATAAGGCCATCTGACCTGCTGTTCTTGGCTTTTCACCTGGAAAAGCCATCCCCAAGTGGAGCCACTGTTAGGTTCCTATACCAATAGGTGTCATTTCTCATGATTGACTATGGAAGTGCCAAATATGATCATCCTTTCCATGCTGCAAAGGTTCCATATTTTGTAAAAAAATAAAGAAAATTAAAAAATGTAAAGAGGGTATGCCCTAAAAGAAAAATCAAAGGGCAAGAAAAATGAATTGGTCAACAAAAGATAAAGAAAATGAACCCCAAAGAAAGACCAGAAAAGTGGCCAGTTAAAATGCCACTACTGTCCTATTTGTGCAAAGCAAGTTCACAATGTGCAAACACTGTTTCTTAGCACACTAGATGGATGGCCCAACAGCTCAATCTGGGCAAACCCATATTTAAATTTCCTATTTGTTATGAAACCAGCTCACAAAAAGATAGAAAAGAGATATCCACGCCTTAGAATTCAGCCCCTTCGAGGGGGCAACCTCCGTTACATTACATAAATGAACAATTCTTGGATGATACAAATGACAAAACCTCCTTTCTATATATAGGAGTCTAAGGAGTCACAATATAATCCAGCTGACCTAACAATAATAATATAAAGCCACAAAAATAACAATAGAGGGATTCTATGGGGCACAGAAATAACAATATGGGGGTAATAGGGGCACAACAATATAAATAAGGGGTATAACTACAATAGTAATGGGGTAATCGCTAGTATTATAGGGACCCAACATGCCCCTCTCCTTCAAAAAAGTGTTGTCCTCAACGCTTGAGTAGTTCTGGATACTTCTGCATAAAATTCTCATCCTCCCATGTGGAATCTTCAGCGGATAAGTTCTTCCACTTGATAAGATACTCTGAAATTGATCGATTTCGTAGCTGTCGAGTTCTTGTTTCTGTGACTGCTTCCGGTTCCAATATAATTTTTCCTTCCTCGTCAAGTTCTGGCAATATTGTTTGAACTGGGAGCTTGTCACCTATAACCTTCTTTAAACATGAAACATGGAAAACTGGGTGCAATCGAGAAGCTGCAGGAAGCTCCAATTTGTATGCCATAGTACCAATCTTTTGCAACACCTTGTACGGACCATAATACTTTGGTGATAATTTATTATCCTTATTAGCTTGCTTTAGGGACATTTGCTTATATGGTTGCAGCCGATCACCTACATCAAAACTTCTTTCACTGCGATGTTGATCTGCCTGTTGTTTCATTCTATTTTGTGCCAACACGAGGTTATCCTTTAAGAGTTGGAGGACTTGTTGTTGATGTTCGATGTGATGTTCCACTGCCTGAACCTTAGAATTTTCTCTTAAATATGATGTGATGGATGGTGGTTGATACCCATAAAGTGCCATAAATGGGGTCATTTTTGTTGCTGTATGGAAGGAAGTGTTATACCACCATTCAGCCAGAGGCAACCATTTGACCCATTGTGTCTGTTTATCAGATACAAAGCAACGAAGATATCCTTCCAAACATTTGTTTACTATCTCAGTTTGCCCATCAGATTGAGGATGATAAGATGAGCTATGAGCTAACTGAGTACCAAGACAAGAAAATAATTCTGTCAAAAAATTTCCAGTGAAAATGGGATCTCTATCACTTACAATAATCTTTGGGTTTCCATGTAGCTTTTGAACTGTTTCCATAAATGCAGTAGAAACTGTACTGGCTTTAAATGGATGTGATAATGCACAAAAGTGTGCATACTTGGTAAGTCTGTCAACTACCACCATGATGACACTCTTTCCCTCAGACTTGGGTAAACCTGTGATAAAATCCATTGAAACCTCCTCCCAACGTTGGCTTGGAATGGATAAAGGTTGTAATAGACCTGGTGTCTTAATTGTTTCAACTTTATTTTGTTGGCAAACCAAACATTCTGCCACAAACTTTTGAATATCTGATTTAAGGCCATCCCAAAAAAATTCCTTCTTAACCCTGTGGTAAGTTTTTAAAAATCCTGAGTGCCCTCCTAAGGGAGAAGTGTGCAATTCCATAAGAATCTTTTGTTTTAGCTGGGAATTCTTACAGAGGTATAAGCGATCTTTGTACCATAACGAATCATTTTTCCAGCTAAATGTATCAGAAGTACTGGAATCTTGTTGTAGCTTTCGAATAAGTGCCCACACTTCTTCGTCATTCTTCCATTCCTCCCTTGCTTCGTTTATCCAATCTGGTTGGATAATAGAAATGGCACACAACAATGCTTCCACATCCTCATCCTTTCTTGAGAGTGCATCTGCCACCACATTTTGCTTACCTTTTTTGTAGATGATTTCAAAGTCATAACCCAACATCTTTGTGACCCACTTTTGTTGCTCTTCAGAGGACAATCTTTGTTCTAAAAAGTATTTAAGGCTATCATGATTTGTTTTTACCTTGAAGTGTCTTCCCATTAGGTAGGGTCGCCATTTCTTAAGTGCATGGAGTATTGCCAACATTTCCTTCTCATAAATAGCTTTGCTTAAAAACTTTCCCTTGATTGGACGACTTTCAAAAGCAATGGGTCTTTCATCTTGCATTAGAACAGAACCAATTCCATTTCCTGAAGCATCACATTCCACAATAAAGGTTTTTGTGAAGTCCGGTGTAGCTAAGACCGGTGCTTGGCACATTGCCTCTTTAAGATGTTCAAAGGCCTTTGTTGCTTCCGGAGTCCATGAAAATGAATCTTTCTTCAATAATGTTGTTAGAGGTGCTGCTATTCTCCCATAATTCTTAACAAACTTGCGATAATACCCTGTCAACCCAAGAAATCCTCGCAGATGCTTTATGGATGTGGGGATTTTCCATTCCTTAATGGCTTTAATTTTGCTAGGGTCTACCTTAACTCCTTCATGAGATACAATATGACCCAAATATTCCACCTCCTGGACTCCAAAGAAACATTTGGATCTTTTTGCATATAATTGTTTCTCCTCCAATAGTTGTAGCACCCTGTCAACATGTTCAACATGATCCTTCCAAGACTTGCTGTAGATTAGTATATCATCAAAAAATACTAACACAAATTTTCTAAGGAATGGTTTGAAAATTGAATTCATCAAACCTTGAAATGTTGAAGGTGCATTGGTAAGGCCAAAAGGCATGACCAAAAATTCATAATGACCCTCATGAGTTCTAAATGCCGTTTTCGGAATGTCTTCAATCTTCATTCTGATTTGATGATATCCCGAACGAAGATCCAACTTGGTGAAGTAAATTGATCCATGCAATTCATCCAGTAATTCATCAATGACAGGAATGGGGAACTTATCTTTAATAGTGAGCTTGTTGAGCTCCCTATAATCTGGACACATGCGCCATGATCCATCCTTCTTGTGCACCAATACTACTGGAGCTGAGAAAGAACTTTGACTCGGTTGAATTATACCAGCCTCTAGCATTTCTGCAACCATACGTTCAATTTCACTTTTTTGGACATAGGGATATCTGTACGGCCTGATGTTTGGAGGAACACTTCCTGGAATCAGATGAATAGCATGATCATGATCACGCATAGGTGGGAGACCTTTGGGAGTCTCAAATACCTTGGAATGATTGTCCAAGACTTTTTGGAGATCTGGAGAAATAGATGATTCCAATGTGGAAACATCTAGCGAACATAATTGTGCAATTACACCTCTTTGCTCCTTTTTTAGAAGCTTTGTCATGCCATTAGAGCTGATTATCTTTCCTGGTTTCCCTGCAATACCCCTTAATTCAACTTCCTTTCCTTCCACAGAAAATTTCATGAAAAGTTCTTGAAAATTAAAAGCTATTGTACCCAAGGATTGTAGCCATTGGACTCCTAGTACAACATCAGCACCTCCCATTGGAATGGAAAGCATTGGGCTAGTCAATACATATTCTCCCATGGATAGCTTGATATTATGGCACTTTCCAGAGCAATTTATTGTTCCTCCATTTGCAATCATCACTTGACACTCTGGTGCTGGATATAGGAAGCAATTCAATTCTTTTGCTACCCTACAATGAATAAAATTGTGGGTGCTTCCTGAATCAATCAACACTATTACCTTTTTCTTCTTGATTTGTCCTTCTATCTTGATGGTTTGAGGAGTGGTAATTCCCGCCAATGCATTACAAGATATGGTCGGATTTATTTGTTCTTCATCTAGGCTTTGTTCCTGGAGTATATCCTCTTCTTTTGACCTTTCTTGCTCCTTTTCTTCTTCCTCTTCACAATCTATGTAGAATAATTTCTTCTCAGCACACTTATGACCTTTTGTGTATTTGCTATCACAATTGTAACAAAGCCCTTTTGCTCTTTTTTCTTCCAATTGTTGTGGTGTCAACCTTGTAGGTTGTGGAAGACTATGGGCAACAACACTTCCGTCTTTATAGTTGTGAATGGTATGCTTCCTAGTTGCCATAATTTTGCTTTCCATTTTTCTTGCTAACCTGAATGCCTTCTCTAATGAATCAGGTTCCCAAAGGCGAACATCATGTTGGATATTATCCTTTAAAGACCCTATGAACACATCAATCCTATGCTCCTCTGGAATATCTTTTACCCTTATGTTCAATTTTTGGAACTCCTCAATGTGCTCCATTACTGAACCCTTTTGTTTGAGACTTATCAATTGGCTAAAAAAAGTGTTGCTTTTTGTATCTTCATAATGTGCTATCAATTCTTCCGTAAAAATTGCCCAAGTGATAAATTTTTTACGAGAGCAAAGCCATTGATACCATACAAACTGATTTGGTTCCAAATATACAGTTGCCATACGTACCTTTTGTGTGTTTTGCACATTATTGAGATCGAAGAACTGCTCCATCTGTAATATCCATGTGGCGGGATCCTTGCCATCAAACTTCCTCATATCGATTTTTGGAATATGGTGGTCTTCGATCCAACATTAGCGTCTATGGAATCATGATTAACATTTCTTTTGTTCGCATCATGAGTTTCCTTTACTACCTTTTCACCATTAGTAAGTATTTCTTGTAGAAAATTTGTCAAATCTGTCTTCAAATCTGCCATGTCTGTCTTCAAATCTGCCATGTCTCTCTTCAAATCTATCTTCGAATCATCCATCTTAGCTTCCATGCCCTTTATCTTAGATTCCACGCCACTTATCTTAGCTTCTGTTAGCTTTTGTGAGCGTGACATTTGTTGCACTTGTTCTTGTAATTTTGATATATCATGTAGCATTTCTTCCTCTTCTTCATGAGTCATGCTAGAGCTTTCAGGTTCCTTACTAGGTGTTTGCATTTTCTTTCCTCGGGGCATCAGTTACCGATAATAATGCTTTACTATGCCCTTTGAATTCCGTTAAACCAAGCTTACACAAAAATTAAAAAAAAAACTACACACCTTTTTTCACTTTATAGAAGCCTGATATTGAATCTGATGTATCTCTGTAATTTCGGATCATCTAGTTCTGAAATTGCTACCTGTAGTAGCCTTCTGCGTCCTCTTTCCAATGCCACAAGTCTGAGCCAAATTGGATTCTCCAAGGAAGAGTTATGTGAAATCTCCCACAGTGACTTGCTTTTAGACTGGTTCAGTAGAGCGAACTTGTACGACGTGCCACGAGTCACTGTTTCAACCTTTGAATCTAAAACACACACACAAGAAACTACAGTCCGTCCTCTTTCTGTACCTTTTTACGAAATTTCAATCCGATCCTCAGAGAGAGTGTTATGACGATTTTCCCCAGGTCACCTGTTTTGAATGTAATTCAGGAGTCTGCAAAAAGGTCAAATTCCTCAGATCATATCTCCGAAACTATCACGCGAAAAGCTCTGAAATTAGGACCCAAGGTTCAGCGCCAATTCTTCTCAAATGGGTTTTTTTTTGCGACTTCTGAAACATCACAGAAAAAAAGTTATAGCGAAAATGCCACGATGACCTGTTTGGAGCAGCGAAACCCTAGAATCCAAAGCTCTGATACCAAATGTTATGAAACCAGCTCACAAAAAGATAGAAAAGAGAGATCAACGCCTTAGAATTCAGCCTCTTCGAGGGGGAAACCTCCTTTACATTACATAAATGAACAATTCTTGGATGATACAAATGACAAAACCTCCTTTCTATATATAGGAGTCTAAGGAGTCACAATATAATCCAGCCGACCTAACAATAATAATATAAAGCCACAAAAATAACAATAGAGGGATTCTATGGGGCACAGAAATAACAATATGGGGGTAATAGGGGCACAACAATATAAATAAGGGGTATAACTACAATAGTAATGGGGTAATCACTAGTATTATAGGGACCCAACACTATTGCTGAATAGAGAATGAAGGTCTGTCCAAACAGTTCAAGCTTGGCAGACCACTAGATAAGATAGAGAAATAAAGGGCCCAACTACTTAATCTGAGCCCTTGGAGGAGATAAGGATAAATTTAGATAGGAGGGCAGCCAAAAGAAAAGAGGAAATCAGGGTTTGCTAGTTCAAGTGCACCCCATCAAAAATGAAGAAAAAATGTTAGGAATTGTAGAATGGGTAAGTAGATTAATGTTGCAGAAATAGGTTTATCAGCAGTGTCATCTTTTTTGAATATGATCTATTTTATGGATATCTCAAAAACCATGGCAAAGGTGTGATGACAGATCAGATGTTGCATGTCTAATTCCCCCTCTCTCCCCTCACAATAATCATTCACTAACATCCCTTAAAGAGATTGGGATCTGCTCAAACTCTTAACCTCACTCCATTTCTATAAAAACTTAAGTAAAACTTTAGGTTTACCTAAAAGCTCAAAGCCACATTTCTTGCGTAAAGTTTTATTTCTCCCCACACCCCCAAGTCTAGGTGATTCAACTTCATGCACCTAGCATTTCCCCTTACATTCATATTAACATGCTAACCCTATTATATAACTTCCACTGATATTTCCCCTCCCCTATTATATATAAAAATACATCAAAAACCCAAAAAATGAATAGTAGCCCTACCCTTGGCAACTATAGCCATATAGCAAAAGTTTCGGGAATTATAACGTTTACCAGAAACATTATAATAGCCCTCCGCATCATTGGAATTTATTTAACCCCCCGTTAAATAAATAACCACCCCTAACCCGCCCACATAAACCGTACAAACCCTTTTAACCAAAGTTTTGACCCGCGTGTATTCGAAAAATATTAAAAAATTAACGCGGGCCCCTGCGCCATACCTTACCGTCAACTCGCCATCCCGTCAACCGTTGGATCGCACCCTCCAGATCCAACGGCTCTCATTGATATCGGAGCCGCCCCGGTGTACGAGAGTTAGCGCCCGATGGAAAGCGGTTTTCCCGCCGTACCCCAGGACGCGTGTCTCTTTCCTATTGCATCGGGCCCGCTTTGACATAAACTGCCCCCGTACCAAAAGCGGTCCGATGGAAACCACAAACCGCCTCCCGTTCCCGCTGCTTACGTCATACACCACGTCTGCACCCATGCCAGCACCCGCGTTACTGTTCCGTCTGCCGTGTCCACCATGTCATCCGTCCATGTCAGCGACCACGTCATCCACCACGTCACCTTCCGTACCCTACTACAAGACAAGGTTACGTCATGATGATGTTAGCACAAAAAGTGCCAAAAAATCCGAAAAAACCCAAATTTGTTCAAAAGTCACGAAAGTGATGTTTTTGTTTATTTTTTTTATGCGTCGTATAGTGGAGACTGTGCATGTGAATTACGTTGAATCCGCCACAAACGTTCCAGTCCACCACCCAGGCGTGTTCATGCTGCAAACCCGACCTCCTCGGCTCCGTCTGCAACTGTATTTCGCACCAGACTCTTGTAAAACAGGTATTTACTCGACAGTCACCCATAAACCCTGTTTTTTCGTGATTTCTCAGTTAAAATCACTGGGAGAGCTAAATTCGAGTCAAATACACTATTGCCTGCGAACCTCTGCACTCTAAGTCACTGATTGACCGTCTTTCCAAGGGAAACCTACTAATTCTGTGGCCCTCTGTAAATTTCCCATTGAACTTAAAGTCAAGCTCATTTCCGCCTGCAAAACCATTAAAAAACGCCTGCTGAAGAAGCGCCCTTTCCACTGTTCTTTTAACTTCCTAACTAAAGTCTGCAGACTCTGTCTCTCCTTTGAGTTTTACTCAGTGAGGCCATTTCCATATAAAACTCAAATTGCAGAATTCCTGTGAAAGACCCACTGTCAGTACTCTGTTTCCTATTGAGACACAGACTCAAAATCCAATTATAAACACAGTGAATCATGGAGGCTCCAGTGGCCTTGAACATTGCACCTTTGAATGCACCACATAGGGAGTTGAAGTGGCTACCTCTTGCTGATAGAGATTTCCAGATTGAGGACATGGAGGGTGATAAACCTCACCTTCAGGCTTTTTGTGAAATAAGGAATAGATACAGGAATAAAACTGACATATTTAGAATCTGGGAGTCTAATATGCCTATATACTACCTGCCTTCAGTGAATGTCTTCCCTGACCTCATCCATCAATGTTGTGCTAATTATGAGCCTTCTCAAAGGGTAGTGATGGACCCTTCTGGAAATGTCCTCTTTCATATCACCCCTCAGTCTATAAATGAGATGCTGCACTTCAATCCAACTCAGCCTTTGGTCCCTCTCTCCATGAAACATTTGCTGGATCAAGCCTCCAAGCTGTCCTCTACAGAAGTTGACCGAATTGCCAATATGTTCATGCCACCAGATTGCTACTCCAGATACAAAATTCCCTATCACCATGCCTGGTTTGATGAGCCTGGAAAATTGCTCATAGACATGATTTCTTACATCCTGGGATTCAGAACAAGTGAAATATTGGATGAGACTGTCTTTGCTTTGATGTCCATGTTTGCTCCAGGACAACCCCCTGCTGTCAAGTATGATTATGCTACCTTCATAGCTAACAAAATTCACGATAAATTCATGAATTTAGACAGAGAGAGAGTGTTCAAGTACACTTCATATATATACCATTTGTTGCTGTACTATCAACCTGATAGTTTCCCAGTTCCCCTTAAAAAATTGGATGCTAAGGGGGAGCGAAGGTCTGTAATATTTTTGTCCTCAGTATTCCATCATGTTCGTAGCTCCCTATATACATATTGTGAGTTTATTGATCTTTTCATATATCCAGCCACCTATTTATTGTCAACAACTCCTCCTGCTAGGCTCTCTGGTGAAATGCATAAAATCTTACACCTCTCAAAGGAATACAGTATTGGTGACTGGTATTTTTACCAAAACCATACAGTGATTAGGATCTATGGCTTTCAATTATCTCCCTACAAGCTGTCAAAGTATGTCCCTATGAGACTCTTTGCCCTGGAATACTACCGGTAATTCAGTAGCTTATATTTGACTCATTTCTATGGTGCTAGGAAAAAAGCACAGCTCAAGATAAGGCACCAATTGGGCCCTTTTATCTTTAATAAAAGGGAAGAAGCATGGAAGGAAGCTGACACTATTCTGAGAGAAAAACTTAAGCTGAAACAAAGTTTTCTTTGGTCACCATATGACCCTGAACATTTCATAAGCTTTAGAAGAGTAAAAAACAAGCTTACAGGATATGTGCACCATAGTATCCCTCAGATTGAACAATATGCTAATCAACAGGAGTGGATAGAAGGCACACTAGTTGAGGAACTTAATGAAGAAGAGAGATTAGAAAAAGAAATGAAAGAGTTTGAAAAGACACTTGACCTGGACTTTGTTGGATAGGTGTTTTTCACATTGCCTCGACACCTTGGAGCGGGCACATCATCTACAACAACTTCACAACAACCTGCCCAAGGGAAAACTCCTCCTGCAGGAACATCCAAGGGCAAGCAAGTGCAACATTTAGAGAAGCAGGAGACAATGGTAGACCAGCCAGATATAGCAAAAGAACAAAGTCAAGGGCAAGCCCCTTCAACACAAGCAAAAGCACCTGAAATCCCTATCTTACAAACTCCTCTCAATGAGGAAAGAGCCAAGAAAAGGGACAGGCAGGAAGAGACACCCACAGGGGCATCCATAGAACAACAAGGGGAGAAAAGGCAAAGGTTGAACCCCTACTCTGAGGAAGAATTTACAGAGGAGACAGCAGGCAACCAAAGGGGTGAGGAAACAACCGAACAGCGGATTCCTCCAAGTATGGAAACATCAGCTAGCTCCTTTCAGCAGGAGCAAGAGAGGCAACAAGGTGTGGAGGTTACATCCACCAAGCAACAGAGCAAGCAAGGCTCTGACATCAAGAAGGCATTCACTGAAATCAAGGCCAGAAATGAGCCGGTAAGGTTCCAGCTCTATAACCAATTACTAAGAATGGCTCCCACCAATCAACAGAGGCTAATGGCAGCCTATGATATCCAAGAAGGGAAAATGACCCTCAGTCACTTTAGGCCTACAGTACAGCAGCCCCAGTCAGCTGCTGATTATATCAGAACCAATCTGGAAGTCCTTGCTAAAGACATCCACCCAATGGACCAGATTGAGTTACACAAACAAACTGGAGAAATGGTATACTCCAGCTTGGTAGATAAAGCAATATTGGCCCACAGATTGCAAAATTCACTTCATAATACTTCTGCCCAGTTGAAATTGGAGAAAGCTTCCTCATTAGCCAAGGACAATAGAATTAAATCATTGGAGGAGATCATTATGGAGCTGGGACATGATCCCAACGATCCCAAGGGCATACAGGCTTTAATTAAGAAGCAAGAAGAAAACATAGCAGCCCTCAGAAAACAACTCAGGCTGCCAGCTACAATACATCCTCAAACCACATAAGTAACACATCAGAAAGAAGAGGAGGATGTAGTAAGTTTGCTAATGAGGATGAATGAAAGACCGCTAGAAACAGAGAAAGCCTTGGGGGCAGCACTGCAAGGAAAACAGGGAGAGTTGGCCTCTCAGCCGGCTCAAACAGCTCTAACTCTTGAAACTGCTCCTCCTACAGTCACCACAACAGTCCCTCCTAATGATCCGGCATCAACAACAGGTACCTCAGTTCCAGCCTCAACTTCAGCAACAGTTACAACAACAACTACAACAGTAGCAGAACAAGAGGCCAGCCTGAGTATGGAGGAAATGATGAAAGAAATAAAAGCTCTGGAACTCCAAATGGCTGAATTAAAAGAAGCCAAAGAAAAGTTGGCCAAGATTGAGGTAAATTATGACAAATAAAAAATGGATGTGGCTGAGAAGACAAGGGAATTAAAGGCCCTGGAAAATAAGATAAAAGCCTTGGAAAAGGACCTTACTCTTCACAAGACTCTAATAGAAATCAAAACAATTTTGTGGAGTAAAATTGGCCAGTCCATTACTGATCAATGGACATCAATCCAGACTATTCATGACCAGATCGATAGGGATAGCTCAATTTGAAACTCAAAAGGCCAGAACATTATTGGCAAACAAGCCCAAAGAGGCCAACAAAATGATCCATTTTTTGAATACTCATACTAGAGAACAGTTAGCAGCTCTGGATATCAGGAATAGAACAAACACAATTTTGTTAGTGAAAAAGGTGCTGACCATGAGGACTTTTGTGCAGAATTTGGAAAGAAAGTCCCAAGAGATGCAAGCAGAAATAAATACCTTCAGACAAAAGTTTGTAGTGTTGCAGAGCAAGGGGTTGCCCAACTTACTGACCACCAGTGGGAGACTGTTAACACATGAAAAATATGCTCGAAGGGTAAATAACTATATTACCAATCAAATCACAGCATCATCAAGCAGCACAAAAGAGACAGCACCTCCCTCTGGACAGGTTTTATATGACAAATTAGAAAATTTGTTTTATATTGAACATGAAATAAATCATCTTTTTGAGGTCCAGCCAAATTACTACACATACACTGAAGCTGATGAAACATTGATTAAGCTACAGAGACACCAGCTGCCTACAGATCAATGGTGGGAGGGCATGCTTGAGGTTTTGCCAAGGTGATTTTATTGCTTTTTTTTTTGGGTCAGCTACACATTAGCAAATTCAAATATACGGGCCACGTACTAGAAAATAAAATTGACAAAGGATGGAATTCGCGCTAAAAGGTGGTAAGACAAACTCAGGCACAACGAGCAAGTGGCAGCACATCAGGAACGCAAATCAGAGAAGCAGATGTCAACTGACTAGTTGAGCATAAAAGTCAACAATAGCGGAACACCTAAGGCGACCAGTACAGCATAGTTACTCCTTCATTCATTTCTGCATGGTTTTTCCACAATCAGTTATTGCCTTTGCCAAAGTAGATGGATGAATTTATTACTTGATATTTTTCCTATGAGATATTTTGTAAACTCTTCTATAAATACTTCCCCAAGATATGTATTATTGTTGGCTGGTGAATATCATTCTGGACCTGTGCTGTATGTTTTGAGAACTCTTCTGAAATAAAGATTGCTGGAATGTTTTGCTGGTTATGGAATCAATGGCAGAAGGATATATTGCAGAATTCTCGTGTTAATACATGGATCAATAAGTCTTCTTTACTCTTGTGTTACTGTACTTGTGTTTTATTTACCATCTAAATATCATGCTCTAAGTTACAGGAAAGAAGGATAACACTGAATTTACTTTGCTGTACTCTGTGTTCAATTCCTGTAATTTCTTATGTTTTCTACAGGACTAGCATAGGCAAGAATTCTTGACTACTCTTGTTTATCTGGTTCTTTCACTCTAAATATCATCAAGGAATTCTTAACTGCTCCCTGATAATGTTTATACAATTTCCCTCTGTTAGCATAATGAAAGATTCTTGATTGCCTTTCATTCCCTGACTTCATTTCATCTTATTCCAGCTTGAAAATTGTTTCTGTGTTTAATTATCTTGCTCTATAGTTTTCCTATTGCCAAAGACACCATACCCAGAGGTTTATTTCCATTAGAATCCATCAACCCAATGGTCTAAACTTCTTTCGTATTGCAGCCCTGCTCTACTGAATGTCATCTTCCAAACATCAAACAAAACTTATGCTTCATAACTAGCCTAACATATAACAAAACAAATCTAAATTATAAAGAGAGAGCCCTCTCTGGTTGCAGATTGGCTAGAATCTGCAACTAAAAGACTGGTTAGTGGTTACCTCAGCCGTATTCCCTTCTGGAGGCAGGGAACAACCTGAGTGATAACAGTTCAGTGCATTGCGATCAGTAAGGTGGCAGACTCGGCTTCCTAGGGATAAAGGATTCAACCTATTGGGATGTCCCACTATATATGCGATGGTACAGGGAGCAAAAGTCTGTACTAGCATTTAATGGATCAAAGAGGAGGACTCACCCAACCTTCAGTGAAAACGACAGCCACTAGGTTTAAAGACACCAGAACATGTCTCTAGCATAGACCTTTAGATGTTTTTCGTTAAGTTCCAAAGCGTTGTTAGATTAATTGATGTTTATTTTAAGTTGATCTTGCTTAGAAATTTTCCTTTGAAGGTTCACCGCGAAATGTGTTCTGAAATTCCTAAGAATGCAACTAGAATGATAAGCACTCTTTTCGTTTAATTTCAACAATGAAAATCCAAACTATGAGGGATAGAGCATAGAAGTACTTTTGAACAAACAACAAAGAGCACAAACTAATGCAATTCCCTAAACCATTCCTTTTAGCACACAAACTGAAACTCTAAAATGCAAATGCATGT
Organism: Pinus tabuliformis; assembly: GCA_031772625.1. Lineage (NCBI taxonomy): Eukaryota > Viridiplantae > Streptophyta > Pinopsida > Pinales > Pinaceae > Pinus > Pinus tabuliformis. Next base: position 280,635,672 of record CM062811.1, read on the forward strand.
ATTTCTTTTCAGTTTCTCTTAATGTGAATGATGCAATAAGAAAAACTAATGCACAAATGATTCAGAACTTTTTCATACAAAAATGATGATTGCGACAATTTCTTTCAAAGGGAAAGGAAGACTTGTACGAAACTTTCAATTTTTAAGAAATGAAGCTTTTCAACACTTTGAATGAAAATCAAATCAAATGCAAAAAATAGATCAATCGATTAGCTATGAAGGAGGACTTTACGACACTTCTCTTTTCGAAGAAAATGAGGACTTTACGACACTTTTCTATTGAAACGACAATCGATCAAAACTACTTTTCGACAATGGATTGTAAATGACAAAACAAATACATAAAAAAACATTCACCAATCCTAGTCTAAACAGGGCCAAATTAAAAATATGAAGGCTGGTTTTAGAGATGAGACATAATTTATATTCAACAAGCAATTCAATCAAAGATGAAAATTGACAACAACTTTGATTCCTAGATAGGAAAATTGATCTTCAAGAGATCAGCGTAGGTTGTAATGATAGACAGTGCACTAAATCGCTCTGTACGAATGCGGGAAATGCAATGCATCATAGGTCTCAGTTAAGGACAATGCGATGAATACAGTGAGCAATTTTGAAGGTGTTTTTGGCTCAAATTTGATTCACAACTTACAGAAACAAAAACCTGTCAAAGCTTAATGATGTATTGTTCATAAATAGCACAGAATTGAAGGTATGATATACACATGAATTCATTTTACATAAACACAAAAATAAGGGAAAAATCTCGAAAACTTTATTGATAAGAGGAAAGATTACAACCAATGTGAGTTCGATCCAGCGTCATCCTTCCAATTCAATCCTTCATCACCTCATGAAAAGCAAGACATTCCAACAATATCACAATACTTGCACTCAATTCTAATCTCATATCACCAACATCTCTTTGCAACTCAATATTTTCCAGCCTCGATCTCTTAAATGAGTGATCTATTTATAGATGAGTGAAGGAGATTGTGTCATCAATGATGATGATGAATGCCTTTCTATTTTTAGAAATCAGTTCCATGAAAGAGGGGATAGGAGGTTGATGTTTCCTAATTCCTTTTGTCATCCAAAGGCGAACTTAGAGAGGTAGGTGGCAGTTGAGAAAATTCTAGAGGCTTCCAATGGATAAGGAATCTTCAAACCCTCACAGAAATTTGCCCAAGTTCGCTCATCGCAGGCTAAAGAGGGACTAAGTGCGATGCATAGCACTCAATCAGTGTAGCTCCTGCAATGCATTGTAGCCTGATAGAAGGTTTCCTGCGCTGATCTCTTTAGGGGTACTTTTTGGATGTTTTCTGTGATGGAACTTCTTTAGGAGTAAGGAATTCTAATGACTAACTTCTTTAGGGCATGTAAAAACTGTATTAGGGGTTGATGAACTCTAATAACATCAACTCGTAAGTTGGGGTTGATATGCCCAAATGTATCTGTAACAAAGACCTCGCAGAAGCATTCATGGGTAAAAACAAAGACAAGGAAATGGCACAACTGATGAAGGATAAATTCAGCTTAGTGAAGAAGTCGCGGGGATATGCCATCAACTCTATTGATGACCAAGGAGTGTGTTTTGTCGTGCACATTTTGGCAGGAAATTTAGTGAGGAAATGTAGGGAAAATGAGGTTCCTGCAACAGTAGTATCTTTGGCTGCACAATGTAGCACAGGGGTACAGTTCAACTAGGTTACCTATCTATGCAGGAATTTTTTTACAGATTGCAGGGAAGCACAAGAAGAGGGAAAAAAATTCCATTATGTCTGGTTATAATTCTCATTGCGTTGATTGAATGGAAATAACCAGAAGACTCATAGTTTCCATCTATTGTTGTGGATGTTTGTGAGGCTTCGAGGTATGCCTCCCTATGGTTTACAAAAGAGCCGACATGCGCAACAGAAAACAATATCTTATTTGTAGTGATGGAGATGGATCTCATATGGTGGTGAATCAGTATCCCAAATTGTCACTGAGCTTGTCTAAACAATATTGTCATATTTTGGAGTTCAAGGAAGACTTTCAGAAGGTGTATTTGAAATAAATTAAGGACCCAACCAAGACATGGCTTTCATTTCCATAATTGGCAATAGAAGATGATCTCCTCACGGTAGTGCAGGATTGGCTGGAAGAATGGATGACTCCACCCAATGGAGTGGTTGGAGCAGTTGGAATAGAGAAGGTTACCTCACAGGGTGCGAGTACAAGTAGGAAGGATGTTGATGTAGAGATAGAAGAAACAGAGTGAGGGTAGGAACACGAATAACACCTCAATGATGCGGGGGTATCAAAATATTCATCCTTTGTGGTGAAAATGTGGCCAAGAAAGAAGTAGAAGGTGGATAAGGGTAAGGGAGTAGTGCCTCTCGTCCTCACTAATGGGGACACTGACGAGATAACAGAAAATATCTAGGAGATCAACACGGAAACCTATGAAAAGATTGATGATCGTTCCAAAGAGATCTTGTTTTAGGTGTAGTAGGGCATCACAGAGATGAAGGAGTTTCCATAGGCAGTGAGGCAAATAGAGCAGGAAACCAACTGTAACAACTAGAAAAAAGACTGGAAACAACTTTTAGAGTTAGGATGTTAAAGGTGCTAGCTAGGGCATTAAAGTTTGAAGCAGTTGCAGACAAATAATGACCCAAATCATGTCGCAGTGTCTAGATGAATGTCCCTACACTACCCCTACAAATGTTGCATGAAGGTCACCAAGGTATCACCACAAAATTGCAGAAACAAGAGCAGCGTATGTCGCTGTTAAAATCAAAGGATGAGCTAGAAAAAACATCAATGAAGAAGGAATTGGAGAAATTGGTCAAGGATAGGGAGGAATTAAGGCAACAACGAGAATAGTTGGAGAAGGCCATTGCTAAGATTTGCAATACAGTTCCGGACGTGCAGGTCCGTGAGGATGAAGCACTAGTAGAAAAGGTTGCGAAGCTCCCCCTCATGATCAAGGACTCAAAGGATACTATGGATAAGTTGAAATTTGAATATGAAGTGCATATATCAAAGCTTCGAATAAGGTTGTAGCCAGTTACACCACCAGAGGTTTGGGAGAAGAGACGAAGGGACCTTAGCGCAGCATTGAAAGGCATATCTGATACGGTGGTAGATTGTGGAAAACTACTCGATGATACGATGGAGATTTGGACCTCACTGCAGGAGGATCCAAATTTGCTGAAGATTGAGGAGGAAATATAGGCCAAGCAGAAGTGGTATGATGAGATCCTAGCAGTTGTGAAGACCTTACCAATCTTGCAAAAGCTTGCCAACATTACTGAAGGGAAGAACCTCTAGGTGCAAATAGATGTTCTTTGGAGGAAAGCACAGATCTTGCAGGAGAGGACTCAGTCATGGCAGGAGGAGGAAGGCCTGCGACTTTCACAAGCAGTGGATGAGAAGCTAGAGGAATCAAAGAGAAGGGAAGCAGAAATACTACAAAAGATGGATGGCCCTACTACATAAGCTTTTCTGAAGGAGGCACACCAAGAAGAAAAATTGATGGCAGAAATGGTTGAGTAGTACAATGCATTGTACAACGGGATTGCAACAAAAATCAAGGGTGTTGAAGCTGAGTGACTTAGGATGAGTCACAGGTCAGTGTTGGGGGCCTGTTGGGCATGGCCCAACTTGGTCCAAGTTTTGGGTAAAATACCCCGTAGAAGAAGGAGAGGACCACGTGAAGCTAGTGAAGCTATATCCATCATGTGGTATTTTAGGGTTGGGGATGGGGAAATTCCCTTTTTTGTAACGCGTATCGGGTATTAGTTCTTATTTTTTGGATCCATGGTATGTGGACCAAGTTTTGTAAAGATGAAATATATTTAAGGATGTGTAATACCTTAGTGAAGAGGAAGTAGAACATAATAGAAGAGATCATTCGACTATTGTATATTTCTATCTTCTGTATTTTGGAGAAGGCTCTGCAACTGAGTGCGTGGAGACCTTGAAGAGTCTACAACTGAGTGCGCAAACCAGTTGCATTTAGGTGCGCAAGTTAGATAAGTGCATGTAATTGAAGTTCCTTTTAATAAAGAATAAAGTTCTGGTGAAGTGTTGCATCTCTTTATGTGTTTATTATTTATTGTTATGTATCTGGTTGTGCATGCTTTTCACTAAATTATGTGAATAACTGTAAGATATATTGTTATTTGTTAGAGTTTATGGGTTTAATGTGAATCTGTTAAATTAATCATCTGTGCAAAGTTCTTATGCATGCAAAGTTATAAGATCAATATAAAGTAGAAGTAAATACACGGTGCCACTGTGCGGATATCATTTTGGTTGCAAGCCTGGATCTACAACCTCCCATAACTGCTTCGGGTGAGACTAGGATCTGCTTGCAGATCATTGCTGAAAGGGCCTGTAGTTGAGGTTTTGTTGGTGCGCAACACACTCTGAACCTAGGTCAAGCCCCCTCAAACCAACGAGAAACTGATCTGAAATTAGTGTGTGTGCATAGTAGCAATATATTCCACACATAATAGTCTTATTATGTTTCTTCAATCTACCTCGTGTATTTTCTTCCAACTCTTTTTTTCACACTAACTTCATTTGTGCTCTCAACACAATACATTCATTACATTTACTGAAGTTGGTGCTCTTTAAAAATGCCACATCATGAAAATCAGTATTCCACATCTTGTTCATTATTGGTTGTGATATTGATGGGTACTTGAGCTTTTTAAGAGCATCATTTATCTATTTCAACAAAGAATTGTGTGTGTGTAAGTTGAAGGCAACGATCTTAAAGGAGCAGACTTGCATCTTCTTCAACTTGACATGTTTCATTTGGTGAAAAATCATAATTATCCATTACAACCATGTGCAATATTTGTCTAGCCGCCACAGTGTGCACACGTTCTTTGCATGTGTTGGTGTTACCATGAATCGCTTTAATATCTCCATGTTTGAAACAACATTGGTGGTTATAAAAGGTGCTTTAAGGAATATTATGCATCTTGTACCATGATTTCTTACAAATAATATTTCCATTAAATGTAATTTCATTTTATATTCTAACAATAGGTGATAGACCATGACCATGACTCTTTGTCATGTCCTTATTTGAGAGGAGTGAATTCAATACAAATTCCCTCATACCATTTTTATCTGTTTCTTTCAAACCTATTCTAGTTGCTACAATGACCTTGCTATTTGCATTTTGAAGACAACTTTTCTTGCAATATTTAGTTGTTGCCAAAAGTTGAATGGCGTTCTCTTCATCTATTTTTGATTGGCATTTCACAATTATTTTGGTAGACAAAACTCATTTGATCCTTTTATATGGCCTTATTACATGCAAATCAATTGAGTTTATATATTTTTCATTATAAGTATCCCCATCGAATCTATTTAAGGGAAGGCTTGTGTCCTCTATAGCATCCCATATTTCCATTTCCTTGGGTGGATCCTTGAACTTTTTCTTGACACTTAACATCTCACCTTTGTTGTCAACTAACTTATTTATTAGCCATCTAAACAAAAAATGTATATAGTTATCTCCAATCTTACATATTTGGCAATTGTTGTTTATCTCTTCCATAAAAACACCAAATTCCATTTCACCTAGTATTTCACCTTGAACCATATCATCCTCACAGACACACAAACTATCATTTCTTTAGAAATGGAGATGTTTGTTCCTTTGTACTCATGTGTAGGAGAAACATTTGTACACATGAAGGTAACCCTATCCCGGGAATATTTATGGCATGATCGTGATAGTCAAGTTAAAAATCTAATTCTCGCCAAATCTCAAAAGATTCTAATGCACCCCCTAGTGTATGCTTAAATCCTGATGGATGTGGTAGAGGAGTATCATGTTTTAACATCTTGTTACACAGTAATTTGTCACTGTCTTCACTCTAGTCCTTCTACTGTGTCATGTGTCCAAGTCAAACATGCTCATATTAGACAAATGCTCTCTGATGTTGCCAAATGACCCACTTTTCCTAAGTTATCTGCCTCATCGTGACTATGGAATAAATATACGCGCTGAAGGGCACTCCTGAACAGTCAAGAAGCACTGCCATCGTGGAAGTACACCTGATTCCCACGATGGTCCGATTTCATGTCCTAGCACGAGATTACTTGTAATATTAGCGATGACCTGACTGGCTGCATTACTCAATAGCGATGTCAACATTATAGATCAATTATGTACTCGCGATGATCCAGATTGGGCGAATTTGTTCCAACAGTCGGTCTTCCATATGACTCCAGACCTGGTTGTTGGCATAGTTTGTATCGCCCTCATTTCTCTGGCATGGTTGTTCTGTCATTTGTGCTACCTTCCTTGAAGATAAGCTCACTCTTCCACCTTTCATGGAGACTTCTTCTCCTATTTAAACTCTCACCATTGCTATGCATTGCTAGTTTTTGGATAGTTTCTGATAGTTGGCTAGTTGAGCAGTGCTGTTAGTGTTTGTGAGTTTGCTAGATAGCTGGTGTGAGTGTGACAAGTGTGGGATTGTTGATAGCTTGTGGAAGGTTGTGAAGTGCCTTTAATATTGTATAAAAATTATGAGTGAGAGAGACTTGCATGTTGGGAGATCCATCTTCAAAGAGTGAATGCTTGAGGAACATGCTGGCTGGACCCTTCTGAGAAGGCTTGTGACGTCAAGACTTTGGTTGTAAGCATACTCTTATTTCATTATTAATACAATCAATGATGTTTTCCTATGTCTTTTATGTAATGTACTTGATAGCTCATGATTCTTGACTTTGTGAGTAAATAGAATCATTGTTGTTTTCCGATTATGTGCTTTGTTGTATTTCCTTTGCATTGTTT